>JAVDPK010002506.1:450228-475967 GCA_034780415.1 Cichlasoma orientale | reverse complement strand
TTTACATTATACATGCTTCCCTTAGGCAGTATGATTAGAAAACATTGCATACATTTTCATTGTTATGCAGATGATACCCAGCTTTATCTATGTTAGATAAATTCAAAAACCAAAGGCTACTCGATCAATCTTCAGTCGTGCAAGAAAATTAAGGAGCAAGTAACATCAATACAAGTTCAGCCACTCTCTCCCGCCGAGCCATTTTTATGCACTCATGTAGTGATGTTACGTCTTGTACCAAAGCCCCGAGCCTGTGCCGAGCAAAAGGGGGCGTGCTGACCACTCCAGTGAGGAGTCCCAGCAGGTCCAACGTTTCTTGGGTGGGAGCTGTTTTCTTTTTCTCTTAAAAATAGTTTCTGGACACAAATTCCAAAGTTTCTTAAATAAGTGATTGCATTATAACAGTTGCAGCAAAACAACATTAATAAAATGGTAAACAGAGCCTACAGTGAGCCGGCAGTAAAGCACCAAATGGTGCCCTTTATGTTTTTGCTTCTACTTAAATAACAATGAACTGGAAGGACTTATTCAAATGCAGCATTTTTTAAAAGCAATCTAGTTTATCTGCTGTAGGAATGCATTATATATGAGCAAGCTGTTAGGCAAAAGTAGCCCAGCTGTAAAGCTATAGCAGTTCAGGCTGCAGCATTGTCACTGCAATGTGCATGCACTCATTTGGTGATGCAGAAGCTGCATAAATGGTTTTATGCTTTATTCTAACCTGCTGTCTTTTATAGTGCTGCTGAGACTGCAGTTACAACAACACAGAACACACACCGAGAACACCTGATCATTCACATCACTTTCACTTTGATCTGCTGACAAACTGAAGCCATCTCCACGTCTCCTCCATCAGGCTGTGGGACAGGAAGCTTTAATGTTTAAATGTCTCCATGTGCAACCGTCACTGTAGAAATGAACAGCAGAGGTGTGGCACCGTTTCACTTCATTATTCAGCTGTAACTGTGGAAAGGTGATCACATCCCAGACTGTCGTCTGACTCCATCTTTTCACAGAGTTGATGTCAGAGTAACAGAGATGTGACAGCACTCAGCTGGAGGAGAACCGCTTTTTGAGAAATGATTCCTCCATAAACCTGAACTCTGTTACAGCCGACCTGCACGGTGTGCAGAAGACCGTAAAATTACAACTGTTGCAAATAAGCCGAGATTAATGCTGCAGGAAACCGTTAAAATAAATATTTAGAGTTAATACATTTAATGTTGAGTGGGCTCTCAGTGCTGCTGTTTAGGACCAATGCTGGGTGACATTTACTGTACTTTAAGCATTGCTATGGTATACTAGTTTATTATTGCATTAAAACAGCACCAAAGCCCCTGATGTTGGTTGGTGTGCAGGAGAGCAACCCTAACCATAACGACACATCGAACCTTGAAGCAGACGCAGCAGAAGACCACACCAAGTGCTCCTCCTGTCATCTAAGACCAGGAAACTGAAGGCGCCGTTCACACAGGCTCGCCAAAGCTGGACCACAGAAGACTGGAGAAACGCTGCGGGTTTGATGAGTCTCCATTTCTGCTGAAGACATCGGGATGGTGGGGTCAGCCGCTGCCCCGGTGACCCAGACTAACAGAAAACGGGTGGATCTCTCCATCGTTAACCACCCCGATTCTCATTATGCAGAAGTACTCGGTTTTAGTGACACTTCAATGATGACAGACACAAACTCAGGTTAGCTTTTTATTGTTTAGAAGTCGTTCTTCTAAAGGAAATATACTAAAAATAATAAAGTCATAGTAACTACGAGGTGCTGGAGGAATATTTCCAACTCACACTCTATAAATTTAGGATATACTAGCTTCGTTATAATTTGTTAGATTTGCTAAAAGGAAAAAAAAAAAAAAAAAGCACAGGGAGGTGGGTTGTGTGCATAGCTTATGACCAACCTCCAAAAAAGGAATAAGAACCAAAAACATATAAATAAACACTTTAAACCAAAAGGAAAAAAAAAAGGCTCCGGTGATCCTAAACTCTCAGTGGTTCATCCCCAAATACGAGAATAACTAACTGGGATTAATAAGCTTACAAACTCTATAATGAGCATATAGTGTGATGGAACTGAAGCAGAGCAGGATAAAAACATGTTTACTGAGAAAGAGTCTTAAAATCTTCATTTTTAAAAGAGTAAACAAGAGGAAAATCTCAAACAGGACTAAGCGTGTTACTCTGAGGACATGAAAAAATAGGACCCCCCCCCCCCCACCCACCATCTGAGTTTTTCCTGATTCACAACGGACATTTAGACAGTGACTACAGACATCATTAGTCTGTTACCCCAGCTGAAATCCATGCATTTTCCTCTTATTTCTTCACCATTTGATAAAAAAAAAATATTTTATTCTTCAGTAAAATTACCCGGGGGGTTAATGAGCAACATTTATGTGAGTCACGGCTTTATCAGCATTTCTATTTTACAGAAAGAAAAAGAAGATTTTAAGACTCTTTGTTCGGGATAAACGTCTCTTTTCCAGCCTGAGGAGGAAAACTTCATAAAGCAGCTGAAAACTTCCTTTAAAAAAGCTTCAAACCAGCCGGCTGGTTTCCAACATTTGAGCTCCACAGACGCTGATCTGCAGTCTGACTGCAAAGACCTGTCGCTCCACCAGGGGGCGACAGAGGCTTTTGCAGCTACAGCCAATCAGCAGCGTTTACAGCACAGTGAGTGTTTGAGACAACAGAAGCAACGTCTTTGAACTGATCCTCCATGGAGGGAGCAAAGGAGCAGCTCACCCCCTCCTCCCCAAAAAACTAAAAAACAAACTAAAGCAACATTTCCCTCGTCACCAGCACTCTGACGTCACAGTTTTCATGGCGCTTTGGGGTCATTTAAGAGAAACGTCACAGGCACAGAGTGGTTGTAGAGATTTCCCCGATCAACAGGGAACAAATTGACACTAAAACTAAAGTTTCTGCTCAGTGGGTTTGTTTAAACACCTCCTGTGTTGGTGTGGTGCCTTCAGTGGGAGATAAGATGCTTCAAAGTTAGGCACTTTTTAATAATTTACACACAGTTGTCCTTGTTTGGCTGCTGAGCCTCAGGTGAGGACTTCTGAAGATGGAAACCTTCCTGATTCTTGTTTAACATCTTCAGCAACAAAAATGTCCGACTATGAACGCAGACACATTTGAGAAGGCTCATAAAGAGCTGAAGGCTTCGAGACTTTGTTGGCTCTGCACACAGACTGCTGACCTGCATGAAGCCAAACCAGCTCAAACACGATTGGCCAGCAAATGAAAGTCACTTGGAACAGCCCTCAACACTGTCACTAACAAGACCTGTTACATGCTACTTGTTGAGCATAAGCCACAGATATACAGAGACACCACAGTGGTCACTGCAGGTCACTGGAACAGTGCATACAGCTGATGGCCATATTGCTCAGGGGGGGCTGAGAGCTGCAGATATAGGTACTGTGTTAGCACCACAAAAGAGAAACTAACAATTATACTAACAAAAATCATATCAAATTGTCACCTGTGTAGTGCTCCTCCCCGATGCTCTGCAGTCTGTTTCACTGCGACACCAAAAATGAGCGTAAATATCTGGTATGTTACACAGAAACGGGTCAGAGCCCAGAGTCTGACCCCCTGAGCAAGACGGCGGCAGCAGTGATGCGTCTAACAAGCACCGATCCTGCACCTACACAAGCATAAATAATAGAAAGTAATAGAAAGCTCAATGCTATACTCCATATTAGAGCCTAATTTTAATGAAACCAACACTGCAGCAGACTCGTGAACATGTGCCTGTAAATGATGATCGGTGGGATTTAAAGGCACTTTCCTCTATTTCCTGTTGTTTCACACTGTGGCAGGAAGTGCTCAGTAAATACTGTTAGTGTTCAATCGATTAACATAATCTTAGAGATGCATTTGACAGGAAATTTGGCAGCTCTAAAGCTAAAAACAAGTTGGATTAGTGTTCACTTACAACAAAGCTCTGAACATTTTGAAATCTATGAAACCTGCTGCTACTGCGACACAGCAGCAGCAGCAGCTCAGGAGACACGTTGTTGCTTCTCCATAAATGTCACAGAAACAGCTTAACAGAGCGCAGCACGAGTGCTGCACAAACTTCACGTAAAGTGCAAACTGAGGAGGATTTCCTCTCATGGCGTCAGACCGGCTGAAGCTCCAGGAAATTAAAAAAAAAAAAAAAAAAGTTGAGCTGATCCACGTGTTGGTCAGCGCGTCGCCTCTCCTGCTGCTCCGCTTAATGGCTCTCAATCACCACAGGCTCGTAGCCACCAGCAGGCACCCTGCAGGGATCCAGCAGAGAGTCAAAGTCAGGGATAAAGATTAAAGAGCAGAACTTAATGTCAGAGTTAACAGATTAACTGACTTTGTTTTGCACTGTGACGATCGAGCGTTGTATGAATGTCTGAACATACTGAGGATACAGTTGGAACGAGGTGACGTGGAAACTGATGATGAAATGTAAAAAGGAAGGAGCCATCTTTGAGGCCTACAGACCGAGTGCTCCAAAGGCAGCTCCTGACATTATTTCAGCTTCTCTAAGTACAACAGACGGTCTGCAGGCAGTAAAGGAAGAGGAGCTTCAAATTCAGATTTCAAAGTTGGGAGAAATCCTCCCTTAAATGCTCCCCACAGAGAGATTTGCAGTGTGTTGTTAGTTCACTGTGAGTTTGTGCAGAACTGACTCGATTTCATGCAGTGTCTGCACTCCCACACTGAACCTGAAGCCCTGGGACGGGAAAAGTAAACAAAGACATCAGATCTTCTCACCCGTTTCCAAGCCTGATGCCGCTGAGTGCTGTGGTTCCATCTCTGCTGATGAACAGACGCAGGTTGCTGTCTGAAAGTTCAGAGACACAGAAAGTGAGTTAGCGGCGGCTGACGGAAACCAGAACAGGATGATACGCGGTGACGGAGCGCAGAGCCGGGAAGCTGGCGGAGCGCTCGGTCCAAAGATGGTGCAGGAGCTGCAGACGCCTCTCACCGCATAAACATCACTTGTTCAAATGAGCCGTAAAACCTTCACATGAGGAGAGTCACTGTAAACAAGTGAGGCCATGCTGAAGAGTTACAGCCTGCTGCTACGGCCGGTGATGTCATCACAGCTCCCACACACCAACATCAGCTTCACACAGACGGCGCCTACAAACACCACATTCATCACTACTCACCACTCAAGCATTCATAGCCAGTAAATCTTTGGAAAACATGGCATAAACAAGCAAACTGTATTTCCTGTAATAATCATTGCAGCACGTCTTTGATATCTTCTTGTTTTACTTTCCCCCGGCATGCTGTTGGATACCTTGAGGGGATTCACTATGACAGCATCACGTGGCCTTCTGAGGAAGGTTTACCGCCAGTCTCAACCTTTTTGTAACTTTCAGTAGTACATTAGTTCATCATCTACCAGCTTTGATTCCACAGCACCTTCAGTGTGGTTGATGTCTGCAAAGTTCTGGCTTTGGACGATTTTCTCCACGATGTCGTCGGCATCCATGCGAGTGTCGTTCACCCAGGAGGGGTGACTCTCCACGGAGTCCTGCTTCCTCCTGAAACACAGCGGGGAAGAGAGGTTACATCGTTTGAACGGACTTGAGCTGCCAATCACGTGACAGAGTGTACTCTGTGTGCACCTCAGGGGCCGGTTAGGGGGTAGGACCGGCCGCGGGGGTCGAGGGGGTCTCTCCGGACGCCCGGCGTCCTTGTCGCCGTCTGGGGGCGTGTCCACCGTGAAGCACAAGCCCCCGGAGGCGCTGCTTCCTGTCGAGGTGTTCCTGCGATGCGTGAGATCTGACAGGCTGGAGGAGCAGGAGTGCTCGGTGCTATAACCTGCAGAAAGAGGCGGGGCCATAAGACGTTCTATAACAGCGGCGTTCAAGTAGAAAATTTCAGCTAGGACGCTCAACATTGTTATGGTGAATACCATCTATCAGACGGGCACTATAGTTACTGTTATGTGGTACTCGATGGTTCCCACAATTTCCAGATCATTTTATTAAAAGAAAAACCTGAAATAAATCTCTTTGTTTACAAGCTCGACATCACTAATCAGCCTAAAAAGTCTCAACAATCCTATAAAATGAACACAAACATCACATGAAAGGCGTGCCTGAGATTTTGCTGTGCTGGCTGGCGTAGCTGGAGTTACGAGAGTGACCAGACTGGAAAGCTTCTGCAGGACCCGGCTGGTTCTGATTCACCTCAGAGTCCTCCAGGAGACCTTAAGGCACACAAAGGAGAAAGAAGCTCCACTGTTACCACCCTCATACGTGGGAATCATGTCTCTATGAAGAGCAGATGTAGTCTTAGTTTACTTTCACAGCAGAAATGTAACCATCTAGAACCATATGATACATGTTTGTATGTCAGAGAATTAGCAGGTTTTCACTCCAATAAATGGGTCAGAAAATAACTGCTTTGATGAACCCAGCGGTGTTTGAAAGACGGTTTGGATGTTCTTGGATATTTATGGCTCTATGACTTCTTTGCATGGAAAAGTCTGAACCAGACAGTGAACACGTGCAGCGACCAATCTCAGCCTGCCAAGTTTCCTTTTTTCTTTTGAATTGAATTCAAACTGGATGAAATCCTAAACACAGCCAGATAGTTTTCCATACAAAGAACATTAACTCCAGGAATTTCTGCCTCAGAGTGAAACATCTGGCTGAGATTACAGAAAGGTGGGGAACATCTAAAAGCCTGCACTCCAGTTACAGGAACACGTTATCTGATGTTACGTCACACTTAACCTCACGTGTCTCAGACGTCACTTTAGTGGGATTTCAAAACCTTCAGTGTGGCAGTTTGACAGACGTCAAAGAGTTCAGGAGCCGCTCGGCTGTTCTGGCTTTAACGATGGTGGGCAGTTATGATGAAGAAGGGAAATCTGTTCTCGGATTAAACTCCGCCTCAAATCCCTTCGGACTCAAACTTCACTGCAGCTGGAAATGAGTTCAAACCCATTTTATTGATTCTGAATCCAAAAGAAAATCTGCTCATCAAATTCAAATCCTTTAGAAAACCTCCACTAAAAATCAAGATGAACAGTAACTCACTGCAGGTATTGTTTCCAACTACAATATACTGTACAGTTACACATCAACACACAACTCTATTATATACACTATACTGCCAAAAGGTATTCACTCACCATCCAAATCACTAAATCCAGGTGTTCCAGTCACTTCCACAGGTGTATAAACCAAGCACCTATGCATGCAGACTGCTTCTACTAACATCAGTGAAAGAATGGGTCGCTCTCAGGAACTCAGTGAACTCCAGCTCAAGAACAGAGAGAGCTTCATGGAATGGGTTTCCATGGCAGCTGCATCCAAGCCTTACATCACCGAGCTCAATGCAAAGCGTCGGATGCAGTGGTGTAAAGCATGCCGCCACTGGACTCTAGAGCAGTGGAGACGTGTTCTCTGGAGGGATCAATCACACTTCTCCATCTGCCAACCTGATGGAGGAGTCTTCAACTTTGTGGGAACAGTTTGGGGACGGCCCCTTCCTGTTCCAACATGACTGCACACCAGTGCACAAAGCAGCTCCATAAAGACATGGATGAGCCCGTTTGGTGTGGAAGAACTTGCACAGAGTCCTGACCTCAGCCTGATAGAACACCTTTGGGATGAATCAGAGCAGTTCATACGTGTGTGAACCAGACGAGTGAACACTTTTGGTGATGTAGTGCATCATACGCTTTACTGCAGGGTATATTCTGCTGTTCCTTATTTTCTGTCATATTTAAACTGGTACAATGATGGATGCCCATATAAAACATGCCATTTCTCACTTCTCCGGCACAGTATAAAGAAATGAGAAGTACAGGACTCTACAAGACATTTGCATAGTCCTGCACCTGCTGTTTTAGCCTTCTGTGAGGGGCAGCCAATCCCAAGGATAAATGAGCAGAAAAGTTCCACTTCAAAGAGAACTGCCCCTATGTAGAAACTCAACCTTGTATTGAATTAACTAATAACTATTTCGTGTGCAAACAGCTTGGTAAATGTGCACCTTGAATAACCAAAATCTTTTAAAACACCAAAGCCACAAATCTCTTCCTGAGGGGAGAAAAACGTTCATTTTTCAAACATCACTGATTGTTTGCTCGATGAATGTGTCCCATTTTTTTCTTCCCCTTCTAAAATAATAAATATCTTTAAATCTGTTCACACTTGAAATGAATTAGGCAAAGTTCGATACCCTTACAAGCATCAAACCATCGAACTGTGTTGCCCTAGTGTGGGTCAGTGTTTTCCATTCCCAGAAACCCACCACAAACAGCCGGATCCAAAATGCAACCGACCCTCTGACTAAAGCCTAAAATAAACTAAAATAATATTTCTTCTTGCCCGTCACGTACCTGAGCTGATGATGGAAGGCCGATGTTTGGGGGCTCGGCCGAGGGAAACCCCTCCCGGCGGTCCGGGCTCAGCGGTGCCCTCCCCCTTGCAGTCCAGCTGCAGGGTGTGCTCCTGTCCTGGGATGGAGATGGACTTTGCTGTGCTCGGAGGCCTGCGGGGGGAAAAAAGAACAACACGGAGCTTATCAGTCTGGAGCAGATTAAAGGGGGACGGAGGTGCAGTTCTGCTTAGCTTGGCATGCTCAGATAAGATTTGTTTTACTGAGGGAGGGAAAACTGAGTCATTTTGGCAACAAAGGAGCACAAAGATTATAAGCACTGAGGAATCTGAAATGAAACATTAAATACCAAAAACATGTTAAATACCAGGGGACTGTGCAAAATGTTTTCCAATACTGCAACACTGCAGAAATATTGTTGCAGTTAACCTCCAGCTGGGGGTGGTCACTGGCTCTGGGCCTTAGCTGCAAAGCTGATCACATAACCTCCTTATGGGATGCAAATATGGTTACGCATTAATTAACTGAGTTTTTTAAGGGTTATAATCATTTAGCATATCGCTTGTGACATGAAAAGAAACATGTTAAAGCTCAGCTACTCACCTTTTAAAACATGGATCTCCACACAGCAGGGTCATCCCGATGATCACCTGCAGGAAACATAACAGCATTTTTTTTAAAAATCTTCTTTCATTTGAAGGACAAACAGAAAATTTAGTGATTAAAAATTTAGTGATTAAAAAAAAACATTTTTAAGGTCGTACTTAAAGAATCATCCGATTGTGTTCCTGAACATCAGTTTAAGGCTCATCAAAACACAACGTTAGTCACAGAACCACCGAAGAACACAGAACAGAGCGCACACTGTGACAACACAAACACCTCTGAACCTGTTTTAATGGAGAGTGAGGCGCCGCAGTCAGCTGCTGTGTGTTTAAACTTCAACCCGGGATTTGATTTGATTTCACTTAATACATTTTTATTATTTCTTGATTGTAATTTTCCTGATTTTTAATTTCTTACACATATTTTTGTACTTTCAGCTGTTCTGTTTGCCATTATCTTCACAAGGATTTTATGCTTTACATTTAGATTTTTGTAAACTTGGATTTTTAAACTTTTTTTTTTTTTTTTTTAAATTAGAGTGAATTGAGGACCTAACCCTGTAACTCCAACATGACTCAACAGTAAAGACTGTTATTCCTTAAGCAGTAATGAGTATGAGCTGGAAAAGCCCGGAGTAATTCCCATTAATCCCATCGGTGATGTTTCAGCCACACACACACACACACACACACACACACACACACATATCTGTGCGTCTTCCAGAGACTCGAGATGACAAAACTACTCGTGACTGTTTTGGCTCTTTGCTCCACAGAGCAGTTTGTGTTGGTGGTCACCGGGTGGCGCTGCAGAGTTCCTCAACCTCCTTCACCCACAAAGACAATAAAAGTGATTGGGTTGGGTTCTACTCAGCACGCTCATTATGTGCTCATCTCAGCTGTTCATAACTGGAATTATGTTTTATTGGTTAAAAAATGCTTAAATATTCATTTTATAGCCCAACTAATAAATTCACAGACCAATCATTTTATCTTTTAAGTGAATTTGTCCAAAGTGGAGGGACTGGAAATGTATTTATGCAGGCAGTCTGACTCCATCCCAGGGAGACAGAATAATACTGTGGAGCATCCTTCTTCTATGCCATGAAGAATTAAGACACTCATGAAGGTAAAAGGGACCCAACCTGGTACCAGCAAGGTGGACCTGATAGAGTCAGTTTAGCCTCTTTTTAATACAAATCAACCAGTCAGTCTGACTTCTAACCGGGCTGCATCTGAAGCTGCTCAAGAGCCAGTTTACTGAATACGTCTGGCTGCTCTTTGTACTTTTTAGGATCAGCACCACCCCATCATTATAAAACCAAATCACACTGAAGGTTAAAAAGAGAAGAAAAGAAATGACACTGATCCTGGAGGGTGACATCTCGTCTCTGCTCTAGAAAGCACTGTCCTAAAATATATTTATCTCTTTTTCCCCTCACAACACAGATACTATAGTTTCACCATCCTGTGCTCACCGGTCCTCACCTTCAGTATGGAGTTGTCCTGCCGCGTGTTCTTGGTGTCGTATCCCTCCAGCAGACAGCAGCGCACAGTGGAGCTCGAACCCGCAAACTCCGCCATGTTGAGGTCAGTGAAGCCCAGCTGAGGGTGAAGAGGAGTTTGAACAGAGTTAATTGGAGCTGCTGTAATGAAAGCCTTCCCCGGTCTTTATTTTTGGCACACGTTGGGGATGAAGCAGATCCTGCGACACCCATCATTTAGCACGCAGAGTAATTTCACGGCGTTAACGTCACGAGCTTTAGAAGTGCGAAGAGGATGACAGGGTGCAAAAACCACAAGTGAGCCTTTACAGACCCGGGCTGAGAGTGAAACCTGTATTTGTAAAAGCTGCTTTCAGGAAGGCAACTTTTTACAATCCTCCTCCCAAAAATAAACACACAATTTTCTGTCATATATTTACTGCTGCAATGCTGGATTCTCATATTAAACATGACCAATGTTTCAGATAATGAAGTCCTCTGACTTAAGAGCTCTGTTTCTGACTCATGCGCTCCTCTCGAGTGTGCAGCTTTGGCCCACTCACCTGCTGGTTAATCCTTGTGTGTGTGCAGCCAATCAGAAAACAGCTGTCTTAAAGTGACGGGGTTAAAATGACTTGTTTAATCTTGTATAAGATACATAAGGATTATTTTGAACTATGGATCATGCAAAGCTACTCTGGTAGAACCCATGAATGAAACATGCCTTTCTAGTCTTACTGATCACTCAAAGCACATCCATTCATTCATTCAGTGCTGTACGATACACACTTTGAGCACTCTGCCTCCCATCCTCAGCCAATCACTAATTAACCTCACCTGCATGTCTTTGGACTGAGACAGAGTGCCCACGGAGCCACAGAAGGACGAGACCAAGACGAATGCTGGACTCTAGCGTATGAAATGTTCCTTTAATAACCCATCAGCCTCCCTTTCTAACGTGTCTTCACATTAAATGGGACTCAAAGCGCTCGCGCAGCACACGTCTGTGGACCACGGCGGACTGACGTAGATTTGCTCCAGATGATGGAAACGGGAGCGAATCCGCTTTTGTGCAATGGAAATATTTCAGCAAAAAAATTCCCCTCACACTGCGTCACGAAAAACCCGTCACCCGGGATTTTTCCATGATTCTCTTCTCACAAGCCTTTTGACCCCGTTTGGAGGGCATCTTTATTTTTCTATGTAAAGGTATAAAAAGGAGGGGGCCTGTAGAAACGTGAGTGAAAGAGGACTGCAGCTGATTGCAGCTGCAGTCCTCTTTCATCCTGTTAGCTGCTGGCAGCAAAGATTCGCACGTTTCCAATGTGACTGCATTCACATGAGTACAACTTCGAGCCAGTGAGATTAAAACTATGAAAAGTTTAAAAACTGATTTACAAAATGACCTTATTGGCTACAATTTGTCTCTACGTGTCTAAACCACACAGTTTTTAAGACTTTTTCAGGGACACACAGCAACCCTGTTTCCATCTCTGCTGCGGATCTCTGATGAAATGAAGATGCCATAAGCCAGGTCCTTTAATCTGCTTTAATAATCCTGCTTTTTCCACTCTAAACCACTTAAACATAGATAAAGTATCTCTCCCTCCGCTTCTTTAATGCTCAGAGACTCTGAGACTGGGTGCAGAGGAACATCAGGGATTTGGACACAGCACCAGATCACACTGATAAGAAAGGGTCTGCATGACCTTCATCTGAAAATCAAAGCTCAGAGCTTTTTGCCAGGTGGAAACTGTTTTTGTCTCAACTGCATTTACGATGTTATTTTTATTTTATAGCTCTCAAGCAAAGTGTTCCCAGATTCTGTGGGGTAGGTCCTGTTTTCTTAGGTGCATATTTAAGGAAGCCGACTTCTAAGGAGGGAAGCGAAGTATATTTAACTGAAGGATATCTAAATCTAGAACGTGGCGAAAACAGAGGAAACGGTTCCTGTCGGGCAGCGACGTCCAGGGATCAACAAAAGTTTACGTCCACGAGGCGGCGTGACCTCGAAGTTAGATTTACGAGACGTGACTCATTTGTTTGGAGCGTTTGCCGTTACCGTCAGGGAGGTGTCGGCAGGATGTTTCTGCAGATTCCGGGCAAATGTGACGGCGACAGGATTCAGTTTCACGTCCGGCTCCACGCTCGTCAAACACTTCAACAAATGCTAATATTTAGATGCGAAGGCTTCCAGACTGACAGCAGCTCATCAGTAACTGTGTGTGTTTATGAATGTGAGATATGAGGCACCCAACCTCTTACCTTGGAGTATGCCTTTCCTCCTTTGAGTTCCTGCAGGGAAAACAGGAAGACAGTAATGAACTCAATGATTCAACTTCACATCACAGAGGCTTCTGATTACAGGGCTCCTAAGAGATGGATGAAATGAAAGTCTGGGACCACACTGGTGGCTGTGTGTAGCTGAACGAGCAGCTGAGGCGACACTGGCATGGGACAATTAGCATCACGTCTGCATTAAAACACCCTGACTGCATTTCTGTGAGAATGGTAGCTGCACCAACTGCATTAAAGTCTTTGAAAAGACTTAAAAGGCTAAAAGCTGTCAGCCTCACACCTTAAGATAACGTGTCACAAGTCTGCAACTGGGGATTAGGAGAGCGCAATGGTCTGTGGCCACCACCTGCACAATCATTCCCTTTTAAGGGATGGTTGTGTTGTTGCTTCTCCAGCGAACCTGTCGTCGCTTTCACTTACCCCGAGGCAGCTGAAACAGACTCACAGCAGTTTACGGTTCTGAAGTTTAAGACAATTTGTGTTTCACTGTGATGTAACACATACTGCGATGATCAGGTGTTCGCTACAGTTTTGAGCAGTGTAGAAACCCAGAGTTTGTCTCCATATCTGAGGAGGATACTTTTGCCTCTTTTCCACGAGTACCTACTCGACTCGACCCGGTTTTGGTCATTTTCCATTACAGTTGAGTACCGCCTCAGCGAGGCAGCCCAATCAGTGGCATTCAGTCTGTTGGACTGTTTGACTCAGAACCCTGGCTGAGTAGGTACTAAAAAAGTACCAGGTACTACCACCTAATGGAAAAGCCTAAAAACTGAGTTGAGCTGAGCAGGTATTTTTTGAGCGTCATACCTTCCTGACTGACACCCTGCAGACAGATGGGTCCAGAACTCCAGTGTGGGGGTTGGCGCTCATTTTGGACACAAAGGTAAACCTCTTCCTCCAGCGAACGCAGTGATCGTGGACCTCCTCTCTGCAACAAAGACAGAAGAAGGCTTCATTACATTTTGCAGTGCCTTTTTGTATTTCTGTTTACTCCTCACTTGAAAACAATGCCAGATGGCGCAAATATAAAGTCAGCATTTATAAACTGACCTAAATTAAAGTAGAACATTTTCCCAAACGCATTGTTTTCAGAACATCACGTGTTTTCCAGCCCTGCCGTCTCACAGCCTCATGACCAGCGTGTCTGCTGAGGATCAGATTCATCAGAGCCGCGCTGAGAAAACATGTCATGAGCGAGTTTTTCCAAAACTAACTGCAGGGCCGAGCAGGCTCCCAGGGCTTCTGACACAGATTACAATTTCTCATTTCAAAACCTTTTCCAGCTCTCTCAGGGTATGTGGGATGAGACGCAGCGCTTTGACTGAGGACAGCAGACTTGTGGCATCTTCTTAAAGTGTGAGCCTCTCACACAAATACCACATTATCAACATATAAAGCTGATTCTCCCGTCCGTTTGTCAAGGACGCAGTTTACAATGACGAGACTTCAGTGAAAGCCCGTGAAAATCTTTAAGTACCCATACATCCTGGTTAACGGGTGGGAGCAGAACAATAGGTGCAAAAACAGACCAGCTCAGTGATCTGTTTGTTCCTGAGAGCCGTCCTGGAGACGCCACAGCAGCAGCTGACGGGGAAATGTGCATCCAGATCTTTGTGGTTCGTAATCATGTGAAGCACGTGTGACGCGAGATCAGATTCCCGTCAAAATTGGATTTTCTGCAGCCCGATGTGTCACCGATAAAAATACCCAACAGCCTTTTGTTTTCCATTTTAGAGCATATATAACTCAGCTTTTTGTTGTTTGCTTTATAAACAGAGGAGGTTGTTAATAGCAGCAAACACATTTCAGCACACCAGAATTCTCTAAAGACCCCTGCAGCTGTAGGCGGCCTCATTAGCCTTCCTGGTATTTGGACAGTGCAGGATGATCGTAAGTTTGTGGACATTAAAACGTTCGTCCGACTGAAGTGTTTCCCACAGGATCAGACTTTATGTGTGGCAGTGGTGGTTTGGAAGATGCTCGCATCTGCAAAACCAACAGATCAGCTGCTTCTCAAAGTGGACTCAGGCGGTCTTGGTCTGCAGCTCCCTGCGGCTCCTCCTTCTTCTCTACAGTCTCAGCGACCTCAGTGTAGCAGCACATAAACCTGTTCTCCACCTGCTGCAGGTTCTGGCTAGCAGGTGGAGTCCAAGACAGACGAGGCAGAGAGCATCTGACCGCGGGACAAGACCCTCTTTGGGATTTGGGATCAGGCCAGCCAGTGTTGGGGCTAGCAGGTTAGCAGCTACTGACCTTTCAAAATAAGAGTGAGAATTTTTCTGATAGAAGACGGTGCTGTTCTCTCAAGCAAAAACATATAATATACCTGTTAAAAAGTAGGAAACACTGAGGCTGCTGATGCATTTCACTCAAAGCCATAAATGTTAAAAGTGTAATTTAACTTTGGAGTCACTGTTTACTAAAGTCAAATCATTTAAAAACAAAAAAACCCATTGAAATAATAAATGTTTAGAAGTGTCTCAGGAATATCCCCCCATAACGAGCATGTCCTCTAGTACTTTAGAGCTTTCGAAGAGGAATATTCCCAGAAATAGTTCTACTTTTGGGAATGCATCACCATCCCTCAGTTATTGTGACACCAGGGTAAGAAGCACTGAGGAACAAAGCCAAAGTCCTTTTATGAGCAGGTCTCACCACTTGGGAGCTCTCTGGGCAGTTATTTTGGAGCATCATCTAGTTTAGATTTAGTCTCAGTGGTCACAGGACACTAAAGAAAACATGCTGGTGCGTGGTTTTTAAATCTGTTTAAAATGCTTTAAAAGTTTGTGAACTTTGCCCCAAATAGTTTGAAAAAGCTTTTTTTTTTTTTTGCTGAGGAGGGGCTGTTGCAGGATTCTCACACCGACTTCCACTCAGGATCCTGTGAGCACCATCACAGGATCAATACCCCTGACCAGGATAACCGCCCTCATGCACCGCACCGGCAAAACCCTCCATACCCATCACGGTGTGAGGAGAGGCTTCAGTCCAGCTCTGACGCGGTCACTAGTCTCACCCGCTGTTGGAAAACAACTGTTAAAGCAAACACGCTGAAACATGAGAGTCAGCGGAGCATCCTGACACGGCCGAGCTGCTCCTGACTTTAGATGGCGTGCTGGGGTGTTTTTCCTTTTTTGGCACGGTGCCAAAAGTTTGGAGCCGACTCAGAGTTAACGTAAACACTCCACAGGTCAGGAGAAAGAGCTTTTAATATAAACTCCCACTCTTTGGACCTCTGGTTACAGTTTTCAGAAGGGACTGGTGCTACTCCAGAGTGAACGAGCCGGGGAAACAGTTTTATTTTGGTCATTTCCACCATGACAGAAGGGGTGGAGACAATAGGGACATTTAATTTTTTGTGCCTTTTACAGGCCTCAATCCTACTAAAATATCTTTGTGTGAATAACGGGGAGGTCACAGCACCATAAGCTACTTTATGGCATCTGTCATTTTAATTTAAGACATGAAGCAAGGAGCAGCAGCCCTGTGATTAACTGCTACAACTACATGCCTCCTACACACACACACACACACACACACACGCACACAGAGGAATTTTTGCTGTGTTGTAATTACACTGCTGACATCTAGTTACTGTTTGTCAATGGGTGCCATCGAGGGAGAACACCCTGTTGTAAAACCTTAAAATGACCAATCAGCATTAAGTAGCAGAAAGCTGGAGCTTGTGGGCTAAACTAGCTTCTCTGTAAGAAAACACGAGTGCTGTTTAGTTTATGGTTTTTAATCGAAACTATATTCGCTAAATCTAAAATAAAATTGAGTTTTTGGAGTCTAGAAGCAGGTGTAAATCATTTTAGCCAGGACTGTCTTGCAAATGCCCCCCAGAGGCAGCTTCAATGCGGTCCACAGCGGGATCAGAAGGAAGAGGAATGGCTCTGCTTAAACAAAGCTGTTTCCTTTGGGAAATAACAGATGAACAGAAATATTAGTCCAGAGCTTCTCATCACAGTAACACTGAACACCAACACGCAATATCAGCCAGCCATTCAGCTGGTCAAGTGTCAGATTAGAGTCAGAGGAACAGCCCGAATGATTCATCCTGAGCACACTACGAGTGTCTGTACAAAGTTTGGCGGATTTTTTGCATTTCAGTTAAAATTTGAAAATGACAGCTGTGCGTTTCATAGTGAGCAGCAGCTATTTGGACTTAAATATAAAAGTCTGGGGTCCAAAAAAGAGTCGAACTCGGGATGTTTGAAGTTATTCTAAAACCCTCGAGGACGTGCTCATTATGGGGGAAGAAATCACTACATGCAGGTTAGTATTTATTATTGTGAAGCTATGAGAATCTACACTTGTCTGTGAATCACCATCATTCTGTTAGCCAAACGTTTCAGTTAAATACCATCCTGTTAAAAAGCCCCATCATTTGTGTAAATGTTCTGTCAATCAGCAGTGACATGAAAAAAAAAAAAAGAGTCATGTTTTTCTCCCCCTAAATGCCAAACAGCTCATTTTGGAGAGTCTGTACAAGGACATGCTGAGAAGGAGCGGATCACGAGGAGAGCCAAATGTTTCTGGAGTCACTTAAACTGTGTGACGCCTCCTTAATCCCCCATCACAGACACCACACAGGCTTCGTGATCAGCACTAATGAGCTCAGTTTCTAAACAGCTTCTTTGGATTTCAAAGTTAGAGTGACGGGACAGACGAAGAGTTTCCTGCTATCCTACTCTGCAACCTCAAACCGCACATCAGCACCCAAACAGCTCCCAGTGACTGCTGAGACCCAACGCACACATCACAATGAATTAAGTTGCAGGATATTTATGAAACAGTACAACAGTGAAGTCTTTGTTCCATCCCCAAGTTATCATAACCAACAGAATTATCATAACCAACAGAATTATCATAACCAACAGAAGACCAGTGATGCGTCTGCGATGGGTAAATTGTATGCATTTGTAGACGGTCCCCACACACTCGTCTAACGGCGCCTCTTTGCAACCGCAGACAACAAGTTACAACCATTTGCACCAAACTGTCCAGCTTTGATCATTTTGATAAAGATTTCCAAATGACCCAAAGATACAAGCAGCTTAAATGAGCTTCCTCAGCAGGGTGGCTGATCTTGGGGTAGAGCTGGTACGGTGCCCGTACCAGCTCTACCCCAAGATACTACTGGGAAACCTCCCGGAGCTGTTCTGGGCACACCCAGCCGGGAAGAGACCCCGGTGTAGACCCTGAACCTGCTGGAGAGATTATATTTCTCGTCTGGCCTGTGAAAATCCCCCAGGAGAACTGGAAAGTGTGGCTGTGGAGAAGGATGTCTGGAACACCCCGTTTAGCCTGCTGCCACTGCAACCCAACTTCGGATAAGCGGAAGACGATGGATGAATGAACGAACGTTTGTTGTATTTGTGTTTTTACATTTATGCATAATTAACTCCAGCAAAAACAGTGATTATCTTTACAACTTTACCCACAGGCATTATAAAAGATGGTGCTTTAAACCAGTTTAACTTTATTGAAGAAACTTTCCCTTTTTAAACTGGATTTCTTTAATCAGACTTTAATTGAAACAATTTTTTTATTTATCTGAACACAGAGTGAAGAGCGAGTGATGGCCATAGCCACATCACGCCACCCACTTATTTGTGAAGTTAGGTTTGAAGCATCACGATCCGCCTTTTCGCCATCGGCATCCTGGCATTTCGCATCTGGATGTCCAGATGTAACAAACGAGGGATCGATCTGACCACAGAGCAGCATGCTCGCTGTGTGAGGACCTGTTAATCACAGGTCATTAGCCTGAATAATCCTGACTCAAGGTTTTATTCAAGGTCAAATCAAGGGCTGTTTTTCCCATTGATCTCTACAGGACTCTGCAACCAGAAGACTCGCCCCCTGGTGGCCATTAAAAAGAATGCAGGCTTGTAGCGTTTCTGCATTTGGTTCACTTTTCAGACCTGGAAGCTACATCCATGTTTCATAGAGTAGCAGACGACAGCCGACCACGGCTCCCAACCGACTGCACCTGTCCATCAAAGTGGCCACGCCCCCTAGCTCCATCTTTCCATAAGTTTTCCATGTTTAATGAGCAAAAAGAGAAAAGGGTTCTCCTAATTTTGGACTATCAGACATAAATTACCATCACAAAACTTCAGACTTTAGGCTTTCACCTCCACTCAGGACATTTACATGTCAAATACGTGTCCTAAAATCAAAAAGATTCCTCATCCGAAGGCCACAAATGTGATTTAACAATTATTTTCAAGCTTAATTTCAGCCACTTTAATTTATTGTAATTATCACGCACGCACACACACACACACACAGTGTCTATAGTTAGCAGCAGCTGCTTCTCACACTCCCATCCCCCCTTCATCTTTATTCACAGCGATCCACCGACTCTCTACAATGTGTTGTGTGATTATTACCCTCATTTTCTTTTAAATCTTTTTCTCAGTTACCAAATGTGGAACCAGCCACAGCTGAGCCACCAACACAACACTGAGCTGAATCAAACTTTGTTCTTTGGGTGCATTTTAGTTTATTTATTCATAGCTCCTATATTTGAAATAGCACCCCATCCTGCTACAGGAGAAGGGACGCTCACACTGACGTACATGAACGTGTGTGTGTGTGTGTGTGTGTGTGTGTGTGTGTGTGTGTGTGTGAGCGCGTGTGCGCGCGTGTGTGTGCTGATTAAAGGAAATTAAAGCTACTAAACTCTTTGACTACATGTAAACTATTTACTCCTTGTTATTGTGTAACAAGCATGTAAGTCTACTGCAGAGCAGAGGCATTATTACTAACATATAAAAGCTGTTTATGGAGCTAAAATAATCAGACAGCATTTGCAGGCTCTAGCTTATCTAAAGACGTTCTATTGCTTTTATTCATTTATTGTCACCCTAAATTCAAAATGTAGTTTTTAACTGATGAATAGATGACACTGCACTGGGACATCTTACTGTTATTACCCTTTATTTAAGCAGGGATGTCGGTCGGTGGCTTTGTTAACCAAAAACCAGGACAGGATATCCACAGAAAAGGTAAAACGCCACAAACACCCCCTTAAATCTTTAAATCTACTTTAACCCTTCACCAAAATCCGAGTCCTAAACAGGCCATATAAAGAAGCGAGGGGAGGTAAAAACGTCCTAATCCCTCTATCCGTGGAAGCAAGTGAGGTTCCAAGAAGAGCCGAAACACAAGAACACACATACACACTCTTATCAGGACCCCCACGCTTTGGGTCGGCCAGTATGTAAGGTGGAGCGTTCCCAAACCACATTCCTCAGTCCAGATGGCTTTGTTCAGGCTCCATGGAAACCCTGCACTCAAATCCACTGACTGCTTTCCCAGCAGCTCCGACGAGGAGGAGGAGGAGGAGGAGGAGGAGGAGGAGCTGACACCAACACTCTCGCTTCACCCTGGGACATTTTTACAAGCTGTTTGTTTCTGCTCTCACCTGCTGCCTCCGACTCTCCTTTCACTCTCGCACTTTTCTTTTAATGCAGGAGGCGGCTGGCGTGAGCGTCTCCTCCACGAATTTTGCAGAGGTGGTTTAACTGAGCGCTTTCTGGCTCTGCTCACGCCGCTGCTGATCATTCCAGCTCTGACTCCTGCCTCTTACGTGTGCCTCGGCTGGTCTGTAATGAAAACAGCACTGGAACAAAGCCGAAAAGAAAAAAGACTCCAAAACCTCGGCCAGGAGACGTCTTGTTCAAACTCTGATCTGAACCTGATATTTATTAAACCCTGAGGTCTACGCACAGCTTGCACATGAGCCTTGTAATTAAAACCTGTAACCCCCCCCCCCGGTCACTCAACACTGACCTTAAAGGAAAAAATCAAAGTGTTGAATCGGGGGGGGTTGACTCACCTCAGGTGGAAGAAGTTGGAAAATAAGCGAGTTGCGATATCTTAGCTAGCCACAATGAAATGTGGATGTATGAAGAGCATTAACAGAAAAATCTGGGTTGCTGTAGTCTTCAACAAGTCCTTTTTAATCCCACACGTTCCCGTTTAATCGTGACACCCCCTAAACTAAGAAACCGGGACTGAATGAAGTCGCCAGCTCCATAATTTACTCACACATGCTCATTATGCTGACAGTATCACCTGCTGAGAAATAACAGGAAAAACATAAATTAGGTTCCTGTGAATGTATGGTTCTCAAACCCCCTAAATCTTTAAGGCAGAACTGGCTGCAGCACTAAAATATGAATACCTGAGATGCATGCTGCTGGTATCTGAGTGCACCTCCTCATACACACAGACGGGTGATTAAAACAGCATTAATGGATAAATAACACAAAAGGATACAGATTAAATGTTTTAAACAAAACTTGCATGAACTGTTTTAAAGACTTCAAAGGGACATTGGGAACATTGGGCCCCCCGAAAAAAAAAAAAAAGTCTTCATGGGAGCAGCACTTCAGCCCTGTGACTCAGTAAAAACAGGCTGCAGAGAGACGCTGAGACTGCTCTCACCACAGCCGGACTGAGGACACGAAACAGAGGCTGTGACTGTGCGTGTCCTCTTCTAAGCACATGCCCTGCAGGCAGCCCTTCATCATCATCATCATCATTATCCGGTACAGCTGAACCAAATCAAGAGCATTTATAAAATAAAACTGCTCTGTCCCTCAACCGAACATATTTTCCAACAGCTGAAAACATGCAGCTGAATTTCTACAAGCAGCATCACAGCTTCATTTAATCAAACCAAAAAACACAGCAGAGGGAAAGGATTCAGTCTGAGAGCTACAGCAGGTTCAAATCCAAAAAGTAAAACCAAACTGAAGACGACCAGCAGGTTAGATAAAACACTGATATAACTAAGATAGATTGGGAAGTACTAGGAAAGTGGATAAGATCTGGGAACTGAGGGAGAAGCGAGCACAGGAAGTCGACGTGGAAAAGAAGGTTAAAACTGAGAAGAGGAAATAAAGGATATGAAGTAACTCCTCAGATTATGTTTGAGGCGATAGAATGGGCACTCAAATCGGAAGACAGGGTGAGACTGGGGGCCCGGCGGACGTTTTACAGCCTCCGGGAACCCCTCAGTTTACAAATGAACTACACAAACAGATTCAAAGAGATTTTCCGCCCCTGCACTGTCGTCTTAAAGAGACTCACCTGCTCAGGCTTCAAGGTATAAATTACTGATTTATATTTATCTGTGCTGTATTTAACTGGTGAATGTTGCACAAGTTTGCAAGCCAATTTATTTATGACATACTGACCTCATTTATTTTTTGAAGCTGTTGGCGTGCAGCTCTTCGTTAATGCAGCCTACCTTGAACAAATGCCTGATCTCGTTTTCAGGTGAAAACATGCATTTTCTAAAACACTGATGACTTTTCCAAGCCAAAGAAAGTGTAGAACAGAACGCTGCATTGGGCAGGTTCCTTTAATCTTTCTACTTGCTCCGTTTAACAATCTGCAGTGGCTTAGGGGTGCAAGTTAAACTCAAACCAACATCTACTAATCACATCTGCTGCTGCTGCTCGGAAACCCTTACATAATAAAAAATAAATCCATCACGGAGAGCTAAAGTTACAGGAACTGGAATCAGATTTGTTCTGACCTTCTCCCAGCTGCCAAACAGCATTATTAAAACTCTGTCCAGTAATCTTGCTGTGTCAGAGTGCGTGTTCCTGTAATGGGGGGGAGACTGAGGCTACATGACCGACAAAGAAAACCTCTCCACTAACAATCAGCTAAAGTTGTGACTGCACATTAAACTCAGACCCACGTACAAACATGCGGCCTCTGATTAGAGTCGCCCCTCCACGGGACCCCACATGCGGTGAATCGACATGTCAGCAGAGCGAGATCCTTATCGCCCATCCCGGCTCTGTGCCGGTACCAAAAAGCTGCCACCGCACAAGAAACAAGCATCGGGGCAGGAGTCAGGTCGCATCGAGGGCTCACATAAACAGGCAGATGTCGGAGTGCTGAGGAAGCAGGCTGATCCTGCAGAGGGGACAGGAACGGGTGAGGAGTCCAAAAGCCACAGGGTCGATCCTCGCTGACGCCATCGCTCTTTAAACAACCATCAGAGCACGCCAGTTACTTCCTCTACCTGTATTATTGTGCTTTTTTTAACACCTACTGATCATCATCAGTGTAAATGTGTCGGTGTTAGTCAAACAGCTCATTTTTAAAGAGGACCTATTCTGCTTTTCTTTATCTGTCATATTACAGTGGAAGACGTTCAAATTAAACATGACCAGAGTTTCAAATAACGAGGTCAGCGTACAAATAATCCCTGTGAGCCAAAACCTCAGGTTTAAAACTACTCTAAACGGGCAATTCTGTTCTGCTATTGGCTCTGTGTGATGTCACAAAGAGGAAGATCCAAATATGTTCATCTCCCCTCTGCCAATCAGAAGAAAGCTGGCTTAAAGTGAGGCTGGGGGAGGAGCTAAAGCAGCTTGTTTCAGACAGTGAGGGGAACTGAGCAGAGCAAATGGTGACGGAGCCTTTGAAGGCAGTAATAAAAATGTGGGACCTTTTATCTTTTGATAATAAAACATTTCTTGGAATTTTAAAGTGAGAAGTTTTGAATTTTACACACGAATGTCTCAGGCTGAAGTACAACATGTTGAGTTACAAAAATATCATTATCACTTCTTTAAATTTACTAAAGGGAGTTTTTCTTTCCCACTGTTGCCAAGTGCTTGCTCATAGGGGGTCATTGTGATTGTGGGGTCTTTATCTAACAATATGAAGCACCTTGAATCAATCCTGAGAACATTATTTAACATAAATACAAAGTAACTATAGAAACATCACACATTTATTAAAGTATTTTTAAAGGAGATTTTCTTAAACTTTAACTACAGTTCAGCCTTAAACCAATCTATTCAATGAAAATGAGGCAGAGATAGTGGGAGACATGGGAGCAGGATTAGAGGGCATTTTTGTCCGCAACACCCATCTTGCTGCCGGCCACAGCTTTCCCCACGAGACGTCTGCTGCTGCAGATCGGAGCGAAACGAAGTGCAACAGAGGAGAGAGGAGCAGCACTAATGCTGCAGGACGAGCGATGGAGGGCGACGATGGTGCAGGTTCACCGCTCTCTTCTCCTCGCTGCGCAAAAGGCTCTTTCCATCATACTGGCTTGAGATGAACTAAGTGTTGAGCAACTTTGGGCTTTTATTAGGAGAAGAAAAAGTGCACGGCTGTAAGCGGCTGACGCGGCACAGCACACGTCATCCATCCAGAGTATTCAACTGCATCCACTTTCATTATTTTAGTCATGTAATCAACAACACTCACACACTCACACAAGTTTGTTTTATCCAAACATATATTATAGTCCTAAAGGTTAAAAACAGATATAAGACAGAGAAAGGAGTAAATCAATTTAAGAAACAAAATCTTTTAACTTAACGGCCTTTTTGCTTCACAACCAAACACTAATTTAATTTACCATTTATCAGTTTAGAAGTAAACTCACAAACCAAACTCTGACAGCATTTACAGTTTGATGTCGTAACAATTCTCAGGAATTTGGATGCAATCATCAGCGGGTTTATGTGTGACTGAGCAACATGTAGAGAGAAAACGGTCAGCTCTACGGTTAGAAACAGGGAAGCCCTTGTATGGAGGAAGTTCACGTTGATTACCTGATCAGACACCAAAGGACTAAAGTCCAAAAGCCCCCACCACACCCCACGCGCCTCCCCTCACATCTCAGCAAAGTGCTAACCGCTGGAAAAGCGAGAGGAAAACAGGAAACAGCTGTTGAGGAGCGCCACGTCCCAGTCGTATTTCTCAACTCTCCTCACAAACTCGCTCCTCTCTGGACGTCTTCCTGGCTTTTTTTTATGCTCTCTTCACGTCTGTCACGTGGCACACATCTGTAGACTGTTAATAAAATAAGGGGCCCCAATATTTATCAAGGTGACAGTCTTGAGCATTAAAGCAGTGCAGGTACATTTTGTGGGAATTTGCCAACAGTGCTTTAAAACAGAGGTGGTTCCACGGATGGTTTCCTGCTTGTGTTTCCACTCAGCTCCCCTGCTGCTACTTTCACTCGAGCCAAAGTTCATGGAGCTGTACCACAAGCCATTTAGTCATTCTTTGTAACTACAGTGTTATAAACTATGATAGAAGAAATCAGAAGCTAAAGCTGACCAAGTAGATGGCACACATCAACAGCGATGCTTGTAACTGGGAGACTGACAGATTCCTCACCGATGTCCTCTTTGGA
Source organism: Cichlasoma orientale (assembly GCA_034780415.1). Lineage (NCBI taxonomy): Eukaryota > Metazoa > Chordata > Actinopteri > Cichliformes > Cichlidae > Cichlasoma > Cichlasoma orientale. Next base: position 451,017 of record JAVDPK010002506.1, on the reverse strand, counting down.
TTTTCGTTATTCTTTTACACTAAAAATACATTTAAAGGGGTTACAATGCAACTGTTGTGGACTTTAATAAAAAATAAAATAAAACCCGGTGTCAGTGACACGTGACAGCTACCACCCGGAAACTCTGACATCTCCACCCAACGGATCATGGTACTCCAACATCCTAAGAACATCATCCTGGAAGTACTGCTGACAGATTTGAGTAATGAGTGACTCAGTGCTAAAGTCGCTCTCCAAGGAGAAATCCAAAGTATTAGCGGTCACCACTTTAGGACATATTAATGTTAGTCTTACATGTCCCCAGAAGGTACAGTATATTATAAGTTTCAGCACAAAACACCACACAGATGTGTTCTGTACCATATATAACCCAGGTGTGGCGCTCTGACAGGCTGTTTCAGTGATGTAGCTTCACATCAAACTGAACGGGACACTCCATGGCTTCTAACTTCCCCTCTGAGCAATCATCTTACTTAGGATGTGAACGCAGAGTTTGTCAGACAGCGTCACAATTACAAAAAAAAAGTGGTAAATGTCTCGTGAGCATTAGCCACTTTCCCCATCATCTGCGACGCATTCAAGTCCATAATTTTTTATTTTTATGCTGGGACAGAACAGAGGGAAAGACGGCAGGATATGTAGTATATGGGTCACCTGCTCAACCCAGTCAGATATACCAGCACCCTTCAGGTCTATATTTTAACTATACCAAAGTAGGGCTGCAACTAATGACTATTTTGATAGTCGATTAGTCATCGATTATTTAAACGATTAGTCGACTAGTCGGAT
>JAVDPK010002506.1:422734-435877 GCA_034780415.1 Cichlasoma orientale | reverse complement strand
TGTGTGTGTGTGTGTGTGTGTGTGTGTGTGTGTGTGTGTGTGTGTGTGTGTGTGTGTGTGTGTGTGTGTCAGCTGACTGCCTCATCCTCCAGGGTTCAGCTGGTCACTCTTGACGTTACTTCAGCTCCTTTTTTGGCTTTTGGCGCTCATCCTTGTGGTTTATTTTCTCCAGCCTTCATTGGCCAGCAGCTTGTTTGCCTCAGAGGACAGGCTTTAAAAAAATCTAACCACCCCCAAAGCCAACCACAAGCCAAAAAAAGTGACATAACATGTTCTGCAGAAGAGGGAATAACACATGAGGGAAGAAAATAAAGAATAAGACTGAGGGGGTGAGCTGCAGAGACACTCAGGCTCGGCATTAAAGTAAAAGTTCCAGTACCAGTTGATTGAGTCAATATGCAGCGATGTCTAAACAGCTTTCTACTGTTGGAGTAGCTGCAGATAAAGCCAGTTTACTTTGTGTATGGAGTTTAATCCATTTGTTTGAAGCCTACAGGACTCAGGCCTTCTGCAAAGGGTCATAAGATAACGCTGAGGGGTCATGAGACCATTGTTTATGATGAAAAGAAGAAAAACAAAGCTCTGCCCTCCTCAGCGGAGCTTTAACTAGCTCATCAACATCTGTGATAAGGAACAAAAACAACTGTTTTGTCAACTGTGGGAAAAGAGAGAGCTTCATTTTATGAAACTCACTCATCTTTGAAATTATACTAAACAACACACAGCCTGTGCCATTTTAAAAAAAAGTATTCAAAGTTAGGACATTTAAAAAACTTTATGTAAAATATTGTGATGCCATCATTAAATAGTCTTGACGTACATGTATAATTTATTCAGTGTATAATAAAAGTAAATAAATATGCCGATAATACAATCAAACTATCTACCTTAAATTGTTCTATTAATCTCTTTATCATTGTGTCATTGATTAAATCCATTTGTTTTGAAATATTCTCTACAAATAAAGAGTAATTTTTTTCTTATTGTTATAATATAACATTCTATATGTGGGTTGTTTATTATTATTATTATTATTATTATTATTATTATTATTATTATTATTATTATATTTTCTTTGCATGGTCTAGCCCAGTGTTAAGCTTTTATTTTTATTGACTCTTTATACTGATGCTTTTTTTACTGATTTATTCAAATAAAATCAAGTTTTTATTAAAATTTTTTCTGGTTTTAGCTATGTGTAACATTTAAATGCATTTAATTAATTGCTCATATTTTATTTTATTTTATTTTGGACAGCTGTTCCGCGGAGCTTCTTGCACATGGGCGGTAAAGTGAACCCCGTGTCTGTCACAGTTGAAAGGAAGCACCGGATTGGTTAATATTTCAAATGGCGACAGAAACCACAGATGAGATTGGTCAATTTCCCTTAGTCTCTCACGCAAAAAGAAAGGTGGGCCTGAGTCGAGCCCATCAATGGGCGGCCCCTGCTATTGGTCCGTAGTAAAATTACGTTATGTTCTCGTAGGGGACAGACTTAAAAGCCAATTGCGTACCTATTCCTGGAAGAGGCGTGGCCTTTTGAAGTTCTTTAGTAGCCGGCGCTTTTTTACCGGCATTCAATATCCCGAGCCGGGGAAACATTGCAGTGTGATATTTATTTATTTATTGTAGTTTCTCTAATTTATCCGCAGCCAAACATGCTCGGTCTGTGCCTTTACGTCGCCGTGTCTAACTCGGACCCGATCGAAGTGGAATATTTCGAGTCTAACGGACTTCCGTCGGAGCTGAAGTCTCTTTTTAACAATCTCAGCGTGTTCCTGCCGTCCCAGGAGTTTTCAGCCTACCAACGATGGCGAGAGGTAGGAAAAAATGTCTGTCTCAAAGTTAACTAACACAGTCAGAATAACCTACTTCTTAAGACTGATCAGTCTGAGCGCCATAAATCCTTTTTTTCCGGCCACCGGAAAGATTAGCGCGCAGTAGTAGAAAGCCTCACGGCTAGGCCGCAGAAACACCGGCTTTGAGAAAATTCGCGAAGATTAGATTCTGGGGTTTTTTCTGTAACTTTACATAATATCTGAATTTAACCTAAGTGACTTTGAAAAGTAGCGAACAATTGTTAATTGAAGGTCGTTACTCTGAACTTGATAAGCTTACCGGCGCCGGCTGAAGGAATTCCGAACATGCGCTTCAGGGAACGAGGGCAGCTGGAAGCCGGTTTCATACCCTATATGCAACTCGCCTGACTTGTATTCATACAAAGCATCGTTAGGGCTTAATTTGCACACCCGTGATTAATTGGCATAAAGCATAAATCGTCTCCGTAGCTAGAAAGCGACTGTTTAATAGAAGACCTGACAGAAACCAGGGAACCAGTCGAAAGAGGACGAGAGAGCTCATTAATTGCACAACCTTGAAACTGAGGGTTTTTTTGTGTAGACGAATTGCACATAACTGACTCATGGTGCATCTGTAATCATAAGAATGCTCACCCACAACTGACCTTTCAGTTTTTTTTAACTTCATGCACTCGTGGCAATGTGACGGTGTTAACTAACAGCAAAATTAAATTATTGGTAACAATATTGGGGTTAAAAGGCTGAGGCTTATTAGGGTTTACTCATAACTGTGTTTTAAACGTCATTTAATCGACAGGATGCAGAGACTGCAGCAGTTTGTCTCTGACTTTGTCATTTCAAACTTTTATGAAGTGGTACAAAATGGCCCTTTTTGCAGCACTGATGATGCACTCCTGCAGGGAGTTGGGTGCAAGCTGCAGATATCTGCAGACGGGGTATCAGTTTCAGTCATATGCCTGCAGGCGGTCTGGGCAGCAGGTCAGGCGCTATCAGTCAGTGAGAGCAGTATATTCCTGTCTTATTTTAGCTCTGCAGGATTCATCCTAGACATGGATTAAAGCAGTTGGCTGGGTCAGCCTTCAGTTCCCTGCAAAGGGTGTTACTAGCTAATGCAGGTCTAAGAGAAGCATGTCATTCAAGAAAGTCAAGAGGCTCACGGCCTGCGTCACGATGGTGCCCTTTGGGTAATGAAACTCAAGCTGGGGGTCCTTTAAATCTCCAGTGGGGCTCCAGCATGGTTTGATTATCTGGCAGCTATTTGGTACAGGGTACATTTAGAACCTGCTGCACTTGTTTCATAAGTCACTATTAAACTGTGTCAGGGGAGTTGGCTCAACTGCATACCAATGTAAAATGTCACCTCCTGCTCCTCCATCAGCTGACTCAGTGGACTGGCTTCTTTAAATGAGATGATTCAAATTCTTCTCTCTGACTTTGGCTTGTTTTTTGGGGTTTTTTTGCCTTCACAGAAAACATTAAAAAGGGAAGAAAAAGACTCTGACGGGCAGCTGGACTTCGAGGAGTTTGTTCACTATCTACAAGACTACGAGAAAGACCTGAAGCTTGTGGTGAAGAGTCTCGACAGGAAGAATGCAGGTATGTGGCGTCGGCCCCAGAGGAGTATGCTTTTGCTTCACATGTGAAACTCCTCATGTGGTTTCATATTTCGCTCGAAGTGTGAAGGACTCCTTTTCTCACAGCCTGTCTTTGCTTCCTTTTAAAGGCCGCGTTGACCCCAAAGAGTTCATGCAGTCTCTCCGTGACCTCGGTGTGCATATTTCTCTGCAACATGCGGAAAAAGTCCTTAAAAGGTAAAAATATTTAAGATCTGTAATCTTTAGGATTTTAGATTTAAAAGCCTCAACATCTCATTGATTAATTTTATTTATTTATTTATTAAAGCATGGATAAGAATGGGATGATAACCATCAGCAGTAAAGATTGGAGCAAGTGTGCCGTGGTGGAGAAGACGGAGAGCATTCCTGAGATCATCCTGTACTGGAAACACTCCACGGTCAGTACTTTGCACTGAAACCACACGTTTTGCCCAAAAAGGGGAACAAATCTGCTGCTTTGACCATCACAGCCCAAACAGGGAGGAGCCAAACCATTAATGTGACTAAATTAACTTTATGAAAGAGAAGCAGGAAATTCTGCTGTTGTGTAACTCTTCAGATGTCCCATTTTCAGTTAGTCTTCATGTGCCGTAACAATGTAACCCGAACTCATCAAAGGTCAGAGAGCTGCACCTTGAAGCTGTCTGGAATAAACGGGCCATTGAAGAGCAAGTTCCCAGAAAGGCTATCGACACAAGACGTGCGTCAGTAATTAAGCTCTATTAGGCCATGAAAGGAATTGGGCTCTTTCCTGCAGGATTATGTTGGAGGGATTTGTCTCGCTGCTGTTACATAAAGGAGCGCAGCAGCAGTCAGAACAGGTGCAGACTGGAGCTGTAATATAGCACAGCTCCCGCAGGAGGACATTCTGATCTTGAGTGCTGTACCAAGTTATTTCAGAGCTAATGAGACCAGCAGACTCTCCTGTGACTCGCGCCAACCTTCCAAGCTGAGCACGAATGTTCTCCTGGATCCTTTCAGGGTGCAGAAAGTTAGGTCAGATGTCAAAATGCACACTGGCTCTGCTGTGGACATTAAACTCATGACCATAGAGGCCTTTTTATCTCCATAAGAGTCTGAGAGATGTGCAGGTCTTAGACAGACCCCTGACCTATAACCTTATTCAACAGGTCTTCCTTTGAAAACAAACCCTGCACTCTGACATTCAGTTTGACCTCTGGTGTGCAGAGGCCATCACGTGACACATCCAAGAAAAATGTTGAAATATTTACAAATGCTGGGTTTTTACTGCATGTTGGGTTAATGATCGAAGCTTTAATCTACACCCGGAGACAAACTCATAAAACAAAATAGCTGCTGTTCCAAAACATCAAGGAACGACCGCGTGAAACTGACCTCCACTTTTTTTCCATCTTTTGGTCAGATATTCGACATTGGAGAGAACCTCATGGTCCCCGATGACTTCACCATTGAGGAGAAGCAGACCGGGATGTGGTGGAGGCATCTGGTTGCAGGTGGAGGAGCGGGAGCTGTTTCGAGGACGTGCACCGCCCCCCTGGACCGACTCAAAGTCATGATGCAGGTAAGCTGACCGAATCAGACCTCTTCAAACATTTTAAGCCGCTGATGCTCAAGTAGAGGAACTTGTAGAGCTTGCGGGTCTGAAGCTTTCAGGCAGTTTGAGTCCACTGAGGCATGAAATGCATCATGTTAAACATTAGCTGATTAAAACTGAGAATTGAGGCCATTATGTTTTGAAACTGCAGATGGTACAAAGGAATTGCTCAAGTGCCTGTTACCTAACGGCCATAAGCAAGTTAACATTTAATAGAAGATATGTAAGAGCGAGGGGCTAAAGTCCAGGCAGTGACCAATCACGGCTCTCAAACTCCCATCACACCCTGGGTTTCATAGTACACCTCCCTAGTACCTCCCCGTATTGGAAATCTGTGTCATCGTTCCACGATGTGCGTCAGCTGCCAAGTGCACAGGAGACTTTGTCCTGTCGATTAGATTTTATACGCTTATTTCCCCAGTGGCTGGTTAAACAAACCTCACCCTGCTGGCTTAGATTTGGTGAAAACATGATGACCCACATGGCACCGTGCCGAGGTCATCCCAAAATTCAAACTGTTGCATGCATTTCTGAATCAAGTATAATCTTCTTCCTCCCTCAGGTTTATGGATCCCGAGCCAACAACATGTGCATCATGAGTGGGCTCATGCAGATGATCAAAGAAGGCGGTACGAGGTCCTTGTGGCGAGGAAACGGAGTGAATGTCCTCAAAATCGCCCCCGAATCGGCCCTCAAGTTCATGGCTTACGAGCAGGTACGGCGGGTTTGACGAGAGACGAGTTTAATTAAGCGCCGCGTTCTTGATGTCATTCGCTAATCTGTTCTTTCTCAACCGGCTTCTCCAGATCAAGCGTTTAATTGGCAGCGATAAGGAGACTCTGAGCATCGTGGAGCGATTCGTTGCAGGGTCTTTGGCGGGAGTGATCGCCCAGAGCACAATCTACCCCATGGAGGTGATTATCTCTTTAATTAGATGCTTCCTGTGGCGTTATGACGCCTCTATCAGGACTGTACAGTCAAACAAAGCTGACATTTATCTTTACCGAATCTGTTCCAGGTGCTTAAAACCCGTCTCGCTCTGAGACAGACCGGCCAGTACGCTGGTATTACAGACTGCGCCAAGAAGATCTTCAGGCGAGAAGGTCTGGGAGCGTTTTATAAAGGCTACGTCCCCAACATGCTGGGCATCGTCCCGTACGCAGGCATCGACCTCGCCGTGTACGAGGTGAGCTTAAAGCTTCAGTTTCAGTCTCCTTAATGAGCTTCAAATCAATCGTAGGTTTGGTTTGGATATTTCCAGAACTGCCTCAGAATAAAAATGCAGAGTGAGTCTAAACTGACCTTTCTTCTCTCTCCATAGACGCTAAAAAATGCCTACCTCCAGCAGTACAGCACCAACAGCACAGACCCCGGGGTGTTCGTCCTGCTGGCCTGCGGCACCGTCTCCAGCACCTGCGGCCAGCTCGCCAGTTACCCCCTGGCTCTGATCCGAACCCGCATGCAGGCACAAGGTGAGGCTTCCACTCCTGAAGTGGTTCTGACGCTTCGTCAGTGATAATCTGAGAGTCTCAGGCGTTTAGAAACTAAAAAACTAAACTATCCATTAACTATCAATTTATCACGAGACACTTATCGACCTGAAACTTTAAGAAGACTTGCAGGTCTAACCTTTCCTATGTTTTAATGCTTTCAGCTGTGGTGGAGGGCGGCCAGCAGCATCAGGTGACCATGTCCGGCCTCTTCAGGCAGATCCTGCAGAACGAGGGGCCCGCTGGGCTCTACAGAGGCCTGGCCCCCAACTTCCTCAAAGTCATCCCCGCTGTGAGCATCAGCTACGTGGTGTACGAGCACCTGAAGACGCAGCTGGGGGTGACCTCGCGGTGAGACTCCCCTCTCCACCCCCCCACTCTCCCGAGGCTCATACTAAGAATCCCCCCAGGGGCTTTCGGGCCCCTCCGGAGGTTCATGGAGCCGTTTCATTCTGTGAATGTCAGCTGATGAAAGGACACGGCGATGTGGAGGATATGGACTCTGAGCTGTCGTGACTGCTGCTATTGTGTTTGAAGAGGAGCTGAACGGTGACTGTATGTGACGCGAGGACCAAATATTTGTGCTTTTCCTCGAATAGATCCTGGTGGATAAAGCATTAAAACGCACTGAAGGGAACTATGATGTGATGGGAGGATTTTTTTTGCACACTTAACTTCTCTCCACCTCTGAATGAATGAGTGACCGACTGACCGCAGTATTTATTTCCACCCACCCTGTATTTATATTTTTATTTAGAAAAGACGAGGAATAATTAAGAGCCAAATGTGCAACTGTTAATCAGCCTTAATGATGAACACTACAGGTAGTTTGGTGAAAAGTTGGAAGTGAGGTTTAGGGGGAAATAACTTTGCAAACACCTCAGATCGTTAACGTGTTTAGATTTTGTTTTAAATGAATGTTATTTAATGTTCACCTCAGGTTTTAGGGCTCTGTTCTTGTTTTTCTTCATTTCAAAGAACGTGTATTCTGAACATGAAGACGGGCAGCATAATGCACTTTAATCAATGCTAGAAAGCCTCTAAATGTCATGTCAATGCAGATTTGGTGTTTTAATGGACCATTTTTGATGCAAATAAATGGAAACTATCATAAAAGCTCTTCGTTTGTCTCCTTTTGCACTGAAACTCACACACAGGAGCTCCAAAAGACTGAAGGGCCCAAAAAACAAACCAGTCTGCACTGAGCAGTTTGGTAATCTCACATATTTGTGTTGGATTGTTGGAAGGTTTCCCCTGTGCGGGTCTGCTGACCGTGCATGTGATGAAAACAGAAGTGGAACCTGAGCGGGGCTTTCTGAAGCTACGTGTGACACATCTGTAATATTTAGAACATCATACAAAAATGTCTTTTTTTTTTTTTTTTTTAATTGCTCCAAAAATATGAGCTGAGTCTGTTCCACTTATGTATGTTTAGTGTTTAATGTAACATCATCCCTGCTGCACAAAGATACAGTGGCTGCAATCAAGAGTTACATTTACAGAGTGAAGTGACCCTGAAGAGTGTGTGTGTGTGTGCGTGCGTGCGTGCGGGGCAGCCATGATCAGGGCAAATGATCCAAAGAGTTGCCTCCTTCTTCCTTTTCCTAATTACCTTTCCTTGACCTCAGAATTTGAGCTTGGGGTGTGGTTTATTAGTCTTTCTCAGGAATGTTTCTGGAAGTATCTGGAATCTCCTTTCATAAAGAGTTCAGTGCGTCCTCAGCTAAAGTTCTCCCGGGTCACTCCAGCTTGGATCCTTCCTGAAGGATCCCATGTTGTGGTGAAGAGCTTTGTAATTCATTTCTTTATTTTCAAAAATAGACATGGGCATGTGGAACTTACAGAAACAAGACAATTACATATAGCACTGTGCAAAAGTCTTGAGCCACCTCTCATTTCTTCATAGAATAGAAGAATAGAATGCCTTTATTGTCATTATACAGGATGTACAATGAGATTGGAGGGATATATTGTGGGAGGTGCAATGAATTGCAAAGATACATGGAAATACAGCATAAAAGGCAGAAACAGTACAGTTCTAACCAGCTTTGAGGATATTTGGTGTTACTGCCTTCATCCTTCAGCACAGCCTGATTCAGCTTCCTGTAGTTTCTGTATCCAGTCTTCAGGAACAGTTCTCCAGTGTTTCTGAAGGACATTCAAAGCTCTTCTTTGGATGTTTCTGCCTTTTATGTTCTTCTTCTATAATGTTGAGATCTGGGCTCCTGGGAGGCCAATCCAGCTCTCCGGGTACGCTTTTACTGCATTGGCAGTGTTTTTGAGATCGTCATGGTGAAAAACCAGATCAAACTCTGATGGTAGTTTTCTGCGTTCATAATTCCATCGGTTTTAACCAGGTCTCCATCATCACTGACTAAAATGCCCCAAACCATGACAGACACCTGTAGACTCACTGTTGTGTCTCTCCCCTGACCTCTCTGACAGTGATTTAAATTCACATTTGGATCATCACTCCTTCAGACCTGCTTCCACTGATTTTCAGTCCAGTTCTTGTGTAATTGGCATACCTCAGCCTTTCCTCCCTGTCTGTTTCCCACACAACACTGTTTCATCCCTTCAATGCTTGAATGAGTCATAGTCAGCGTTAAATGGTTCAGCAAACAAAAAACATTCCTCTGAAAATGGTCAGATACAAGGACTGAACTGAAAAAGCAGCCAAGGTCCAATGCAACACTTTGAAAGACCTTCAGAAAGCTGGAGAACGACTGCTCAAGATGACCAAAATACCCAGAGGTCTGGCTCCTCGGAAGGAAGAAATGAGGAATGGGTCGAGACTCGCTGTTTATGTACACATATCTATATTTATCAGTCATCAGTGTTTTGTTTTCTTTGTTTCTGTTTTTGGAACTGGCACGCACGTCCACATGCACACACGCACTGCAAAGCTTATACCAGTGTTTATGTTACTTTGTAAGTGTTCCCTTACACATCCGGTCCTGTCCAGTGTCCTATCTCATGTTTCATGGATTTGGGACTTAGGTAACAGTTTCATTACGTCTCAGACTTAAATAAGTGCTGTATCAATTCAAAAAAGTAACTCAAAGAAATTTTAAAAATGTTGCTCTAACCTCCCGCTAAGTCTCATTTCTTTTTAAAGTGAGTGACTCATTAGTCATGTGACACTAACGGGTCCTGACGGTTTCCGATAATCAGCTGTTTCCCAGAAGCTTCGGGCCGTTTCTAGAAGCTGCTCCTGGTTAAACTCTGCTCTGAGAAATAAATTACTCATTACACGCTGTGAGTGAAATACCTGCGCGCTAGAGAAACCGACATTTTGGTCAATCCTCACACAAAAAAAGCATATTTATTGTGAGGTCATAGTTCAATACGTCTTTTTCTTTTTACAACGATAAAAAAGGAATTTTTAAAACCAAAAAGCGTGCTGTCACGTCACATTAGCTGACGTATTACAATTACCATTACGCTCTTTTACGCATTACGCATTCGCGCGGTTTGGCCTACGTAGGCTGCCGTAAGGAAACAAGGAAGTGGACGTAGAGTGAACAATATGAAAGCAGAATGAAAATGCATTCATTTATATTTAATGCGTATTTACTCTTGTAATCGACTTCAAATTATTTTATAACTTCCTACATTTGTTTTCTGGTTTATTTCAAAGCTTTTTTTGTATATGTGTGTCGGTCTTTTTTTGTATATGTGTGTTTATTTTGGTAGAGCTAACCCTGTTAGCAGGTTGTTTAGCGCTGACAGGTGACAGGTGTTGTTATTAAAATGGTGCAGAACGTGTTTCGGAGCGGCTTTCTGGTCTGGGCCGCACACACCCTGCTCACCTGGATCGTAACCGTCATTCTGTTCCTGCACAAAACCAGTAAGTCTCTCAGACTGGGACCAGTTAGCTGCAGAGCTGGGATGGAGCAGGGAGGTGTTTGGGTCAAATTTGTGGGATTTTTAATTTACTTTGCTTTAATATTTTATTTCACTGCCTTTATGAGGGAGATGATTTACTTTTTAACACACTGCATTTATCTGTCAGCTGGTGAAGATTTTTTTTAAATGTAAAACACAAAGATAAATAAAAATAAATGGAAATCACACGAAAACCGTTTAGTGGATTTTTCTAAAATTTGGCAGAAACATTCATTGGGGGTCAGAGAGGAAAAGTTAAGCTTGGTGTCCTGATTGAATATCTGGGGCCCCCACAGGGCCCCTCAAAATGGTAAAAATAGTGAGTTTTTCTTAATTGCAGAAACCTGTTCAGTGCCCGTTCTCATTGGTTCCCATTGGTGATAGAAATACATTGAACATGAATGTAGTTTGATTCGGCCTGAATCACTCTGAGGGTAACACCCCCACCCACCCCCCAAAAAAGCCAAAAATGATCCTTTGCATACTTTGCAATTTATTTCTTGAAAAATACACTGTAAATTTTTCGGGTAGTGATTATGGGATGTCGAGGGATTCGGAATCGACCCCTAGAGAAATTTTTATCACCATTGATCCAGTTTTTGGCCCCCAAACAGCAAATATGTTCTTTTTTTTTGTATTATTTGCATATTTATTACAGGTAAACTGTACGGTATATGTTTCTGTGACCTTTATGAACTTTGTCATGAGTGTTAATATATTCTGTAAAGACAGATTCACTGAGAATGTCCACAGGACTTCAGGGTTTCCGTCACCCTATTTTTTAAAGTTGTATAAAAGTAAAGCTAAAATGGATGAAAAAGTTTTTTTCTCAGTTTTCTAACAAATATTATCTGTGCTCCTCCAGCTCTGTACCTACAGTGGCCTTACATTCACTGCAGAAACTGTTAAAATGAGATGCTTTGTTATAAAATAAGCTGCCAAAGAGTATACCTAAATAAGTCCAATAATTTGCCTGGCTGCACTGTGTGTGTGTGTGTGTGTGTGTGTGTGTGTAGGTTTGCGGAGGTGTGAGGAGCAGGGAGAGCTGCTGCTGCCGTCTCTCTTCTTCCTGCTGGTCATTCTCTCGGTGCTGTTATACTTTGCCGTCTCGTTGATGGACCCCGGTTTTGTGCTCACCGACTCTGTTACGGTGAGTTTAAATTAAAAGACTTGCGCATTAAAACAGTTTGTGGAAGGTGGGGTTCATACGTGGTGGTGACCAGTAGCTGCCTGCAGGTTAGAGGTGAAACCTTTCCTCTGCTGTGGGGAGGTCAGCAGAAAGCTGACTAAAACCTGCACTAACTTGTGTATAATGCTAAAAGGTCACTGTGTGTGTGTGTGTGAGTAAGTGAGTGAGAACACTTTGACCGACTGACCGATCTGTTTGTGTTACGCAGGGCGCTCAGGGTCCGAATGACGAAATGGAGGCGATGATCCCTCAGTCATCGACCCCCCATTTGCGGCGCTGTGGATTCTGCCTGCTGCAGGTAACCAGACGCTGCCAGCTGCTGCCAGCTCATCAAGTTTGTCATGACCTCCTTTCTGACAACCCCCCCCCCCCCACACACACACACACAGACACACACACACTCAAACACAACTTACTTTTCTCTTTTTCTCTGGGTTTAAATTATTAATTTTGGGCATATGTTGTGACAGTTTTGTATTTTTATTTATTTATTCATCTTATGGTGGAACATTGCGTGCTGTGAAGAGCATGCCAAAGCAGCACGTGCAGTGTAACCCTCAGCATACAGTTTTGCACAGATACGAATATGATGTTCCACTGAGAGTCGGGCTCGTCCCAAATACGCTCGCTTCAAAAACATGGCGGCGCCCAAAACACATTGAAGCTTTAAAGTGTGAAAATCTAATGGGTGGTGTCTTTTATAGTTGGCCCACCTGTCAATCAAAGCCTCTAATACCTCTAACGTTAAGTTAAAAATGAACAAAAAAACTATCCACAGTTTTTCATACCAGGCTGTAAACATGTATATTTCTGCTGTAGAGTTTAGACTTTGTGCCTGCCAGTCAATATTTAGGGCCACACAATTAGAGCCACAAACACACGTTTGTTTAAAGGCTTCTGACGTTCACTCGTTTTCTGATCAACAAATCCTGTCAGCAGCCAAACTAACTGTGCTTTAATCCATTAAACTAAATCTCATTTCTTTCTTTCTTCGATAGTTAAATCAGCCCTGCAGACTCACAGACACTGACTGGCTTTGCAGTGACTCACTGGGAGACCCTCATTAAGCAAATTCACCTGGTGCAGTGGCACATTAAAGTGTGCTTGTTTCACCTACTGGGGGAAAAATACCAAACAGTCAAGTCAAAATTTCAACTTATCTCAAAATTTCAATTTAATGAATAGAAATTTCAAGTTTGTCGCTCAACTTCAATTTATTTTCTCAGATGTTTGAGTCAATAAGTTGTAATTTCGAGGTAATCCAAAATTCTGACTTATGGATGGCAAAAAAAAAAACATTTCAGTGGTGGAAACAAGCTTTCATATTAAAGTGAAAGCCGAAATCTCAGTGGAACATCAGTCTGTACCATCTGATACCTGCATTCTGTTCCTTTATGTTGAGCTCAGCCAACCCCAATGCACTATCCTGCCAACAGTATTCCCTCATCATCCAGATCACTGAGTTCAGGTGTTCCAGTCTCTTCCACAGGTGTATAAATCAAGCACCTCGGCATGCAGACTGCTTCTACAAACATCAGTGAAAGAATGGGTCGCTCTCAGGAGC
>JAVDPK010002506.1:384372-410293 GCA_034780415.1 Cichlasoma orientale | reverse complement strand
TGTGTGTGTGTGTGTGTGTGTGTGTGTGTGTGTGTGTGTGTGTGTGTGTGTGTGTGTGTGTGTGTGTGTGTACTTTAGAGCAGATACTGGCTGATCTTCACTTTCTTCTGTGGAAATCTGCAAATAGACACAAATTTTTACCAATTATTGACAAATCCGAGCTCGGTGTGTTTTGCTGCTCTTCATTAAAAGCTAGAATTAGAGCAATCTGTCATTAAAGAAACAGGATATTCTTATATCAGGATAAGTGTAATATCAGCAGAAATGTGATGCTCTGTGGACCATATTTACCACATTAAGCTCGTGAGGTTAGGCTGCAGTTTTTTCTTTTTGTCTCACTGGTATCCAAAGTTATAAACATATGCTGAGCTGATGCAAGGTTTAAGCACCAGGAGCACAGGCACAACAAACTGATGTTCAGTGATGGTTTTTTAGTCGTTAACTGTAAATGATTCAGAGTTATTTGTTAATCATAAGTGGAAACGTGCCAGAAACTGCAGGTCCTCAAATATCCAGTTGAGTCCGTCCCCACAGACTCCCATGTTAAAATTTACAGCAGGAATAAACATGTTTGCAGAATGGTACAAAAATGGCCTTAATGAAGAGTTTCCTCATAAACACTTCATATCAAACTCCGGGGGTGTCGCTGTCTGACAAATAACACGACCTGCTGTGACCGTCCAGGAAGTCTGTCTGCTAGTTTTGGGAGTGAAATTAGAGGATGTTATTAGTCTCACGGCCTATGAATGCAGCAGTCAAAGCTCATAAAAATATTTGAGCTCATAATTAGAAATGTTTATGTTTTTAGCCATTCCAATTAGCATTAGCGCATCACAAAGCTGCTAGTGAGCTTTAGATTTTTACTCTTAGTGCTTTTAATGTGTTACTGGATACGGTTTCACTCTTCTGTACAGAAAAGTATAAACTATGGCAACTTTACCCGTTTTTCTTGCAGTGCGGGCACAGACGATGCCCTGTGTGCTGCAGTGATGATGCTGGGTGTGTTTGCTTCCTGGCCGAGGATGGTGGGAGGGGGCTGATCCTCAGTGATGCTCAGTCTGATTACTGGAGCTTCGCTGCAGAGCCGCAGACACAAGTGTTGGAGGACACAGTGAGATCCTTTACTTAAATAAGTTCACCACTTTATACTGTTTTAAACTAGGAAGAAGTAAGAAGCCAAAAATCCAAAAACTACTGAGAGAGGCCAAAACCAGGAGTCAGACATTCTCCTGGGAAAACTTTATTTTATCTCCTCGTGGTTCTACTGTATATATTGAGTGTTTGTTATAAAATAAGGCCTAAAATAAAATTAAAAAAAGGCTACTACACACAATGGAAAGCAGCACCATCTATCATGGAGCGAGATGAAGTTCTGATTCAGACCTTGGCAGTGAAGTGGTGGTTTGAGGCTCCTTTTCAGTTGGACGGGTTGCGTTGTTGCCCATCAGGTCAGGGGTCGTGGAGAAAGAAGAGCTGAACGTGGTGAAGGAGCTGTAGCGAGGGAGGATGCTCATCATCAGATGACCCCAGGTGGCAAAATTCATGTTCATCTGGGCTGCTCTGAGAAAGTTCTTCCCTGAGGAAGAAAACACATCAGCCAGCGAAGCGAGCAGTTTCTTCACTTCACGGCAGAAACAGAAACATGGATCCACATAAATCTGTCGGGCTTTCCCGTCTGTACCTCTCTCTTTAGTGAAGATACATCGCTGACGTCTCAGTTTTGGCTGCCGCTCAAGCACAGCGTCGATAAATCGAAGCTGTAAAATACAGAACAAACAGATTTTGTAAACTCTGGAAATTCCCTTCATTTCTGTCTGGATTGACTGAAAAAGCAGGTCTTATATTGCACCTTAGGCGGCTGTGATCTTTGGCACCAGCTGATTAATGTGGATTAATCCGAGACAGGAAGATTTGATCAGAACGAAGGCATAAAGGTCACGGGGAAATGGCTCAAAGCTGTGAGCGTGGTGCCAAAGCTTTGGCTCCGTCCTGGAACTCCTCCCTGAGTGCTCACCCTGAATGTCATGTTTCGGGTCCTCAGTAAGACTTTGTTGAAACAGAGCAGAACATAATGTGGCCCATCAGAGGGAGGAGGAGAATCCCAACAGAAGACGTATAAGGATGCATCTTTTCCTTAGTTTTGGAACCATAATGAAATCTGTCAACACGCAGCTATTAAAGTGTGTAAACATCAGACTCTTAAAATGAGATCTGAAGACTTTAAACAGCTTACTGGTCACTTTTAAAGCATGTCTGGGTCTGAGTTTGCCTCACAGATGAAAGGGGCTCAGCAATAAGATAACAAAAGCCTGAGCAGATTAAGGTCACCACTTACCCCTTAAACATCAGGGTGCTGTCCTGGTGAAAAACAAACCTGCATCCGTCTCTACCCACGAGCTACAACTCTCAGTCTGGTTTCAGAAAGTCCCGCTCCACTGAAACAGCTCTCCCTAAAGCCTCAAAGACCTTTCGATGACGACAGATAAGGCTGACTGTTGAGTCGTCAGCTCAGCCTGTGATACCGCTGATCATCAGCTCTGGATCCACAGGTTAAAGCACATAATAGAGCCCTGCCTTGCATTGGTTGACCTTACTCTTCTGCTTTATCGTTCAGCGTTCTGGGTGAGGTCCTCTGTTCTCTGTATATTCTCCCATTCGGTCACATTATCACAAAATCATTTCTTGTCATTTGTACACTGACAACATTCAAACGCGGCTCTCTTTTAAACTAATGAATTAGATAAGCTCTCCATTTGAAATGACTGTTTTAATGCAATCAAAGTTTGATGGCAAACAGCTCCTGAGAGCATCACAGCCCAAACAGTACTTCATCCACAGTAAACACAGACACGTGGAAGCTCAGGATCATTTCTGATCAGTGCATTTGAAGCTCACATCAAGTCTCTGAACCACTTTTCTTTTTTCCAGTTCAGAAATATGGCTAAAATCAGGACTTTTGTCTCAGACGGTGAATTGGAGATGCTTGGCCCTGCCTTCACCTCCTCTCACTTGGATTATTGTAATTCACTGTTTTTTTGTCTGGCTAAAGCACCTATTTAATCACCTCCAAAATGCTGCTGTAAGGCTTTTAACTCACTCTCGTAAATCTTCACATATCATCCGACTTTGCTTTTGCACCGGCTTCCTGTAAGGTTTAGAGCTCAGTTTAAAATCTTGACATTATGGAAGCGGTCACCTTTATACTCCAGGCCAGGTCAGGTCCTCAGAGACGAGCCTTCTTGTGATTCTGCACACTCTAAAAGTGTCTTCTGTTGTGTCTTCCAGACCTGAGCTCCTAAACTCTGAAACAGCTAGTTAGCACTCTGTCTTATTGCACCCTCGACTCATCTGCTCAAACAGGTGTTTGTGTTTTTGTTTGGCGGTCTTTATGTACCTCTGTAAAGCACTTTGTGGCTGTTCTTTGTCTCAAAAGGCACTAAAAAAAGAAACGTACTTTCTTACAATCACATTGGAAGTGATGCTGATAGAAGGAGGAGATGAACTGAATTATCTTCACAGGCATTCGATTTAATTTTACCTCCCCATCTGTGACCTGCCTGATGTTTACCTGGCTGGCCCTGCATACCGCACACGTGTTTCTATGTTGTGTTGTTGTGTGCCACTGTGCCGTACACCAGGCTGGTGCTCGTGTGTACCTTAGAGTAGAGGAGGCCCTGCGGCTCTAAAGTTATCCCCTGGTTGTGGTTTGGGTTGTCCATCATCTCCTCCAGTCGCAGGAACTTGACTGCGCACATCGCCCTCCGGTCCCGCCAGAAGACACCGACCTCCAGCTCCCGGGACTGTCAGCAGAGGAGGACCCAACGGAGAAAACACAGACTGAAGGCTCGACTGAGGAGTGAGCACCACCGTGATTCAAATGGATGCAGGATTTGCTGTGATTCACTTCTGTTACAGCTGAGACTTTTTAGCACAGGTTTTGTGATGGCTTGTTGTTATTTTCATCAGATGGAAGTAAAAGTGTTTGCTGGAGTCTTTCAGGTGGCTAAAGTTACCTATTGTTTTCCCAGGTTACCTGAGTGTTTCCCGTCAGCAGAGCCAAAGGTTGTTCATTTCATCCCCACAGGTTAGCAGCTGTTAGTGAATGTGAGGGTATTTCTTAAAATCTAAATGTGAAACAATGTTCTCGGTATTAAGGAGTTAATTGTGAGCGATTTCCTTCTTTGTTTTGTTTTGGTTTTAATTTCCTAAAAACTGGAAGGTGAGATGTTTTACTGATTTTAGAGCTGTCCTGTTCTGTAGGCTTTCAAATTTAAAACGTAAATGTCTGATTTCAGTATTTGTGTTTTCATGAACTGATGCTTTATTCTGTCTCGTACTTCTGTCCTAAGTTCTTGAAACAAACAAACAAACAAACAAACAAACAAACAAACAAACAAACAAACAAACAAACAAACAAACAAACACCTCTAAGTTTCCACAGCACCTACATGCTGTTAGTTCAGCCTGTGTTGGACTAATACCTGCGGCCACAGACTGGCGACCTGCCCGGGGTGTGCCACTGATGATTGGGTGGTTCGTCACAAAGCACAACAGCCCCCTCTGTTGTCCACTAAAATTAATGACATTAAGTAGGGCTCCAAAAAAAGACCCGCCTCCCTTTCCTCATCACTTTACCTTGACCTAAATGGAAACTGTCTCAAGATCAAGGAAAGATGTGAAGGAGGATTTATAAGGACTTAGACAAAGACCTTCGGTCCTTAATAAGGCTTCTTAATATTATGACAGAGGATGTTGTTGACATGGATCTGCTGTGATTAAACAAGGAAGAAGAGCCTCTTCAGAGATACGTTCCCCGTTTTATCACGTTGTTTCATGCAGGTCAGAGAAAATATCACTTCATAACAAAGGCTGTCATTAAGAAAAAATAAGTGAAACTATGGAGAGATGATCCAGTGTGGCTGCTCCCTTTATTAAGGCTTTCTGTTTTTTGGCAGGGAAGATGTGAGAAAGCAGTTTAACCCTGTGACTTTTAAGCATTTATTCAATAAATATGACAATAAATATCATTTTCATGGTGCTGGATTTGTTATGGTGGGTTTTGGATTTTTGTTAATTATTTTCAGAGCCTTTTGTTCCTGTTTTTCATGGTTATTTGGTGATATTTTAATCTCTTAAGCTGCCAGTGTAGTTTAGGCTAAATGCAGCACTCCCTGTGAGGAATCTCGGAGCGGCCCTGAAGCAGACTGAAACAATAATTCAATCCGGGAATCTGACTCCATCACAGGCTGTGTGTTATTTAGGGCTTCAACCATATCAGATTTTCTGTCTTCCTCGCGGCAAATGAATTACGCTCAAAATAAGAGTGATCGCAGGTGCAGAGAGGCACTTACTGACTGCAGCCCTCACAGCGTGAAGGTGAGCTACTCATTCCCGTTTTTATAATAATCAAAATTACAGCAGGCAGAAATGGCCCTCGGCCCGTCTCCCAGTTCTTTAGAACTAAACTCAAACTTCTCAAGAAAAGTCCCTCAAAGTGATTTTGCTCTTTCCAACAGTGAGGTAACTTTGAAAGTCCTTCGTGTGTCGCTTTGGTGTCATGTTGCTTCTCCCAGCTGATGTGTGATTTTTTTTATTATCGTCCTTCTGTTCCCCCTGAATTAGCTCACTCAGGTTTATTCTGTTTCATTGGTTGGTTGTTCATTTCCTGTTTTACTTTGATAGTTGGATTCTTCCTGTCTGATTGTCCTCACCTGTGCCTAATCCTTAATCAGCCCTCTGTGTATATACAGTCTCCCCTTTATTAAGACGTCTGCTCATGTCCCTGCTGTGCTTTTGTATCTCTTGGCCACCACAGCTGCTGTTTGTCGGCACTTTCTGCATGTGGGTCCTCATTCCTGCTCGTTGTGATACATATGTGGAGTCCTGCTTACTCTCCGATCTGCGCTGTGCCCTTGTACAGTCTATATGGTTGGGCAGTTGCCGTATTGTGCTTGTCAGCACATGAAGTGTCACTACAGCCTGTACTAAGCTGCTGATGCTGTTTTTATCTGCAATGTCACACAGACAAAGGTCAAAACAAGACGAACAGATTGTAATTGATCTTGTTTCCTTTAACTGATGAGTGTGCCGCGCAGCAGCTCAACAGTATTCAGACGGCGTCTCATTTCTGTAATTAGAAACAGGATGATTGGGAGGGAAGTAAATGGGCAGGAAGGCCAGTTTGAACGTGGGCGGTGTGGATTAGAGCGAACATGAAAAATGAATCTCAAATGCTGAAAGCTGGCCCGCAGTCTCAGCGGTTTAAATCATGGGGAAAATGAGAGGAAAACTTTTGCTGCTTTTCCCCCTGTGCTTTAACTTTCCGCTATAATTGATATGAAATAGGTGTCACACGTGAGTTTACTGTAACATGATACAGGGACCTGTTCCAGAAAGCAGCAGAGCAGGTAGCTCTGAGAAAGGCTGATCAGAGTTAGTTCAATCAACTCTGAGTGTCTTCATCCTGACTTAAGTGCATGAGTGATGAAGGAAAGCCATCATCAGTGGAGCTCAGATAACTTGATTCATCATGGCAAGAAATAAAGAGCAGAGCCTTCAATTTAATCCAGTAGACCGAGGAATATGAATGGAAACAGGAGAAAAGAGATATTTTATGCATTCATTATATTTATTTTTGCTTTAGTTGTGCACGCTCCTCTTCCTCACTGCTTCCTCCTGCACCTCGAGGTGAATGTGGCAGTATGCAGGCTGCAGATGGTGAGCAGGAGCTGCCTGTTTTAGACTCTGATTTTCTTGGTCACATTTCCTGTTGTTTCATGAACCTGATGGTAATTTGGAATCTGCACTTATTTTGTGTTTTACTGTATTAGCATTTCAGTGAATGAGGCTGATTATGATAAAAGATATGAGCGACACCTTGTTAATAAAGTGACATAATTCATGCTGATAAATAATAATGGAGCATTATTTTTGGTTTTCTGACTCGTACATTTACTCCTGTAACTCTGTCTTGGATGGACTCACCCGCTCCAGCTGGATGCAGAAGGTCTGGTCCCAGCTCAGCCTGCTGACGGCTGCCCAGCACGTCCTGCCGACCACTCTGCCGTCCAGCCTGAGCACGGCACTGATCTCTGCAGGGAGACGAACATTTACAGATTACTGAAACTGTCCTGAAAAGGAAAACTCAGGCTTGATCCTTACAGCAGCCAAGATCTTACTCTCAGCATACACGGTAACATACTGACAGTCAAATGTACCCCTCAGGACTAATTCCTGTAACTGTGCACCTTTGCAAGCAGTAAAACCAACATATTTGCACCATTTCTTCAGGATTTTGAAGAGAAATATCAATATTAACTACAAGAATGTTCATTTTTGAACATCCTGATAACTTCCAATAACTTAGTAGGTGCTTTTCATTTGTAAATCAGACATAACTCATTTTGATCACCCAGGTGAAAGTGAGAGTGATGGTGTTACAAAACTCACGTTAGTGTTCCAGGGTTAACTGAGCTCTTATATTTTAAAAATCTAAAAATCAGTGTGTCCTGGTAGCTTTCTATAACAGGAGCTTTTATTTTGAAACTCTGACAGCATCCTGGTCAATTCCTCCTAAAAGGTTGGGGGTTAGTCTGCTGTCCCAGGGGCCTGGACCTGGATAATCAGTAGAATAAATGAATGGGTGCCCCTGAGGCATCCTTTTTTTAAATGACAGCTTTAACATCTTTAAGGTCAAAAACAAAAAGGCTGGTCTCCATCAGCTGCAAAGGGTGCAAATAAGCAGCCCCTGCCAAGGCAGTGCCTGAGGGTACCATCCCAGTAAGTATCCATTGTACTCGTAAAGGTACAAAAGGGTACTTTTCTGGGTGCTATTTTAATTCTAATATCAGGCTGTTCCCAGTGAGCCAAACAGTTCCCCTCCTCCTCAGAGATCAAGCTTATAATGAGCTCACACTTGTTTGTCAGTTATCTTCTCTTTTAAGAAAATAGCACACAAATGTCAGGCCGTTTAGCTAAGGACCTTTCAACATCCTTGGCAGAGGACATAATGCAATCACAGGTAATAAGGTCAACAATGCTAATAGATTACCTTTACAAACACTCCATACTTGATAAAAAAAAATCAGGCTGACCCACTGAACACAAAACCAGATTTCAGTGTACGAGTCAAAGCTCACTGATGAAAATATGATGAGGATGCAGCCAACCAGTAAAACGATTTATAACCTTTCTTTATGTCATGGTCCTGGGTCTTTGACCCGCGGGTTTGAGTTCCTGGACTCATTATTAAATATGTTCAGTTTGATTCCTCTATGATTATTGTTCAATATCTTTTATTTAACTTTGTGTTTTTCCTTTTCCTTCTCGTGCAGTTGCTGTTTATAGTCAGGTTTAACCAAGTTATTTAACCATTCCACATATTTATTCTGCATTTATACATATCCATAGACCATAAATATATATTCTTATTTACCACATCTATTTCATATTTATCACACTCTGCCCTAATTGCACAATACTTTTAACTTTTTGCACTCTGTAATTGCACAGTTTTCATATTTGCACTACAACGACTTTGCACAATGCTGCTATTTGCACTTCTGGTAGATGTTAACTGCATTTTGTTGCCCTGTACTTGTACTGAGCAATGACAATAAAGTTTATCTACCTACATCATGATGCTCCTTTCATGATGGAACCATCCATTCATAAAACATTGTAAATGTGAGCATGTAAGCAGATGTCCAAACCTTCTGTTTGCAAGAGGCAGCCAATCAGAAGAACATTGACTTAAAGGGAGAGGAGCTGAAACAGCTTGTTTCAGAGGATGAGCTGAAGGCTGCACCAAGGCAGCCCTTAGATAAAGATAATTTTGAATTGTGAATGATTCAAAGCTGCTGTAGTAGAGTCCAAGAGTAAGAATATGGATCTGTAAATGAGCATGATTAAGGCCCATTTAATTATTTCCAAAGAAGACAAACTTTTTCCATTATTCCAACTAATGCCAAATAACTCATATCTGAGGAAACAAGTGTTCAAGTGTCCACTTACCTGCAGATCCGTCTGTTTTGTGAGCAGCTGGTGTCTCTGCGGGGCTTGGATGGACTTCCTGCTCTGAATTAGGTTTCAGTAAATCCTCACATCCAAGAAGCCGGACTTCAAGTTTGCCTAAAGGAATTTTTAAAAATCCAAATAAACTTTGTTTACAAGAATAGCCTCCTGAAATTATCACCAAATTTTCTCACCAAATAATTCATCACTACAGTATGTAATGAATAAGCCCAAAATGAACGGAGCACTTTAAAATAAAACCTCTTCTTTTTCAGGCTCAGTCTGGAGATGCCTGCTGAGCATTCACATACTCATTTTCTCCCTTTCTGTGTAGCGCTAACAGCTGTGAAGCACAAAATCACCCCGAGTGAGACCCGATCCAAATGCTTGCTGCATACAGAGCAACTCCAGGATTTGTCTCCTCGTTACATCATCAAGAGGATTTTTTTGCCTTTTTAGCCTCCAGCAGGGAGAGACCGGCTTACAAGTGAACCATCCAAAACCAGCAGATTACATGTCCTGATTATCCACTGCCAGAGGTCAGCATATGGTTAGCCATGTTCCAACACTGGGCGGGCATGATACCACTAAGAGCTGTATTTTAGAGAGGAAAAACACATGAAATACCACCTTATCATTTTCTTTGAGGGGCAGGAGCTTGAGAAAATGAAAGAAAACGTGCTGTGCAGTTTTTTGTATTTTTTGGTTTTTAGTTCAGTAATAATTTCGCACAACTTTCCTGGGAATATTTCCTGGGAAGAACTACTTAAAATAGTGTTTTAGTACATTCCCAATTAACCCAGTTATTTTCAGGTCAGCGGAAAATACTCAAATCTTCAATTTGTCTACAGCTAAACATTTAAGGAATAAAGATTTTGTAATAACTGAATGATTTTTGTGTTTTGAAAGCAGTTCCTTCATGAAAATGTTTTTTCTCTGTAATTCTTTTTCTTCCAAGAGCAGGGGTTATTATGGAAAGGGAGAACAATAAACCAAGAAGCTACCCTGCATAATCCCCAAAAACCTGAAAATCAGGCATAACCTGGAGTTCATTTATCCCTGGAAATATGTGTTTTATATTTTTAAACATTTTCTTCTAATTTTCCACTTCTGATCAACACATAATGTTTTGTAATGAATCATGGCTAACAGACCATAACAAAGGATAAAGAAACAGTCTATGATGATGTCATTAAAAGGAAAATTACTGCTTTGAGCTGATAGGAAGGCAACAGTAACTCATATAACCACAACCAAGGTACACAGAAGAGCATCTGTGAACATAAGACCTGTTGACCCTTGATGCAGATGGGCTGCAGCAGCAGAAGACCACACCAGGTGTCACTCCCATCAGCTAAGAACAGAGGCTACAGTTCACACAGGCTCACCAACACTGGACACACACTAGAAGATTAGGAGAACGTTGCCTGGTCTGTTGCAATGTTCAGATAGTTCAGAATTTGGCATAAACAGCATGAAAGCATGGATCCATCCGGCCTTTTATCAACCCTTTAGGCTGCTGGTGGTGTGATGGTGTAGGGGATATTTTCTTGGCCTACTTTGGACTCCTAAATACCAACTGAGCATCCTTTAAATGCCACCGCCTACCTGAGTATTGTTGTCTGTCCCTTTACAATCACCCTGTACCCATCTCCTGATGGCTGCTCCAGCATGATAACGCACCATGTCACAAAGCTCAGATCATCTCAAACTGGTTTTGTGAACATGACACTGACTTCACTGTACTCAAATGACCTCCACAGTCACCAGATCTCGAGCCAACAGAGCACCTTTGGGAAGCGGTGGAATGGGAGACGTACATCTTGGCTGTGAAGCCGACAAATCTGCTGAGGGGAAAAAGGGGGTCCGACCCTGCAGTAGTGAGATGTACCTAATGAAGTGGGCCTATAGGTTCTTATCTATAGCAAACACTAAACAACCTGCTAAAATAACTCATTCAAATATAGAATTTATGCACCTTTAACACCTTATAAAAGGATTGTGTCACTTTAATTTCATGACAATGACATTTTTCCAGCTGAGGACCATGGCCTCCGACTTACAGGTGCTAATTCTCATGCCAGCCGCTTCACACTCTCCGGTGAAACCGTTCCACTGCAAGCTGGAGGCCACCAGCTGATGAAGCCAACAGAACCACATCATCCACAAAAAGCAGAGATGAGATTCTGAGGCCACCAAGTTTGACAAAGGACCCCCCTGGGGCAGTCCAACACCCACAGGAAACGAGTCAGACTTACTGCCGGCAGTGCAGACCAAGCTCTCGCAATGGTTGTACAGGGCAGAATGGCCAGACACCCCATACCCCCAAAGCACCTCCCACAGAATGCTCCGAGGGACACGCTCGAATGCCAAGTCCACAAAACACTTGTAGACTGGATGGGCAAACTCCCACACACACACACACACACCGGTCCAGTGTTCCGTGAACAGGACCGAAACTGCATTGTTCCTCATGAATCCGAGGTTCCACAAACTCTCATTTCCAGAACGCTGGCATAGACCTATGTGATCCCTCTATAGTTGGAGCACACCCTACAGTCCCCCTTCTCAAAGATGGGGACCACCACCCCAGTCTGCCAATCCAGTAGCACCGCCCGTAGCACACATTATACCCGACCCCTATGACGTCTCCTGCGGGTGGTTGGCCTACAGGAAGGCAGGCCTTTGTCTCCGCTTTGGGCTGCACCAGGCTGGACCCTACGGTCTAAGGTCCAGTCCCCAGGCACTCTCCCTCGAGCACCTGGGTGCTACTATAATGAACATGCAAAGTTAAAGTACCAAATAAGCACAAATACCCCACCATAGCGTAGCCATGTCATGTCATCACATAATATCCCTCATATCCTCCTCTGGCACTCCAACCCTTTGCATGTCCTCCTTCACTACATCCACAAACCTCTGAGGTGCACCTTTTTTCCTCCTGCCCAGCAGCTCCATGTTCAACATCCTTTGCCCAGTATATATCCACTTTCCCTCTTCTGCACAGGTCCAAACCATCTCAGCCTCTCCGTTCTAACTTTGTGCCGTCTTTTTGTCAGAGCCACCATCTCCAAACCATTCATCACAGCAGGTCCCACTACCATCTTTAAACCTTCCCTTTCACTCTTGCTGCTCTCCTTCTGTCACAAATCACGTTCGACACTCATTTCCACCCACTCTACACGCTCTCTTTCAACCCTCTGGTGACTGTCTGTTGCTTTGGATAATGCTGACAGGCTAATTCATACTAAACTGTGTCACCTTCACACTTTGGTCAAAAATTGCTCAGAATTGTAACTCTGAACATTTTTTTTAGCTCTTTCTTTGCACAAAATGATTGGAAATCATATTTAATGACATGAGAACAATTTAGAATATCTGTCACAGATAAAGCATAGAGTGTAGGCATGATAAACACAAAGAGAGCCATAAAATAACGTATTCATGTATGAAATATGATGACCTCGCTTGGTCATTTTTATTACTAATATCTCAGTCACTTAAGACGTAAAGAGATTCATATTTCAATAATTCAAAATTTACACATATTTAGTAGCAGCCTGGCTCCGTTTCTTATACTAACAGCCTTATTTAAACATTTGAGTGTCTGAGGAATAATCCTGAAAAATTCATTTGCACACATCTGAAAGCTGTCTCTAAAAACACATTTTTAAATGTCAGCACTGCTCAGAAACAGCAGAGTCTGTGCTGGTACCGTTTAAGGAGGCAGGCCTGATGGAGAAGATGGACGGCGAGGTGGAGAGGGGACACCCAGGTCTGGGGTTTTGGGAAGACGGTGGTTCCCCCTCTGCAGGCTGTTGCAGAGGCTCCTGGTTCTTTTCCTTCAGGCATTTCTTCAGGGAAAGCTGCAGAAGACCCAGTTTTTGGGAGGACTCCTGCACCCGGGACTGAGCCTGGCGGGAGGATAAACACTATGGTGTTGCTTGGGCTTTTTAAGCCTAGGGCTGTTTGGTACATTAGGATACGGTTTGTCCTACTATTTTCCATACAAACATATTTTTTAGACTTGATTTGATTAGTTTTTTTTGCCTTTATTTTCTTAGCTTTATTAGCTAACGGGTTTAATTTGAAATGATAAGAGTGAAGCTCTGAACAGAATTAACATATATTTCTCAGCCTGTACTAGAGTAGCTTTGCCATGATTCACAGTTCAAAAAATCCTCCTTTATCTGATACTGAGCCGTGGTGCCGCCCCTCAGTTCTTTGAAAGTACTTTGAAATAAAAGTGACTACGAGTCCTACCTCAGCCAGAGCCTTCTGGTCTAACGATGAGATCCCTTCAAGCTCCTTCACCACATCTTTGGCCAGCACCAACGCATCCGCCTCCCTCTGCACATAGTGCTGCAACTCTACCAAGCGAGCATCCACAGGACTGGCAGCGAGGGGAGAGATCCCTGAGCGGGAAGAGGAAGAGAAACTTTTTTGATACCTGCTATCAGCATTTCTAAAGAAGAAGTGAGCCGTTTTCTCTAAACTGTCACTGAGGCGATAAAACACTTTATTTTCTTTGTGTCTGGCATTCAGCTGACACTTCTCTGAGAAACGCTCTAAAAGGAAGGATTAAAACATGACGCCTCAGGAAAACCCTTCAAATGCTGTCATGCTGATATAAGAAGAAAAAAAACTGCATATTAAATATATTACCCTGAAATGAAAGGGTCCTATGTTTTCTCTTGCTGCTTGGCTGTTTTTAACTATTAATATCCGTCAAAAACAACGATCCACAGGTGCTGCAGAGTGATTACAGTTCTGTACTTTTCAATAGTTTTTATTTCATTTTGAATTTTCATTTGTATGCTACTAGAAATAGATGTGTGCAAACTGGATCAGGTGACCCTGAACCATCCGTTAGTTATGCTGCTATAGGCTCAGGCAGCTGGAGGACTTTCCATGAAGCACTGAGCATTTATTCCCCATGCATTTACACGCCACTACTGCACGTCATTAACGTGAGTCTTCTCTCCCCTGTAATGTGTTGTGTTCTTGTCTCTATGTGCCATTTTATATGGAAATAAATTACATTTTAAACTAATCAGAGTACATCAAATAAAACTGAGAACAATTAGAAAAGAAAGTAAAAAGATAGAAATATTGCAAGTAGAATAAACTGTACAATAATCAAAAAGCTTTAGTTAGTGAATAAAAATAAAATAATGCAATTAAAAATATAATAAATAATAATAAATATTAGCTAAAGCTAAATGAATAAATAGTAATAAGCCAGGCTCAAGAGGTTTAAGATTTTAACACTTCCAGCTGCTCTCGGGTCCTCAGATAAACAATTCCCACAGCTCTGTGCATAAAGCCTAAAAACGGACTCCTCAAAGGTTTCTCTATTGCATCTGCCAGCAGATTCATAGTGTAGTTACACACATGTGCCTAACATGCAGAAGATCCCTGGTTCAATCCCAGAAGGAGAGACATCCCTTTGGGGCTCCGTCAGCAAGTGCACCCAGCATAAAAAACCTGCCAAATCAAACACGCCGAGCCACCCGCCTTGGCGACCCCTTGTGAATAAGGGAGTGGTAGCTAACTACTAGCAGATCTGTGCTGGAGGACCAGAGGGGTTGTTTTGCTTCACACGCTGTCAGCATGTGAGACCAGGAAGTGCTTTAAAAACAAGTGAAGATGTTAAAATCAAAATGGAATCATATTATGTTGACCTTACAATGTAAACTGGATTGAGATGACTGCTGTCAGCCGAACTGTAAAATATATTTAGGAGTGCTTTTGAGATTCTGATTCTGCCCCTCCCTGAGCCTGGTTCTGCTGGACGTTTCTTCCTGTCTGTTTTACTTTGATAGTTTTCTCTGGTCCTCGGTTGGACTTCCTGTTGGTCTTCACTGTTTTCACCTACGTCTCTTATTTATCACGGTAGTTGGGAATTCTTGTTACAGCAGCCAAATCGATAAACAAAACCTACAACAAGAGCTCAATTAAATAGAAAAATAAAGTTAGTAAGTTAAAATCTAAGCACCAGTTTCACCGCCTTGTGTCTGGCCCCTCACTCAGAACCAATCTGCCTTAAGAGACCCTACCAGTGGTAAACTGCCCCCAACAACATAGCTGCTGGGATCACTGGGACACTGTGGCTTCAGTTAATGACAATCTCCAGCTTGCACTGGGCCAGTTTGCAGCCAAGTATGAAGCAGCTGGGATGAGAGTTATCACCTCCAAGTCTGAGGTCAAAGTGTGGAGTGCCCACTCCGGGTCAGGGGCGAGTTCTTGTCCCAAGTGGAGGAGGTCAAGTATCTTGGGAGTCTTGTGACAGTGAGGGACGGAGGGAAAGGCAGGTTACTAGATGAACTGGTGCAGCCTCTGCAGGGTTGCAGATGGTCTGTCGCGGGGAAGAGAGACCTGAAGGTGTTGATCTACACGCCTACCCTCACCTATGCCCAGGAGCTGTGGGTCGTGACCAAAAGAATGAGATCACAAATACAAATGAGTGAGCTTCCTCCAAAGGGTTTCTGGGATCTCCTTTAGAGATAAGAGAGAGAGGGTGAAGAGGCTGGTCGGTCGTGAGGGGCTCAGAGTACAGCTGCTACTCCTTCACATTAAGAGGAGCCATTGGTTTGGGAATCAGACCAGGATGCCTCTAGGTGAGATGATTTGGTAATGCCCAACCGGAAGGATGACATGGAAATGCTGGAGTGATTATGTCTCTTGGCTGGCTTGGGGATGCCTCAGTGTCCCATCAGAAGAGCTGGAGGAGCTGCCTGGGGAGACGGAGGTCTTAGGCTCCTGCCCCCTCGACCTGAACCCGGAGAAGTGGCAGAAGATGGATGGATGTAATAAAAATCTAAGTAAAACTAAAAATACTTTCCCTAGGAAAAGCATTTGCTAATGAGTCGACCTTTGCTTTTACACATGCTGCTGACACTTGGATACAGGGAATTAAACCGCCTGCTGTAGTAAAGAGGACCTTTTAATGGTTGCAGTTCATAACATTTTAAGAAATCAATGAGAGGAAAGGAGGTCAGGGTCCAAGTGAGGATATAGGAGCTGAGGAGCCATGGTGTAGTGTTGCTTGCCTCGTATTTCATCAGCCAGGAATAATTTTTAAAGTGTTACTTTCAGAGTTTCCCAGTGGCATATATCCCCAGCTTAGAATTAAATGTCACAGGAAGCATTAAAGCACTCAGATCATAGTGATCTATTAACAGTTTTGGAAAAACTTTGGACAAACAGATAAACTCCTTCAAAAGAGATGAAAGCGCTGGCAAGATGTCACTGCCTTTAACTGACTTGAATCCTTCATTAAAACACTGAATTTTCAAACCACACATCTGCAAGCTCTGGGTTAATGGGCCAGGTTACTCAAAAATCTGACAGGATTTGTTGTGACTGGCGACAGGCGGCATTTGATGAACATAATAGATGATTTCACGCCTTTTTCAAGGTAATTTACACACTTAAATGAACTAGAAGGAGAGGGCATTTTTGGGGACTCACTTGCTCCAGCACTCTGACCTCCGTGAGTGGAGCTGTTAGGGTATCCACCACCATCAACACCGCCAGTGCTGCTGCCGCCGCCGCCGCTGCCAGCCTGGGCGACTTTGATAATCTGCAGTCGGATCAGCTCGATCTTGGAGCGGCTATCCTGAAGCATCTGCTGAGCTGTGGACAACATCTGATCCTGGATAACGACATCACATCAAGAGACAACAACAACACTTCATCGCAGACAGGTCAGCAGGGACTGGAGCAGCATGCTGATTGAACACAGACAGAGTTTAGTGGAACGTGTGGTGGAACGTGAGGAATTCATCAGAGACAGGGCTGTGCACACAACTCGTTTACATATTGGAGCAAAACAAGAGCAAAAGAAGACGTAGATTAAGTGAGAATAAGATGCTCAGATTGGATGGAAACAGTATGACTTTGCACTTCACTCACCTCGGGGTGATTCTTCGCTCCTTGTTGAATAAGGATTAATTTGTCATCCTCTGTGGAAGTGGAGGTGGCGAGAGGGGACTTCTCAGGTTGCGCCTCTCCACCTTCACTATCCTTGAACCACAACAAGTCCCCAGATGTTATGGTGCGTTCACAGACACACTGACTGCCTGCTTCCTTGGGTGCAGCTCCTACATCTTTAGACCTTGATCAAACAGCCTGTGCTCTTGTTTGTTTTCTTCTTTCTTCCTCTACAACACGTCGTTCCCACTGCGTCCTCATCCTCCGCTCTGCAATCAAATCCCCCCCCTCTCTCTCTCTGTCTCTTTCAGATGGGCTTCTTTCTGCAGAGTTCCTTTTCAGTGCCAGCACTGCTGCTGCTGCTGCTGCTCTGACAGCACTGATCGCCTGCTCAGGGCTCGGCATTGGCCGCTGCATGACCACATGTTCCTGCTCTGCCACCAACCAAAAGGCAAGCATAGCTGCTGGTGCTCTCTTTGGGACAAAGCAGAGAAGAGCCTGCAGTGCTTAGGAGATTTGTTTAACCTGCTCCAACAAGAATGAAACGTGAGAGACTTTAATAACCACACTGATAGCAGGAGGTGGGGAAGCAGTTCCTGGACGTGATGATGTAGCCTGTGTGGCTGCTTTTTACTGACAGTGTGGATGTTTACAGGCATACATACATGACTGCTCTGTGGTTGTGGTCTTCTTCTTTACTGCCTGTCAAACTGAAAGCAATAATGAAGCTACACAATGACACACCTGAACAGACAATCCCTCATGCCTGCCCTAATTAGACTGCTACAAATCCACTAGCTTGACAGTGTTGTGCCAGAAAGTGACTTCTGGTATTTCTGGTAAAAAAAAAAAAAGAAGATCTCTGGTATTTAAACTGTTGTAAATGACTTATTGGCCTATAATCTGTCTAACATATGTCAAACATATCTCATATGAATGACATCCAAGGCATTCTGAGCCAGAAAGCACATTCCCGTCACAAGGTCGAAGCTGCAATAATCAGTTTTTGGCAAAGTGACTTTTACATATCCTTTATTTATCCAGGTAAAAAGTGTCATTGACATTAAAAATGTCTTTTGTCAAAACAGATCTGGCCAGGAGGGCAGCAGAAATTGCAACAAATGTAACATAACACTTCTATAAAGACATTTTAAGTGGCCAAAAAGGACTGACCTGATTACAATGTAGGACACAAAGTAGGAACAATGATGCAGAGTCGTGAGGATACTTACATATCAGGTAATTTCTTCATTTTATATATAATCCCTTCGTAAATCCTATTGACTGCAGCCTATTTACCAACATAATTAATCATATTAAACATTAAAAAAAAACACAAACATCAGCAATTGCTTTCTACCAGACAATCATTTTTTGGCATGCCTACCTAATTTATTAATAGTTTGTAACTTTGCTTATAGCTACTGGACATCACCTTCACTACAATGTAGTTTTTATTCATATGTAAGTCAAAGAAATAGCTCAGGTTTAACTAACAAGAATGAAGCTTCTACTTCCAACAGTCATTCAGTTTTAAGTGCTTACATGTGAGGCCTGGACTCAATAAGACTAATTAATGGACACAATTAATTTGCAATTTAAATATGATATTAATAAAAGTAGTCTTTGGATATTTTTGTTCATCTTGGGTGTGATCTGAAGAGAAAAGGTGGTAAATGAGAAATTACACTTGTTGTAATCAGGCTGTTACACATTCACTGACCTGAATATCATCTCATTAAACTGGCAAATGCAAAACTCATTTATTAATAGCTTTGTTTATATGCATGGTGAATACCTAAGCAAGATACTAGACATAACCTTACTCATATCTTCTTTATTCCAATTTAAAAATAAATGTAGCTAGAGTCAAACTCTGCTTCCAACTTCATTTAGCTTTAGGTTAGGACCTTAGCCCTGGCCTGAGCAAACATAATAAGTGACTGCAGTTTTGATTTCTATTTTTTTTTTCCGCTAGGATTTTAAGCAAACAGATGGCAGTAAGCAGCAAATACGGACCTTACACTTGTAATTAGGCTGTTACTAGCTTGATGTTTTCCTTACTAAACCGGCAAATACAAATATATTTTTATCATAGCTTCGTTTATAAACACAGTGGGGAACTAAGCAAGCTCCCGGACATAACCTTAACCACAATATCTTCTCTATTCATATCTAAATTTTAAAAAAGGAGCTGCAGTCAAACTGTTCCTGACGGCTAATTAGCGCTGACCGCCGGGATGAGGGTCTGACTTCCAACTGACGTTCAGCTTTTTTTTTTAAGTGCGCCAGTCGGAAGCTTCGGCCTGGCCTGAGTACATCCAACTGATAACTGCGAGTTCATTTCTTAACCCAATGCGATATTAATAAAAGTAATAAGTGGATGTTCTGTTCATTCTGGGTGTTATTTTAGGAGAAGAGACGACGGTAAATGAGCAGATTGGGGCCGAGTAGGGAGACCTATTTTGAGAGGCGGAGCTGGTCGCGGCTCCATTCGGCGAGGCGCGTTCGTAATGAAAGGAGCGCGTGAGCGGCGCTCGCTCTGACTTCCTCGCTCCTCGGCAGCTACATTGTGTGGAGAGCAGCACGTTGTTGGCTTCTGCACGCTGAACTTTACGCCGAATTAACGTTCTCCTGTTCAAGGAGAAACCGGATTCAAAGCGATCAGATATTCTCTCAGACGTCTGTAAGTTACCCCAGCTTGCGAAAACATGTCGGCCTCGGCGGCAAAAGTGAGTAAAAAGGAGCTGAACTCGAACCATGACGGAGCGGATGAGACCTCCGGTAAGGGGAATGGCGGCCTCCTATTCACCGCCATTTTCACTTTCTTCTCTTAACATGTTTTGCATTGCCTCTTGGTGCATTATTGTTGCTATTTATTGAGTACGGTGCGCTGATTTTTGCATCACGCCCGGGAGCTTGTTCACGGCTGGCCGCGGCGGCTGCTGCGTGTATTCGCGCTGCGCTAACCGCGGCTAGCTCCGCGGCTAACATGCCGCTGCTCCTGCCTTCTGTTGTTCAGTTCAGACCGGTGCTCAGAGGCCATGTTAGCTGCTTCATTTAGCATCATCAGCGTGGCCAGTTATGTCGATGGCTCCTAACTGAGTGGCCGTATGTGATGTTGGAGGAGTATTGTTCTGGGTTTAGGTGTAAAATCGCCTCACGCGGTCCAGTAAAGAGTTAAATCTGTATTTCTTTGTGTTTTAATAACTGGAAAAGTTGATCGTTTCAATTAGCAGCTAGCCAACTGGTGTTGTTGTTGTAACATTACCTAACGCTAGCTGACGACGTTGTTTTGTTACCGCTAAAGATGCATTTAAATCCACTGGTCACGCGTTCAGGTAAACGGGATAATTATTATATTTTGGCGAAAGCACGAGGGGCACCCAGTGTATAAAGAACGGTTTCACGGTTATGGGGGGGATATTCTGGCATCTGTCCCCGGGTTAGGTCCCTCATGTTATCGCGGCTCTGCGTGTGTGCGCACTCAGATGTCCCACATTTAAACCACGCGGCCTTGTAGGTAGCAGCCGGCAGGAAACTGAGTGTTTGAGCCGCTAGAGCTGCAGCTATTGGCCGCTTACCTTACCTTAACCTCCGGAGGATTTAACCAGCCATACACCGTTATCTGCACCGTACTAATGCGGGACTATGTTAGCTTTGTTTGCACTCCTGTAGGTTTTGTTGAAGAACTAAATCTAGTGTAAAAAGGAGTTTAAAGTGATGGCAAATTGATTTGATTGATTTCTGTAAGATAAGTTTGTATGCCGTACTGAATAAATGGAAATATTAAAAACTCTGTGATTGTATGTGTAATAATCTGTTATTACTATTTTTCCCCACAGAGAAAGAGCAGCAAGAAGCTATTGAACACATTGACGAAGTTCAAAATGAAATTGACAGGTAATAAACATTTCCTAGCAGAAATCTCACAGATGAGTTCATCTTTTGGCCAAAAGAGGAACTAAGAAGTGAAATTAAGATGCTGCAATCTTGAATACTGTGTAATCACTGACCCATATTAAGATACAGATTTAATTAGCCCAAAAGATGAGTAAATTGGTGTTACAGCAGCCACAATATTTAACAACCCATAGCTTAAAAGGTTAAGTAAAAGAAAATGATACAAAGGAGCATAAAATAAGATGTCTGTGAATAAAAATACTGAGAGGAAAAATCTAAGTAAATACAAGTATTCTGGTATAAGAGTTTGGGGCTTATTTATGATTACTCAGCCTTTGGAGAAGTTCTGGGTTTATTAAACTTAAGAAGAAACCCATCTTTTTAATTGAATGGCTTTCATTCAATTATGTATAATTCAAGTGAATGTGAATTGAGCTAAATGGGATGGGGAAAAGTGAAAGCATGCCACAGTGAGCTGTTTTTATTTTTGTTAAAGCCAAAATTGTACATGAAATTAGTTCTGGTACAGCTCTGTCCACTGTTCAATATCCATATCTGTGAATACATATAGCATTTGTCTGTGTGTGGCTATTACACTTGGTCACCTGGATTATACAAATTTTAAATCCCCCCCTCTCTCCAGGTTGAATGAGCAAGCCAGTGAGGAGATCCTCAAAGTAGAACAGAAATACAACAAACTCCGTCAGCCATTCTTTCAGAAGAGGTCAGAACTGATCGCCAAAATCCCCAACTTCTGGGTCACCACGTTTGTCAACCATCCACAGGGTGAGTGGGTAAAAAAAATGGCATCACAGTGGCCGGTGTGAATGATTTGGACAGTGAATCGGGTTTAAATCACCATGTGTGTGTGTTGTTTCTCCTACAGTATCAGCCCTACTCGGGGAGGAAGATGAAGAAGCACTTCATTACCTGAGCCGAGTGGAGGTGACGGAGTTTGAAGACATCAAGTCAGGCTACAGAATAGATTTTGTAAGTTTCTTAATTCATGGTTTCACATAAGAGATTTGCTTTTATTTTGTATGTTTTCTCACCTGGGTTTGTTTTTTTTTTTTGTTTTTTTTTTAGTATTTCGATGAAAACCCGTACTTCGAAAACAAAGTTCTTTCCAAAGAGTTTCACCTGAATGAGAGTGGGGACCCATCTTCAAAGTCAACAGAAATCAAATGGAAATCAGGAAAGGTATGTAAGCGAGTGGATCTGCAGTACTTGGAGTTATGGTTTTCATTGTCGCCATATTGGAGCAAGCTCATTGGCTAAAGACTTTTGATTGCTCCTGTTATCCTTTTTAATTCTGAGATCATTAGTTAAAATGAAGTTAATTTTTGTATTCGATAAGACTTTAAACCAGTAGTTGAGACCATGAGGCATTCACTGAGGCCATAGATGAAGTCAGACCATTTTCCCACAGTGGTCTTTGCAATCAGGAGTTGCCCCCTGCTGGCAGTTAGAAGTAATGCAGGTTTAAGGCAGTTATCTTTCCACAACCCAAAGCTACTAATTGTACATTTAGATTTTATTCATAATTGTAACCAGTTAGATTTGTCATTTTGGCAGCTTTTTTTTTTTTTAATTTAATTTTTTTCCTCGTAACAAACTATTTGGAAACTTGTGTGTGTTTTAGGACCTGACCAAGCGCTCCAGCCAGACACAGAATAAAGCAGGAAGGAAGAGGCAACACGAAGAACCAGAGAGCTTCTTCACTTGGTTCACTGATCATGCTGATGCCGGCGCCGATGAGCTTGGGGAGGTCATCAAGGATGACATCTGGCCAAACCCCCTGCAGTACTACCTGGTATGTTTATGATCAATTTTTATCACAGTGTTCTTCCATCTTCCCGCATCTTTGTGTCCATAAAATTATAAAATGAGCAAGAAAAGTGAAATTTCTCCTCTCTAGGTTCCCGATATGGAGGACGAAGAGGGTGAAGGTGAGGAAGATGAAGAGGATGAGGAGGGTCTGGAAGACATTGATGAGGAAGGAGATGAAGATGGAGAGGACGATGAAGAGGATGATGGAGAAGATGGAGAGGTAAACCTAATAAAAGTTGATATAATTAATGTAAGTGGTCCTTGTGTTCTCTTCACTTGCTAACTGGGTGATGCCTCGCTCTTTCAGGACGATGAGGGAGAAGATGACTAAGAAAACCACCATCTACCAAGACCCTGAACCTTCTATTCCCTCTTCGGTTTTTCCACTCATGTTCGGGAGCAAAGGTTTTAATTTGTTTGTTTTTTTTTACTTTCCCCCCTTAAATCCGTGTGTGCTTCATTTCCCATTCTGAAGCCTCTTTGACTTGTTGGTGCCATGTTATGTTCTCCCTCGACTCATTTAAGGCAACTGGCACTTTGCCCTGAATTGTACCATCCCCCTCAAAAGTCATTTAAAAAAAAAAAGGAAAAAATAAAAAAAAAAATAGAATCAGCACGGCATCCTGAGTAGAATTTGAAGACTATTCACACAGAACTCCTTCTGTTCAAGGTTGTGTGGTAAATTGATTAAAGCCATGGTGTAGTGACCTAGCGCTAGCAGACCTCGATATTTTCTTTCCCATATACATTTTTTTTCATTTGGGATGTTGAACCCTGAAAACTTATTTTCCCCTACGTGGTTAACGAGTACCAGCTCATTCCTTTGACTTGTAATGTTTAGAGGGAGGGTAGGGTGGGGCAGGAGTATGTTGGATATTGGGGAGAGTGGTTATTTTGACACCATTTCTATGGGACTTTTTTTTTTTTTCATTGTATTGTTTTACAGATATCCATGAGATTTGAAATGACATTTTTAATAAAGAACAAAATGGAAAAAAAAAAACAAGCTTGTAAATTTTGGCCCCCACTGCTTCATGGGTTAAAAAACAAAACAAAAAAAACTTCTCAGAATTTACATTTAATCACCCTTTTCCTTTTTTCGCTGGGGGGGAGAAACTGTTTTAAATTTGAGGTGTACAACTTGCTTTGTTACAATAATAAAACTTACTGTGTATACATGTGTGGGAGTCTTCAAACCACGTGGGTGCATAGAAATGTAAGACTACGTTCAGGTTGCAGCAAAGGCACCGGGGTTAACTACACCTAAAAGCTCCATCAGCTTGAGAAGGATTTTGGAGTCATTAACAGGCTCGAAGCAAAGTCCTCTGTTAGTAGGCGATGGGCGATTAAAGCCAAGAAGGTGTGCTCAGATTCCTCAAAGTTGGCTTTCGTTACGCTGTCAGGCCAGTCGCTCGGCTGGAAGGCCCAACCTGGAGGGAAGTGACAAAAATCAGTTACCTGAAAGCAAGCGGGGACTTGTTCAGGTGTTTCAGAGAAGTGGAAGTGCATCAAAACAGCTTAACCATCAAAGCCTGATTTCAAATGCATTAAATCCTGATGTTAAAGTGGACTGACTGCTAATTTAATTTTATTTAATAACTTGTATAACAAAAAAAAAAAAGTGCTTTAAAGTTTGAATAACATGTCCCAACATTGATTCATTCTGGGGTTACAGCCTCAGAGTGTGGGTGGCTCTTAAGGCAGCCTGACCTGGTGTCTGGAAGCAGAGTCAGGTCCATGTGGGGCTGTGCAAGTGAAAGA
Source organism: Cichlasoma orientale (assembly GCA_034780415.1). NCBI lineage: Eukaryota > Metazoa > Chordata > Actinopteri > Cichliformes > Cichlidae > Cichlasoma > Cichlasoma orientale. The sequence continues at coordinate 385,852 of JAVDPK010002506.1, read as the reverse complement.
TGAGTTGCAATAATCTACATGGGGTAGAATTAAACTTAGATGGGTGCAGGTGCCTTAAACTGCCACCAGGGGGTGAATTCTATGGCTGCAGCAAAACTTCTGGTGCTATAGAAGTTATGGGAAAACAACCTTGTGCCCTCACATTTTCCTCATGTGCGAGCTCAGTTGCTCATTTTGGGGGATATTAAACCACTGGGTTGATTTCATAAAACGCTCATGTCAGGATTATCTGGGATATGCCCAATGGCTCGTTTAGCCAATAAATAAGCAGTTTCAGATTCCGACCCGTCGCTGCGGGTTTCAAAACACTGAGATGACAGCGGTGAAAACGCTCAGCTTTTAGGGTTTCATAACAGCTTCACTAACCCGTGGGTGTCATCGTGACTACAGCCATCTGTTAGCTCTGAGGCAGTAGACTAAGTTTTCACAGGTCAAAGTTTGTCCACTGTTCACCTAAACTGACTCAGATCATCTTCAGGCCAAGCCTCACAGAAGTTAGTTTGGATTTTCCAGAGCACCTCCCCATCAGAGCCAATCAAACCTGGCAACGAGGAACCCAAACAGGAAGTGCGCTCATCTCTCTGCAGCACTTTAACCTATCAAAACCAGACTCAGTATGTAGACTTGGGACCTCTTCAGAAGGAAGGTGACATTTGACCCTTGGGGGCACTATAGTAAAAATGTATTGACCAGTCACTGTTCATGTGTTCATTTTTACAATGACATTTGTGTATCAGCTGATACTGTCAAGTCTCGAGCCTGATTAGCTCCACATTTGGATGGTGACTGAACTGATTAAGCCGCCATATTGGATTTTATTCAAAGTGAAACTAATGTTCTCACAGATCACAGATTTTGTCTGATTTTCACAAAATTGGTGTATATGATGACCAGAATAAATCTCATAAAAGTAATTTCCATTTTGGTTTGCAGCAGCATTTTCCCACAACAATTAGTCGTGTTTGATAGTCAAGCCATCAAAAAGGAAGTGACCTTATAGCTCAGAAATGCTTCTGCCAAATCAAGACTAAACTTAACGGTAGGTTTTTGGACCCCTCCCTGAGGAATTGTTTGGATATTTTATTATTACTATATTATTCCAAACAACATTTCATGTCACAGAGGCACAAAACTGCACCAAAAGCCTCTTCAGGCAGGTTATGATGACAACATCTTATTGTATGTTTACAGACAAGGTTGTAAGGAAACTACAGTAATTATAGTGAACTAAAACTAAACTAAGAACTTAACGTGGGTATGAAAGAGTTCATTGAAAAAAAAAAAAAAAAATGGAAGTAGACAGGAAGACATATATACATATACACACACACACACATATATATATACACACATATACATACACACACATATATATATACACACATATACATATACACACACACACATATATATACATATACACACACACACATATATATACATATACACATATATATATATATACACATATATATATATA
>JAVDPK010002506.1:294233-378292 GCA_034780415.1 Cichlasoma orientale | reverse complement strand
AAGATCGGATTTGTATCGGTATCGGCAGATACCCAAATGCAAAAGATCGGTATCGGTATCGGACATGAAAAAGTGGTATCGTGCCATCCCTAATAGAAATAAGACTTAAAAATGCTCTGGAACTCCTACAACAGCTTATGGAACGAGACCAGCAACAAAGAAACCCGTGTTCACACCTTTCACAAATGGCTTTTCATTTCTTGCCATTGATTACTCTTTAAACCAGTTTTCCTGCTTCTCTGCTCTCTGTTGGTGCGATGCAGACGATGCAGCAGAGCCAAGAGCAGCAGCAGAAGGAGCTCCAGGTGCGGCAAGAGGAGCTGCGAACTCTGAGGGCGCAGAGGGAGGCCGAGAAGGGGAGACCTGACCAGAAAAGTCTGGCGATGCTCATCGAGCAGGCAGAGCGGGCCGAAGAGTCCGCCGGGCGGCTCGCAGAAAAGCTTCAGGAGAAGGTCAGTATGTACAAGCAGTGCATTTAAAGCCGGTCATTAGTCACACATTACCTACAGTAAGTCTGTTTTCTCAGTATACCATGTTTTTTCTAGTACTGCAGTCTGATGGATCGATAGCAGGAATAAATAGGAATATCGTGTTTGGTTCCTTTGTGTGATCTTCACACCTCTCTGTGGTTTATTCTGCATGCAAATGAGTTTTCTCTCTGCTGTCCGATCACGTGATCTATGCAAATCTGATTCAGAGGAGAGCGAAACACACGAGCAGCAGAGGTGAGGACAGGCTGACTGAGCCTGTCCCCGACACACACACTTCCCGCTTATTCTGTTCTTCTCCTTTACCTGCTCACCTTATTGCAGGTGACTCCTTTGTCAGGAGCGGCTGAAATATAAATGAATTTGATCCATGCTAACTCTGAGATAATGTGTGTTTCTTCTTAAAGGAGTCGCAGCTGGCTCAGGCTCTGTCCACATCCAGTGACTGGTGCCTCCGCCATTCAAAGGAGGCAGCTGCTAAAGAACAGCTGGAAGAGGAAATCTCTGCTCTCAAAATGTGAGTGCATTCATGGAAACGCTCATTTAGTACCGCTCCTTTCTCTAAATTAGAAATGTAGCCCAGCGTCACCAAATTTAGAAATTCGCCTGAAAATTAGGGCTGCTCTGCAAAAATCCCCATCAGTACCATCCACCAGGCAGCACATTTGCTCCTTCTTGAAGCATCATTGGCAAAGGAGCTGGTCCACTGGGACCATCACCGATATCTGGATGAAGTCTCAGCCAAGGCTGAGCTTCCTGATCAAGGCCACATATGACACACTTCCCAGCCCCTGGAACCTACACCCAAATCTGCCAACTCTGCAGCTCCCCCAGTCCAACCCTCTCTGGCTGCACGACAGCACTGACACAGGTATTACTGGAGTCCAGGCTCTACGCCACAGGAGTCATGTGATCTGTCATATAATTTCATTAAGATGCTCCAGAAGGCACCAAGCAGCACAAACAAGGCAGCGAGAGGTGAAGCCCAGCAGACCGCTAGCAGCTACAGCACCCTCTGGTGGCACACGTCAGTCAAAGCAGCCGCACCGGCATTAAGGCACTTTTGAATTACAGCATCTGTGTTGTGGCCGGACTTGTTACAACCCTGCTGGGGGGAAAACAAAAAAAATTACTGTGATTAAGTGGTCGTTTGGAGCTAAAATCTTTTATACCTGTTTGTGTCACAGTCAGGTGACCGAGCTGCACTCTCAGCTTCAGTCAGCGGCGGAGAAGAGTCGGGCGGAGAGGGAGGAGCTCAGGGATCAGCTGCATCATCTCAGCGCTGAAAACGCCTCCACCAAGCTGGACAACCAAAGACTCAAGGTGTGTTCAGGAAAGTTAGCAGCAGCTTTGAGATCTGGTTGAAATCAACTATAGTTTCAAAACGTCTGTGCTCTAAAGGAAGTGCATTTCAGTACAGCTTCCTACAAACTTGTATTTAGGGCGAGCTGACGTCTTCTGAGGAGAAACAACGAGGACTTCAGTCTGAAGCTCGTCAGCTGAAAGCATCAATCAGGAAGTATGAAAGCCTGGTGGAGAAATACAAGAAGAAGGTAGAGACAGCTCACTGATACTGTAAATAAATGAGTTAACATGAAAGTCAAAGTCATTTGGAAAAATCACGATGTCGGGGCATCAAACATCTCTGCAGGTCCAGCAGGCTCGCCTAGAGTCAGAGGAGTACTGCCTGAAGCTGGAGGTGGTGCAGAAGGAAGCACGGGAGGTGAAGGTGAGCCTGGACAGGGAGAAGGAGCAGGTGAGGCGAGAGCTGCTGGGCCGGCTCAGAGAGCTCGAGACCCTGCCGGACAGATTGAGGAAGACGGAGCAGCAGCTCCGAGACACCCGGCAGGAGGCCGGCGCACACGAGAGGAGGAACATGGAGAATAACGCCGCCCTCTCTGAAGTCAGACACAAGGTTTTTAACATGTTAGAGGAAAAACACTGTAAACCTCTTTATGAGAAAAGTTTCATCAATCAAACCCCAAAATACCCAGCATATCTGTGCATAATCAGTACACACTGTGCCCAGGAACACTTTCCATCATCTTCCATTAAACGTGTTTCTTTGCAGGTGGAGCAGCAAGGCACTCAGTTGGAGATGCTTCAGCAGAGGAACCTGCTGCTGCAGGAGGAAAACAACGTCCTGAAGGAGAAAGTTCTCAAGTTAGAGAGGTAACAGTCACAGAGAAACAGACATTTCATGGACGTTATATGTTCCAGTGTGTGATGCTGGATTTGTGCGGTGTTGGTTGCAGGAGGCTGGAGGACTTGAAGGCAGAAAACAGGGAAATGTCTCAGGCTGCCACCTCAAAGGAAGCCAGTATCCGCAGCATCCAGCAGCAGCTGGAGGAGAAGACTCACGAGTGCAGCGTCCTGTCCAAACAGCTGCAGCAAACTCTGGACGACGTACAGAAACAGGTCTGAGAGTGTGGAGTCATTGAGGTCCCACAGCTACACAAAACATCACACACAGAGTGTGCACGAGTGTCAGATGCATGGGTTAGCGATCTGTGTCGAGCTTAAAGCCGGAGGTTTCAGCACAGAGAAGGTGGCTGAAACCCACCAGGTTGTTGGTGACCTGGTTAGGGGTGGGGTTTGGTTCACATCCACCTCAGCCATGCATGTAAGCTCTGACAGGTAACATCACTATCCTACCCTTCACTAACTGACCCTAAACTGTTCAGTGACCTGGGGGGGTGGTACCTTGGCTAGATCGCCATGGTAACTGATGCTGAACAGAAGCAGGCTGTTTGAAGCTTTGGTTTAAAATCAGCTCGACAGGTTTATGCAGCTGTTGATCTGAATCTCACCGACATCACTGAATGAAGAAAACTTACAGCTGTGCAAACTTTGTGTTGCAGGAATTTGCATTCATTAACTTGGTGATGCAGAAAGTTTTTAGACTAAACTGCTGTTAAGTCTGTTTTACACGGCTTGAATTGCACCAAATGGAACTCGGATTAGAAAATCACTTTATTATTATTATTATTATTATTATTATTATTATTATTATTATTATTATTATTATTATTAATTGCAGAGAATATAAATCAGTGGATTTAATTTCACTTTGATGTGGCCACAAAATAAAATTAACTCTACGTGTCCTTCATACGGCTGTGGGACGGTCAGAGCAGCACGAACTGTGACATAAATATATTTATGGTTTCACAAGATTAACAGTTTTTCTGCAGCGTTGTTGCAGCAACAGTGTAAATGTAAATGTTCTTTATCGATTTCCTGAAGAAGAGTCGGTTCATCAAACGCCCCCTTTTTATGTGAGCCTGGGCTAACAGAGCCTGGGCTAACAGAGCCTGGGCTAACAGAGCCTGGGCTAACAGAGCCTGGGCTAACAGAGCTTGGGCTAACAGAGCCTGGGCTAACAGAGCCTGGGCTAACAGAGCCTGGATTAACTTTTTTCTAGTAAAATGTTTCTGAAATTCAGCTTTTTGTTATTTGCTCCATGAATACTGTCAGTAACTGGTAAAAATCTTTTTTAAAGCGGGCATGGCTCACGATGCAAAACTTTGGGTCATGTTTCGGTTCCACTGACGATCCGGTATTTAGAACCCGTTAATGTGAGCGGTGTGTCTGAATTAAAGTGGGGCAAGGATTTCCACTGTGATTGACCATCTTTGCAGCTGTCAGATAAATTATAATGTTTTTGATACACAGAGAAAACTCACTAAAGATGACGTCAAAGAAACTAAATCATCCCTTTTTCCCAGTAGGATTTCAGTGCACACTTCATTTTTCATATTTGGCCTTCAGGTGGACGACCGCATGCAGAGGGTTTTGGCCAAAGAGAGATCGTCTCAGTCTAAAGCGCTGGACCTGCACAGCCAGCTGAGCCGAACCAAAACAGAGCTGAGCCAACTACAGCGAAACAAGGAGGAGGTAAGTCACCCATTAATATTCCATACACGCAGGCAGGGTTCAATAAAACCAACGATGTTTCCACCAGCCAGTGATTTCTCTGGCTGTCAGTAAGGAGGTGGGTGAAGCTGATGGTGCAGGACTCACGTCTCGTATTTCACTCACATTTGCAAATGGCAACATATTTAGGAGCACGTGTGCAAATAAAAATATTTCAGCATTAAGGCCGAGTAGCCTTTCAGAAAGCTTTGAGACACAGCAGCTGTCACGGCTCACGGAGGAGCTGCAGCCTCGCTCTGAGCCGGGCAGCAGGCCGTTCCCAGCAGCAGCGCTCCCTTACTGTGATCACTGTCAAAGCCTTCACAGGTAAAAAGCCAATCAGAAGAAAGCATCCTTTCACACAGCTGCAAGCTTTGCCTTATTACAAACCATATGAGCCTGAAGTCTGCAGCTGACCTGTTTGATGGGTGAGAGAAGAACACGAAATGTTATTTCCCAGCAGACCCTGACTGCATGCTAATGAAGCTACTGTTGCTGCGATCCGTATGTGAATGTGTGTGTGTGTGTGTGTGTGTGTGTGTGCATCACTCCTGACAGACACACAGACGTTTTCATTGTCTTCACTGGTTTTGTGCCAGCACAGATCTTTAGTAAATCTGGCCCTAAACTGCTGCAGCTTTGGTATTGAAACTGTGACACATCCCGCGATGGTGGTGCTCACAGTTGGTTAGAGAAAAAAAGCAGGTTTTGCTTTTATATTGTGTGTCTGTGTTTTTCTTTCCCAGATGCAGCGTCGCTTCCAGAGTCAGCTGCAGAACATGAAGGAGAGGCTGGAGCAGTCCGACTCGACCAACCGCAGCCTGCAGAACTATGTCCACTTTCTGAAAACCTCCTACGGAAATGTGTTCAGCGACTCTTTGCTGGCGAGCTGACCGCAGTGATCCTCCTGAAGCGCCGGACATCAGCCTCACTGTCTGAGAGACTTCAGGCTTTCACAAGCATGAAATTAATAAAGTGCTTTCAAGTGAAATTCTCACTTATTAGTTGGCTAAGTAATAACTGAGACTGTAATAACTAATTTGGCATCTTAAAAATAATGTGCTTTACTATTTTTTCTACTTTTTTTGTAAAACAGTACATTTGAAAAATCATAACAAATAATTTTTAGCATTAAATAATTTTGATGAAGGAGCTTCCTGCACACTGGTGGATTTTTCTATGTTACAGAAACATATTTTTTATGTGCACAAACCCTTCAGTCAGAGTTCAGCATCAGTCATTAAACCTCTGAGATACTGATGTGGGCAGTAAGTATCAGTGGGGGGTGTTCATCAGGTTCAGCTGCTTTGGTGTTCATGAAATTACCAACAGGTGCACTAGAGGGGCAACAGTGACACAGCCCCCCAGCAGGAATGTTTCACAGGTGGAGGACACTCACATTTTTCCTCCTCATCTTTTCTGGTTTCCTCTACACTGTAAAAACCGACGAGTTCAGCTCAAATTATTTGAGGAAACCTAGTGCCTTAAATCATTTACGTTTATTAACTTAGTAACTAATTTAAAGCATGAAAAGTTAACGGGCTGACCGCGATGCAACGGTCGAACTTGACCAAATGTTTTCATTTTTCGTCATGTCTCCCCCGCCATCCCCACACTTCTTCCATCGGTGTTGCGGCGCTTGGATTCTCGTGGTATAGAAGCTCTCATCCTGACCCTCGAGAAAGTCCTCAACAGCAGAGATGACCTCATCATCGGTCCAATGCTGCTTCCCAGCCAGGTGTTGTTTCATGCTGGGGAACAGAAACTAGTCAGGTGGTGCCAAATCAGGAGAATATGGAGGGTGATCAACCAGCTCAAAGCCACAGTCGCACGCTTGTGTGCAGGAGCGCCGTCCTGGTGAAACTGGACCCCCTTCGTCAGTTTTCTGCCCGTTTTGACTTGATTGCCTTTCGCAGCCGCCTCAGCAAGTTGGCACAGTGTTCTCCACTGATAGTATGGCCTTTTTGAAGGTACTCAGTGAACACGGCGCCCTTTGCATCACAGAAGACGGAGATCATCACCTTCCCTGCCGATGACACCGCCTTGGCCTTCACTGGTGGGGGAGAAGACGGGTGTTTCCGCTGCATGGACTGCTGTTTGGTCTCTGGCTCAAAGCGGTGACCCCAACATTCATCTTGGGTGAAGAAACGTTCAAGAAAACCGGCTGGATTTGCTTCAAAAAGTGCCAAGTTCACCTGTGACGTGACCAGCCTGGTGTGGTTTTGATCAGGGGTCAAAAGTCGTGGCACCCACCGAACGGAAACCTTTGACGTGCCAAGTTCGTTATGCAGAATGTTCTGAACTCGTTCACAGGAGATCCGTACAGCATTAGCTATCTGATTAGCAGTTAAACGTCTGCCATCCATCACCATGTGGTGAACACGATCGATGTTTTCTTGGGTGGTGGCTGTGGCAGGACGTCCGGACCTTGGGTCATCTTCAAGGCTCTCCCTGCCCCTCTGGATTTCAGCTGCCCACTTTTGCATAGTTGATGAAGCTGCGGCATCATCCCCTAATGTAGCAACCATGTCAGCATGAATGTCCTTGGGGGGGCTAACCCCTTTTTCTGCAGATAACACCACGGTCCAAATTTGATCCATTTTCACAAAATGTCTCTAGTACTACTTTTCCAATTCTGTATGCAGTGTGGGGTTATCTGGAAAGAAAACATGCAGTTGGCATCAGTAAAGGTTGAATGTAAGGCATGCCAAATTTAATTACTGTATCATAACTCCTGCTCAGTCAGCCTGAACTTTACAGCCCACCCTCGTATCACCAGGTCAGTCGAATTTTCTTCCATAGAAACAAATTATTAGATTCTAGTTGTGACAACTTTAACCTTTGCTGAGGTTCCTCAGTTCTTCTGAGGAGCCCTTTAACCTCTGAAGTTGTATCAACACAATATGACACACACAACGTAAACCAACAACCAACCTCAGGTTCAAGAGGAACAATGTGTTTTCGTCCTGGTCACAGAACGCTGGACCAGCTCTTTACCTCTCGAGGATGTTCGAGTGTGCGTGGGAGTTTGCCCATCCAGTCCATGGTTCTCAGCTGGAAAAGGGTGAAGTGCCCTCTACGGCTCAGGGATGAGTTCCTACCCCAGGTGGAGGAGTTCGAGAGGGGCTCAAAGTAGAGCCGCTGCTCCTCCACATCGAAAGGAGCCAGTTGAGGTGGTTCGAGCATCTCCCTAGGATGCCTCCTGGGTGAGGTGTTTCAGGTAGGTCCTACCGAGAGGAGGCCCCGGGGACACGCTGGAGAGATTATATCTCTCGGCTGGCCTGGTAATGCCTCAGTGTTCCACTGGATACGCTGGTGGCTGGGGAGAGGGAGGTCTGGGCTTCTCTGCTTAAGCTGCTGCCCCCGCGACCCGGCCCCGGATAAGCGGAACAAAATGGATGGAAAATCAACAGCGTACCTGAATGCTGAAACGTATCTATCTAATCTATCTATAGATGAATGTAGTCAAATTGGAACAGATGTGAGAAAATGACTGAAACTAAGTGCATTCATTTGAAATGTGAAGGTAAATCAGTTAGTGCAGGATTTTTGGTTTTAGGATTCAGCAGCTGGTATTTGCCAAAAAACAATTACTTGTATTTAAATTGCTGTAGATTCTTTTTTTTTTTTGGTCACGTTTGAGTGGTGTGCAGGCAGAGCGGACCCAAATGCAGGACTCCAATATCAAACTGAATTCAGAAAATAGCTTTATTGCTGATATTCCCAAAACACACGCAGAGGCACAGCACTTTAACACAACTTAAACTGACAGGAAAACAGGAACAAAATCCACACCTCCATGAGAGAGGACGCAACAAGGGACAGAAAAACACTGAGGCTTAAATACACTCAGGAGGTGATTCAGGAGAAACAGCTGAGGAACACAGGACTGTCGAACTAAAACAGGAAGTAACCAAACAAGACGCAAACGCACACTAAACACAACACGAGGAATAGACGAGAGACCGGGAACAAAACTATAACAAGCTGAGAATCTACACTGTAAGAAAACTAGTAAACACAACCAGAGACATAACAAAAACAGAACCTAACCAAAAGAACACAAAACACTGGGCCACTGGCCCAGGACCATCAAAAATATATGTCAAAAATATGTCTCATGAATGATATTAATGAGTAAGAAAAACGCTCCTGTAACAGGGTAGAAGCTGCATTCATTTCTTAGGTGTGGTTTTTATATGTTCTTTATTTATCAGGGTAAAAATTGTCATTGATAATAAAAATGTCTTTTTGTAGAGAGATGGGCACGGGACTGGTTGAAACTACAGTGCACAAAAGATGGACTACAAAACATGCTTCTTATTTCACCACAGCTGTTCTTCCCCTGCTATTCTATACAGGTCACATAAACGAGAACAACCTACGAAAAACATCACAAACCTGACATTTTAAAGAAGGAACAGACTGAGCCAGATTTACCAGCAGTCCGCAGTGGTGCAAAGCCTCCTACATTAAAGAGCTGCTGGATTTGCTCAAACAGGCACAGTTTCAGTTCAGTGACTCAAAGTTGTGGACGGGTATTTTGGGGGCTGGACTTCTGGCATATGCATTTACAAGACTTTCCCTTTCAGGAGGATACTGTTTAAATTAATCACACAAATGTGATCTACAAAGTTTGCGTCGCACAATTTATTGCAAATTGTGCAAACCTAATCCAAAAAAAAGAAGAAGCACATTTTAAGCCAGATATGGTTGTGTTGTTGCTTCTTGGAGTCTTTTTTTATTTAGAATGAAAGGGAGAGATCATTTAAAAACAAATGCATAAGTGGGACAAAGCTGAGAGTGCAGTGCCAAGCTACATAATTCATCTTCTTCATCATTCAAGCTGTAGTAAGAGAGTGGGAAAGGTTTTTAGGAGTGTGGGAAGGGTTTATAAAACCTTAAAATATATACAAATAATAAAATAAATATATAATAAATATATTTCACAGTGCAACAATAGCTGTGTCCAAATTCAGGGGCTGCATCCTTCGAAGGACCCGGCCTACGTAGCCCTTCGAAGCCCGCATTCGAGAACAGCATTTTCGCCTCTCCTTTCTTCCTAAAGGAAGCACTGAAAATTGACTTCTGGTACCCATGGCGTACATTTTAAAAGCATCGCGATGCGAAGTGAATTTAGTTTATTCGGTTCATTATGCCAAACAAAAAACATACCATAACTAAGAAACCAGCATTGCACAAAAAAGTGTAAACACATTTCCATTGTGGTCCCAGAAAAAGGTCCCAATGAAATTAAATTAACAAAGAAATCCTCACGGTTACATATTAAAATAGCCCACAGAGCAATCTTTATCGCTTTATCGCTGTGAGGTGTGACTATATAGAGAGCAAAGAAATAAATATATGAACGTCCACGCCGGGAACCATAAAGCCCGGCGGTTGCTGGTCGGGTCGTATTTTGTGTAACGCCGTATGACGGTTTCAAACTTAGCTAGCCATACTGCTGATCAGTTGTAGGGTTGTGTGTGTGTGTGTGGCGCGATGCCTTCTGAAAGTCTACGATGGGAAACTTTACATGCCTTGAAAAACTCACCAAAGGGGAAAGTGACCTTCGACCCGTTCTGGTTGGAAAGGGGAGAGGTAGGTTACTGGGAGCTAGCTTTACTAGCCAGCTAGCTGAACACTGTCTAGTTGTAGTTAGCTCGCTGCGCTTGTTTACAGTAATCACAGCAGCAGTTTATTCATTGAAATCAGACAATAAGAGTTTCAGCTGAGGGACTAACCTGTATGCAGTGGGAGAAAACAAATGATTTAGAGCATTTACGCAAAAAACAAAGTAGTGTAGTTACGTACATTTTTTGTTTATTTTGATATTTCTGATTTTGCTAAACACACTCCGCCGGCGCATTTAGACTTTTTTTTACTTTGTTGGCCACAAGTACTGAACAGCTCACTAAAGCCACTGCGTGACTTCCATCTATAAACTGTGAGCATGATGACCGCTCAGAGCGGTCAGAACAGATCCTGAAGAGCTTTGTACACAAATAAGAGGACAGATCAGGTTGAGCAAATTGGGGATAAAGCTGGTTTGCACAAGTGAAGAGGAGGGATGGGGACATTGGATGAAGTAGCTCAAATGCGGCGCTGTCAGGCAGGAGGAAAAGAGGAAGACTACAAAGGAGATTGAAGGATGTAGAAATGAACATACAAGGACATGCAGATAGTTGGTGTGACAGGAGGATGCTGGAGACAGTATGAGATGATGGTGGCAGATGAGCAGCTGAAAGAAGTGCGTGAATATCAGCTAAACAAGAAAGAAACAATATCCTAACATTTGTCTAATTTTATAAATATTTAAGTGTTTTAATGTGTTTAAAAATATTGATGAAGAGAAGAGTATTAACATTTTTCAGAATGATGGTTCAAGCTTTTGTTTCTAAATCTAATAAACTCTTAAAAGCCTGCCGTGAACTGAAAGTAATTCAGAAAAAAATCAGTCTGTTTATGTGTCTTTGTTTTGATTAAATCATTTCAGCTTATTGAACTTTATAGAAGAATATAGCAAAATGAGCCGTGCATACAGTGTCTGTGTATAAACGTCCTCTAAATGAAGCCCACCTGTGTTCTTGCAGCCTATTTTAGCAGGTTGTAAAGACTCCCTCACCTTGTCCCCGAACACTGGTGTCATATTGGAACGTCTCAGCTCGGTGCCGCTTCAGAAGTCGTCCTCCTTCCTGGGCTCCAGATCCGGAGACTCCAGCCCTGTTCTTTCCGAAGTCTCCATTTCCTCCGCTGGATCCATCCCTGACATCGGCGCCAGGCCCGCCACACTTTCTGCAGCCTCGTCTTTAAAGAATGAGCGAGAGCAGGCAAGTCCTTCATCCTGAATGCGTACAGGCTCGGATAAAAGTTTCAGTGGTACAATTTTATTTAGTTGTTTTGTTCTGTACACTTTGCTGCTTCAGTTTATATTTAGATAAAAATTTTAACATGTTTCTATGACGTGGAGAAGAACAATAACAAGCATTTTATGTATTTCAAAGATTTTTATTGGCAGATGAATCGCATTTGTATAAAGAGTCGGTATTTAGTGGTGACCCTTCTTCTTTTTAACTTCTGTGATTCTCTGGCATGCTGGATATCAGCTTCTGGGCCAATTCCTGATCAATAGTGGTCCATTACTGCCCTATCAGTACTTGAAGTTGAACAGTCTGTGGGAATTCCACCCTTTCTTTAAGGATTGAATGTGTACTCTTAATTGGATTAAGATCTGGGAAGTTTCCTGGCCCTGGATCCAAAATGTTAATTTGATGATGTCGTCCACTCAGTTATTATTTTTACCTTGTGACTTAGCCTCTGTCATGGGGGGGATACTGTGACAGACTGCACCTCTCTCACTCTCACACTCACACACGTTCAAATCACCTGACTCTGTTTTTCATGTTACTGCTCTGCAGGCTGTTAGTGATGAGGCGAAGGATGAAAGTCCGGAGGCGGAAGTCAGCGGAGTTTCCAGTCCTTCATCTCCACCGGCCCTTTCCGTGCTGTCACCCAAAGCCATGGAGACGGCCGGCCGCATCATCAAAGTTCAGGAGGAACATCGAGAAGAGGCCAAGGTCTTTTTAACAACAAACACTGTGTTGCTCATGGTTGATTGTTGCTAGCGTTTTTCTTTCTTTTTAAATCAGGGGTCATGATTTCTTGAAAGACGTGTTGCTTCAGAGTCACGATCTAAATTTCACAAAGCGAGTGCCCTGAATCTGTTATACTCAAGAAAAGGCCGCCGTCTTACAGCTGACGTCTCAAAAACTGAGCTGTCCACACCGAAATTATCAGATGAATAAATGGCACTAAAGGCCAGCTGAAAATTCTGTTTAAATTAGAATTTGGTTTTAAATGGGTCATAAGTTTGTTAATACGCTGGACATTAGATTAGTGTTCATGTTCACAAACAATTAATTTTTGGTCAGAACCAAGTTGATCTTGGAAAAGTGCTGAAATAATTTTTCAGTTTACTGACAGTACATAATGATGGATTTTTAATATTAATGAGTTAAAGCAGGAATGTCAGATAGATATTTTTTATTCCAACTGCTTTTCAGTTTTATTTCCATCCACTTTTCTGCCGCTAAGGCAGAGATGCCCAGGCCATACATACTTCATCATCTTCATCACATCATCCACATCACTGCAGATGCTTCACCGATCTGTCAGTCTCCTGCTCCCTCCTTCCCTCACTCGTGGACAAAAATACTGAAAGGGCAGAAACTCGTTCCCGTCCCGGACGTACCGCCATTTTCCAGCTGAGGCTGCTGAGTAGCTTCAGCCAGTAGCCAGGAAGTGCTAATCATCTTGCTGCTTCACACACGGCTGCAGACCTCCCCGTCATGAGCTGGAGGTTGTTCTGAGGCCAGCAGAACCATGTCATAGACTGATCGGTAGTCAGAGGCAGAAGTCTTGGTGGTCCGATCCCGTGCTGCTTAAAACTGGCTTTTGTTATCAATATAAACATACTTACTTTTACCTTTAGGACTGTCCAATAATATTCTAACAATGTTTGCTGAAAAACTGATCAACAGAAGTGATCACAGAGAGAAAATGATCACCCTGCTAGGTTTAGTTTGACTTTGTAATCCAAAATTGATCCTTTTGCTCTGTTTAAACTTTTGGTTTTAGAAATTCACACTAATCTAAACACTATATGAACGTGTTGCATCGGCTTTCACCTTACAGTATATGGAAGAACATGTAGTGTTGGATACTTAAACATTGCTGGAAGTGGGTTTAAACTTTTTCATACTAACCTCTGACTGCCTTCTTTCTGTTGGCTCAGTTGGCGCTCAGGGTGCGGCAGGAGATGCAGGAGAAGCTGGTGGTGGCGGTGGCAAGCGCCGAGTCAGAGCAGCTGAAACGTTTTGAGGAGCTGATGGAGCTGAAACAGAGGCAGGAGTACCAGAGTATGAAGGACATGATGGAAAGAGAGTAAGGGCCATCATCAAATATTTAAAAGGATTCTAATGCTTAAAGATTTCTGAAACGTTACATGTGATAAATTCTGGTCTGGTTTTCTACTTCCTGTACTGCAGAACTAAGGAGAGCATGGGGCGTCAAGAGAAGCTGAAGGAGGAGCAGCGGCATAGAACGAAGGTGGGTGCAACGGTCGGGAAGCATGTGTGTAAAGTTGTATGCTGGTCCTTCCTAATGGTTTCCATCATCTTTTAGCATCTTCTTAAAATGGGTATTAAATTGTATATTTGGGGTATTTAAGGGTCTTTTTAAAGTCTTTAATTTTGCTCGTTGAACTTGCAAAAACGTGCTTGTGCAATTTCAAGGTGTGATTCTGAGGTGCTTGATGTGCAGAGCCTTGCAGCAGAAGATGCTGTTTATTTATGATAGTCCACTGTATTAATGGTCTTTGCATGCAAAAAAACGAACATATGAAACAAAGTATTATAAATATTTGTCGGATTTCTTGAGTTCAGTGTGGTAAAAGGTTTTCTCGTCTGTCGGCTCCATCAGAGACGATCCGTTCTGCTCCTGTGCTGTTAATGCATTTTGTTTGTTCGTCAGATCATGAACCTGCGGCTGAGGGAGGCGGAGCAGCAGCGTCTTCGGGAAGCGGAGCTCGAGAGGCAGAGGCAGGCGGAGGGCAGGGAGAGACTGCGTAACCTCAACAGTATCCAGGAGGAGATCCTGCAACTCAACCAGCTGCTGGAACCCTCCACCCAGGCCAAGACGGGCCTCCCACCGGGCAGCCTCGTCTCCTACAGCACCCAAGGGAACCAGCTGTGCTCCCAGGTGTCAGAGGTGGTGCGAAAGACGGCAGAGGTCGGTTTGCATCCTGATTTATAAGGCTCGTACTCCTGCGCTTCTAATTTCTGCTTGAATTGTTAAAGTGCATGTCTGTTTCTCCGACTCTTTTCAGGGCGAGTTCCCCAGCATGGAGGACATGACCGTGGCGGAGCGAGCCCTGCACAAGATGAGAACACTTATCCGGCAGATGCAGGAGGAGGTCGCCAAGGCTCAAGAGAAAAAGAGGGAGCAAGAGCAGGAGGAGGAGTGTAGGAAGCAGGCAGAGCTGCGGGCAAAGCAGGAGGGGGAGAAGAAGGCGGCGCAGTTGGCTAAAGAGAAGGCACAGAGGAAAGGTGATGAAGGAGAAGTCTTAGCTGCATCATGCATCTGTGTGCATGCACATGTTAGCAGCAGCTTGTGCACAAAACTAAATGTCCTGTTTTCAACATTTCCTACTGAATGTCTTCCTGCAGGGTTGCAGAACAGTGCTGAAGACAGCACGCTGAAGTGGTACAAGGATCTGCAGGAGGCGGCTGCTCGGTGCGCTCAGTCCTTCAATGACCTCAACTCGACAAAGGACCCACAGGTGGGTCTGCAAATCTTAACGAAAGACTCTGGCACCGTTTGCAGAGGCAAAAAAATGCTGTGGAAGGAATGTGATATTAATACTGGGTATTATATAAGTGGTGATCTTAACCCATTAACAGGTCCTGGTTCATCTGACTTCAGTCTGACTCTTTGTCCTTGTTGGTCTTTGACTTATTTTTCCACCACTCTCCTCCTCTGTAAACTGGCTGCCAGCGTGGAGAGTACCATATTTAGTCTTTAATGAAACCTGTGGATGAGCCAACAGGAGAAAGGTTACCCCCACACTGACAGACACAGGGACCGCCCCCTCCTTTACATCCACAAGTAAAAAAGAAACATAACAGGCAAAAAAGCTTTGGAAAAAATAAAAAGGAATAACTGAAAAAATAAATAATGGAATAAACACTAAATGGTAAAAATGAAACGTGCACATCCAAGCAGAAGTTGTGTCAGGTGCACGTTGTACGTTTATCATAACAGTTTAATTTCTCTGTGAATTCAGACAAAGAAACTGAAGCTGGAGCTCCAGAAAGCCGCCACCATCCCCGTCAGTCAGATCGCCAGCAACTCTGGATCGCAGCTCCGAGAAATCTTCAACAAGATCAACAAGCTGCTGTCGGGACGGGACGTCATGTCTGGGGGGAAGTCGGTCTCCACCTCTCTTCATCAGCAAGGCCTCGAATTCGTCAGCTACAAGCTGGCCGAGAAGTTTGTGGTGAGTGTGAAAGTGACCGATTCAGCACAAACATCTGGTCCCAAAGGAAGATGCTGCCCTCTGAGTATCCTGCAGTGTCCTTTTTAATCACGCTTTGTCATTAGTCTTTTGTCTTGTATTTTATATAAACATTTTTTTCTGATTATTATTTTATTTATCTGCCCGTCTTTATTTGTCTGGCTGTGTAGAAACAAGGAGAGGAGGAAGTGGCGTCTCACTACGAAGCAGCCTTCCCCATCGCCGTGGTGGCCTCTGAAGTCTGGGAGCTGCACCCACAGGTGGGAGACCTCATCCTCGCCCACCTGCACAAGAAATGCCCCTACGCCATCCCTCATTACCCGCCGATGAAGGACGGCACGCCCATTGAAGAATACCAGAGGATTCTTGGTTACCGTGTAGACGACGCCGGGGTCGAAGGTCAGGACAGTTTCTTGAAGAGGATGTCCGGGATGATCCGTCTCTACGCCGCCATCATCCAGTCGAAGTGGCCCTCAAGCACCAAACAGGGGGTAAAAACCGTCCCACTTCCAGTTTCAGGTCCCAGTTTGTAATTCCAAACGAGCTAAACTTTATTTATCCGTCACATTTTACTCCAAGTGGAAGCACAAAATACCTCAGCGGCTGCAGCATGGTGCTATAACTCAGACTCAGCAGGGGAATTAATATAGAAATTAAGAATGGCGGTCGCCAGTAAAAACAAGGTGGTAAAAGTGAGATTCACAAAAGAAACTCAGAGATGGTGATTAAAACCAGTAATGGACCAGCAAAGATGGTTAAAACCAGTAAAACCAGTAGAAATACAATGAAATGAGAATTGAGATCAACGGTGTTCCGATAAGTTAATAAAATCTGACCTTCATCGGGTGTATGTGGGCAGCGTCTGTGTCTTTATAGGCCAGCGGTCGTCCTCTGGATGTTGGGACGAGTTCCTAAGATTAGTCTGATTAAAGAACAGCTGCCTTTGAGTCTGTGCTGCCTTTACCTTACCTGGCTTCACCTCCCTTAGCAATGAGGCAAAGTGAGAGTCACATGATGGTGGTAGTTCTGCTGTTCATCCCAGAGTTTTCCAGTCCAGCTGTAACCCGCTCCGGAGCGGCGCAGGTCACCATGGCGAGGAAGTCCACCTTTGTAATACTGAACCTCCGGGTTAAACCCAACGTTCCCTCGATCAGACGAAACCCTGCTGACAGTACAGGCCTCGCTTTTGTGTGTTCAGTGAGTTTATGCAGTCAGTCACGCAGTCAAGTGCGTATTGGTTTGTTGTTCAAGCACTTGAGCAGTTTTGGTAGAGCTGTGGAGTTTCCATCAATCAGAGCCAAACCCTTCACTGTGTGTGTGTGTGTGTGTGTGTGTGTGTGTGTGTTTGTTTCAGCCTCATGGTCTGAGCCACGGCTGGCGTTGGTTGGCTCAGATGCTCAACATGGAGCCTCTGGCGGACGTCACAGCCACGCTGCTGTTCGACTTTCTAGAGGTGAGTCTGGACGTATCGTGCACGTTAGTCCTGAAGAAATGGAAGGTGAAATAACCACAGTCCCTCAGACTCTTAAAGTCTTGTTAATTAGCGACTGTTCAAAAAAGAAATAAAAAATCTGAAGTTGAACTTCTTTGTGACTGTGGATGTAACTCCTGAGCATCGTTTCCTTCAGGTTTGTGGGAACGCTCTGATGATGCAGTATCAGGGCCAGTTCTGGAAGCTCATCCTGCTGCTGAAAGAGGAGTACTTCCCCAGGTAGTAAACGGTGAATGTCTCACCTGCAGCTGTCATGTAAGAGGTTTGAAGAGGTTTAAACCGGAGGTGTTTCCGTGCAGGATTGAAGCGGTGACCAGCAGTGGACAGATGGGCTCGGTCATCAGACTCAAACAGTTCCTAGAGGTACGTTACGCGCTGCGGGAAAGCTCTTAAAGCAGTGCTGTTGTCCACGTGAAAGGTCTGGATATTAATTTGAATGTTAGGTGTAATCAGTAGCTTATTTTAGAACTAGTGAAGTACATCTGGCTTATGGTGCAGTACCCAAAACACAGACTTCAGTACAAAATCAGGAGAAGGTTCAACAAACTGCAGACTCAATTATTTAAATTCAGTGTGAGAGTCATGACTGCTGTCATGTAGGTCGCACTAGTTTCTCTTCCTGCTGACGGGTGAAGTGAAATAATAATCTAGCTGATTACGTGTTACATCAACGCAGGTGGAAATTAAAGCTCCTCAGCGAGTGTCAAACTGAGGATGACGAGAGAATCTGACCAGGTGTGGTCATCGTTGGGCATGTTGACTCGTTTTAACGGAGTAAGAATCATACAGAGAAAAGGTTTTTGCATCACAGGTGTGAAACGCTTCCACACTGCCGACCCTGTTGGTAACTGTGACACACATGCTGCAGTAAACAGAACCCAACAGAACTGATCAGCTGCAGACCATTGTCACCGATGCCTGATCCATCAGTGAGGATCGGATCACTGTCCTGTTCTGATGTTGGATCGCTAAAGTAAACCTGTGCAGACTGTAAAATGCATTTAAATGTGAATTTACAGTCTTTTTAAGGTTCATCCCAACCAGCCTTTATTCTTCATCACCCATGAAGAGGACTCTGGCTTGTTCTGTGGTACCGTGGTTCCGTCCAAGAGGAGAGGCTGAGATGGTTTGGACATGTGCAGGGGAGGGATAGTGGATACACTGGCCAGAGGATGATGAAGCTGGAGCTGCAGGGCTGGAGGAAAAGAGGAAGACCTCAGAGGAGGAGGACATGCAGAGGGTTGGTGTGACAGGAGGATGCTGGGACCAGTTGATATGGAGGCAGATGGTTCACTGTGGTGAGCGGCCAAAAGAAGAAGAAGTCGTGTCTGCTTGTTGCCTGTGGGGGGGTTTTTGGCCTATGTAAACATGTTCCCCTGCAGTCCTCCAAAAACCCAACAGCCTGTGACTCGAACGCTGATTGGTTGACGAACCAACCGAACAGGGAAGGAGGTGACAGTGGAGGTCAAAGGGAAAGAGGAAGCGCCTAAAATATTAAGATGAAGTCCAGCATGAAAAGCACAGACGGAGACTTTTCATTGTTTTTAACACTCGGTTTCACTTCGGCTCTCCGCGGCTGCCTGAGGATCAACAGCACACACCGGCTGTCACATGCTTTGGACTCCGCCTCCATCCTGCAGCAGACGCCCGCCGCAGGTGGACGGGCTGTCCGAAGCTCCCTCCTCCTGTAATCACAGGTCTGCGGGGAGTGATGGAAAGGCTTCTCGAGGCGACGGCAGCAGTGCTCGTTACTGTAACCCGTAAAGAGTTTAATCAGAGCAGCTGTTCTGTGACATTTAACTGGCAAATAAAGGGGACATGTGACTGAAACTAAAGCAGTCTCTATGCAGATTAACCACAACCACAACTGATCACCTGCAAACTTATGGGAGGAGTTATAACTCCATGCTTGGTTTTTCTTCATCACACATCTGCCTCAAACTGGTGAATTCTATATAAAATAAAGATCACGAAGAGCTTGATATACAGGTCAAAGGCAGTTTATATATGTGGCACATTTAAGCACACCAGCGTGCTCCACAGTTTGGAAAAAGTTCAGTTTTATTCTCATTCTCAGCATTTAAGGAGCTTTCCGAGGAGATATGCCTAACTCTGAAATCGGTGTGCAGTATCGTGTTTTGCTGCTTTTTAATTATTGTTTTTGTGATCTCAGACGTCACTGCAGCACCGACGGATCAGTTCGCCCAAAGGCCAGCTGACCCCCGCGTTCTGGAATTCTTGATGGGGGAGGAGGAGGAGGAGCCACGTTGGATGATGCTGCATGACGCCACTTTATGTGATGATGGGGAAACGGCCTGTCTGAGTAGGAGAGGAGAAGCTGTTCTGTGGTTCGTGGAGAGATCAGCTCTTCAGGATGAATGATGCACACTGGAGGCCACACCAAAGCGTCTGAATTCAAAGGGTTTTTGTACTTGTGGACTCTAAAATATTGAAGGGAAGAGTTCCTGGACATGAGCATCCTGGATGTGAGGTTTACTCCAGCTTTGGTCATATTCTGCTGACCTTATGAGCTCTGCTATCCTGTGTCTGACTGAGACTCTGCTCCTTTTAACCTTAAATTAATTGACTGCTTTCCTGCTGGAATTCATGAGCTTTTTAAAATTCCCCGATGTGTCTGAGTCACGCTTCATAAAGAGACGCAATCACAGCCTTAACTTTCCCTTAGTGGTGTCCTGGTGGAGAAATTCTTAGACCATTTTAAATTATTTTGCTGATTCGGGTACATTTTTTAGTTTTTAGTTTATAGTGTTTTGTTTTTGTTTGTTTTGTAGCAGGACAATAACAAAAGCTTCCTCAAAAAAAAAAAAAAACGGACCGGTTTTAAAGTCTTTCAGCTGCACGGACTCCGGTGAATGTTGTCTTATGTGCCGATATTTCGGTGCATTCCTGCCTTTGCTGCTTGTGTGTCTGCCACCTTGCTCGTGTGTAGTATGTGTAGGTAGTCAGCAGCATGTTTTGTAAAGCATCTTTCATTCAACTTAAAGCGCTCCACAGGTGACTGACAGGCCGGAACAAAAGGTGAGCAGATTAATGAATAAAAACTGGATTAAAAGCTACTTAAAGGGAAAATAGAATGATGGTGCAGAAAAACTAAGCTTCTGTAATTAAAGCAGAACTTTGATGTTCTCAATGATCTGCTGAAGGGGCTGCACTTCAATGCAATACCAAACTCTACCACCAGATGGTGCAGCGAGTACCTTTATTTAACCAGGTGAAAACCACAAAAGGAGGAAATGGAGGTGGCGCTAAAGGTGAAACGCTGCCCCCTGGTGGTGACAGGTTTGGACTCTTCAGAGGGAAAATTACAAAAATTCAAATCCACCCCGAAGAAGCAGATTTCAAGTTGATGTCAAAAGATTTTGAAGCCTCGATGAAGGCGTTTCTGTGCGCCGTTAGGTTGGCTTTAAATCCCAGCAGTCAGCGGGGTACTTCAAAAACCCGATGCTCATGTCCACACATCCCAAACATCTGCTCACATCTGTCTCTGCTTCTGGTTTCTGTGGAGCAAAGCGATGAGACTGTTGATTTGAATCCTCTCCTTTATGTTTGAGTGAAGCGTCTGAATGAGATTTCCAATGTTGCCATTTTGTTACAGCTCTTATTAGTTTGATCATCCCGAGGAGTGAAGCTGCTGACTCGTGAGGTTTTATCAGAGCAGGTGGAAATCTGTGTATTCAGCCTTCATGTTTTCTGTTCAAAGCACAGCTGATGATTTGGACTTTTATCTTCTCATGAATCCACCGTGTGGAGCAAACCTTCCGGCTTCGAAGCTTTAATCATTGTCGATGAGAGGAACCAAAGGATGCAGACTACTTTACAAAGGTTTGTTCTGAGAAGTCGTTTTCTGAATGTTGTAGAGAATAAACATTCTGTTAGGTACCAGAATTACTGCAGTCTACAAGAGTTGTGAAAAATTGTATCAATAAAATGTAATCAGCACTTCACTGGAAATTCTTTTCTTCCTTTTTTTGCTCAGGATGTTGCACAAGTCACTCAATTTTTGCTTTAATCTTCTAAAATGAAGGTATTTTGTGCTTCTGTGCAGGCTGGCAGAACATTTTGAGTATTCGGCATTTACAGTTGTGGTCAGAAGTTGAGTCACTCATCACAGGTATAAATGTCACGGTAATTTTAGGCTTTTCATGATTTCTTTGAACTTTTTTTGGAATGATTGTACAGCATACATTTTTAATGACTAATAAAGAATAGGGTGAATTTATTTTGGATTTTCTCTGATCCACACAGGGTCAAAAGTATACATACTCCAGTCTTTTAATAAACTTTTTAATAAAAGAACTGTAGATTCACCCGAGTTGGGAAGGTCTCTTGGAGCCATTTCTAAACAACTGCAGATTCCATCAAATCGAACAGCTGTACATAAAGTTTCTCTGACGTGTCGCCACTTTGTCGAGGTCTGGAAGGAGACCCGTACTCTCCCTCTGATGAGAGGACATCGATTAGGATGTTCAGGAACAACTCAGGAAGCCTCAGGTTTTATGTTGCCATAGACTGAGAGGGTGCTGTCCAAGAAATAAGCCTTGCTTTAAAATCAGCTAAAAGCTGCAGCTGCCCACATGTGCGAGCCAGATGCCCTCTGAAGACTGGTTTTATGGTCAGACGAGACAAAGATCGAGCTGGTCACAATGACGAGGTAAGTTTGGAGGAGTGAAGGTGAGGCTACCACCACCATGCTCTGGGGCTGTTTTGCTGCCAGGGGTTCTGGCACGTTGCACAAAGTGGATGGAATAATTGCAAATTTGTGGGTTATGATTAAAAGCCGGGTCTGTGCCAGGAAACCAACCACTTTAAACTTTAACAATCCTGCCAACAAGAACGGTCAAATACCCAGCAGGAATTACACCAGAAGCCCGTTGATGGCTACTAAAAGCATCTGGTCGAGGTGCGGCTTGCACTAATTCTGGCGTTTAATCAACTATCAGTGGAAGTGTGTGTGTGTGTGTGTGTGTGTGTGCACGCCTGTATGTATACCTTAGACCCGGATTAGAGAAGATCCAAAACAGAATTAAACTTGTGCACCCAATTCTTGTGATTAAAGCTGTATGCTGTACCATCATTCCACCCTGGAAGAAGAAAAAAAACAGTTCAAAGAAATCATTGAAAGCCCCAAATTACCACGGCATTCACGCCCAAGATGATCCAACCACCACCGAAAACTGTCCCCACCTCTCTGTGTACATCTCAGCTCCCATTTAGCCGAGTCTCTTCAAACTCGGCGGATGTGTTGCAGAGGATTCAAGCATGTTTATTGGCAAGTTTGAGGCCATTCACATGAATGGTTCTTATCAGATTCTGGCTAAAAGTTGGTCTCTGGTAGCAGTGTTTGCCCTGCAGTGACTGCTTCCTGCCCCACTCTGCAGGCAGCATGTTTGTCCTCACACAGATGGATAAACATTCATTCACACTAATGCATTTAAACACTGAAGCAGAAGCCCATAAAGCTGTAACACCTCATACTCACTCAAACATGTGATTTAAAAAACTAACAAGAAACTTCAGGTGAACTTTTTTATTTGACCTTTTTACAACTATGCACACTGAGTCATTTTTAATACAGTTTCTTCAAATCAGCTGAAACATTGCAGCTGAAAATTTGCATATGAAGCACATTCAGTGGCAGCTCGGCAGTTATTCTTTATTTTACCCAGTCGAACTAATCGATGTCAGACCTGCATCGGAGGAACAATCTGATCTCCTCCTGCCCAGAAACTACACAAAAACAATCAGCATGAACCAGTTTTTTCCAGACAAAGCTGCAGAGAACAGGTCTGCAAACGAGACTGAAACAAACTCAAAGCCGAAGTTCTGAGCGCAGCAGAAGAGAAAATACTGATCCGTTGATCCCGGACTATTTAGATTTCCAACATTTTTCCACGTGAGATTGTTAGGAGAAAAAAAACTTTTCCAAACTCTAAAATAAAGAACAAATAGTTTCTCTTCTTTCCTCCAGGAACCAGCCTCAGCCTGGAAATCTGTCTAGTTCTGTGCGTAGAAACCCTGCAGACTGCCCGATGAATAGGGAGGAAAGAAGTGTTGATTTTCACTTCACTACAACCGACAGTAAAGCAAACATATGTGGATGAAATTAGAAGACTAGCTGCATGAATATGTGCAGATTTCTCCTTTAACCGTACTTCTCAGTTCATTAAAATTACAAAAAACAGATCAAGCTCTTCCAGGTGAAGTAGATGTTGCAGTTCATCTAGTTCACCAGTAGAGGCCAGTAAAAATCACAGACCTTAAATTAAGAGCAGATTTGATCCACAAAGCAGCTCTGTTACTGATGGAGTCGGGACTCTCTCACAGGAATTACCAAGTTCAAGTACAGGAAGTCGATCGGGCCAGCAGTGACCGCGCTCAGACCGTCCGGCGGCGGTCGTCTTCTCGTTTCCGGTCGCCGTCCTCCTCGAGGTTTTACGGTTCAGTGTTTCTGAGGCTCAGGGTTGAGACCCTCGTGGTTGAGCGTCGCCCTCTCCATGCGTCTGTACCAATATTTCACTTTGGTGTTCGCCATCATGTCATCAAATGCCTGCAGGCCCTCCATCACTCTGAGGACTCCAAACACCGCCTGCAACAGAGGAGAGCAGGTGGGAAGGCTTCAGATTAGCAGTAACCTCTCTCATTAAGTTACAATGATGGATGCAAAGGTTTCAAATAATGAGGCCAGCGTATGTACATGTAATCCCTGTGAGCCAAAAGCTCGAGCTTCAGACTGCTCTAAAAGCCCAGTTTCAGGTACTTTTTCTGTTCTTGGATCTGCGTGAGGTCACAGAGGGGCTATAATGTGGGCACCGCACTCTGACCGCTCTGCCCAATCAGAAGAAAGTCAGCTTTAAGTGAGCAGGAAAAGACCTGACTGTGCCTGAGTGACCGCATTATGGCCCAATATAAGCTAAAGGAGGATTATTTTGAACAGAGAATCATGCGAAGCTACGAGCTGAAGAAGAGAAACGGAAGTCCAGAAAAGCTGGGAATTTTGTGCCAGGCTCACAGACTGTATATTAAAGATGGACACATTGGAGTCGGCCTCGAGTCGGATCTGCGTGCTCATTGGTTATCGACTTGCTATCCGCCTCCTTCCAGACAGTAACGATGAAACACCTCAAACCTGATTTGCTCTATGCATGTATGAAAAAGCTTCTTCCTGTTGCTTCTTTTCAAAGTAAAAGTCTGTAACTGAGACACAGCGTGACTGCTGTACACAAAACAGCAGTTTAGAGATTTTAGACTTAAATCTAAATACTAGAAGTACTTCTTATGAAATGGAAGATTTATTTTTTTTTTCCTAGTAAATTTTTTTTTGTTTTGGTAAAGATTGATTTGGTAAAGATTGATATAGACATGTGGCACCCTTATCAAAGAAACACTGTGTTGCATATAAAGCAGATTTAGTGATCAATGCTGGTTTTGTTGCATAAAGTAACCGCAAAAAAGGAACTAAAATGATGTAATTATTCATTAATTCTTGAAAAAAAAAAAGTGGTTTTTTATCATTTTGGTGTTACTGTAAAAGTAACAGTAAACATATTTTAATCTTGTGCATGTCTGCAGATATTTAGCAGCTGCCAAGAAAGAAGACCTCTTCATAAAAACAAGCACAGATACAAAGTGCACATTTCCTTACAGCACTCATATCGATGCAGGGAAATCTGAGTTTAGCAAGAAGCCTAAACTGGATCAAATAGGAGAATAAAACTCGATCCTGCTGAGATGGACAGGTGTGTTTCCTCACCAGGTCTGCCAGGTTGGGCTGATCTCCACCCATGAACTTCCTGCTCTTGCCGATGGCTGCCACCCAGTCGTTGACGGCCTTGTAGAGATCTTGCCTGACGTCTTCTTGCAGATTGTGTCTGTTGGTTCAAAGAAGAGATAATAAAATAAAAAAGGTCCTAAAATTAGCAGAAAAACGAGAGATTGCTATCTGACACGACGTACCGACGTTTCAGCCTTTTGGAGATGAGGAACATGGCCGCAGCACCAACGTATTTGGCAAAGAAGCCTTCGAAAGTGCCAAACTTGCCCTCGCGTACGATGTAGTCGAAGGAGGCCAGGGCCTCGCCGGTGGTTCGGTACACGTTGGGAGATATGAGGTGTACGAGCCAGTCATCGGCCCACTGACGCCACTTCATCTCCTCTCTGAAAACAGAAAACATCAAAGATCCACAGAAAGGATGGAGAGTCGCCCTCTGAGGTGGACCACAAAACTGCACAACTGTTACAGCGTTTTCCTTCCATCTGATGCCCATCATGCAAATGATCACAGACCATTAAAATAGTCTCCCCTACACCTCTGAAGTTGGATGGTTCACATCAGCTGACCAATCACAAGCCAGAGAGCAAGAATGCTTCACAGCCAAGTGCCATCTTTCAAAATAAGAGTCCACTAATAATTGTGTGCAAGAAGCAGGTCTCGACTTACTTCTGCAGTTCCTTCTGGGGGTAAACGGCGACGGTCTCGGCTTCGCTCAGCATCAGCCAGTACTTGTTGTTGTACTCGATCACCTCCTTCCCGCTGTCGTTCACCGACTTCATCTCCGGGTAGCAGCGAATGATGTTGGACATGCTCTTCTCACTGTAAAAGATAAATAAATAAAAGTTAAACACTTTTATTAGATTCAGCTTTTTTGGGTATAAACTGAGATATTTTGTCCTTAAGAATAAATAAATATCCAAATAAATATTTCACCCCAGCCAGAGACCTCAGTCTTTGTGAGTTTACTGCCTTCTTACACCGACCGTGGACGGGTACGATCATTGTACCCACACAGGACAATCATTTAGAAGCATTTTTAATGGAAGCAGTCCCTTATATTATAGTAGTGGATGAGGCTTAGCAGAAATTAATCGGCTCCAGCAGCCTATGTCAGAACATCTGTCAATCAACACAGCCACACCTCTAGCTCAATTATCCAGGTGGGTGGGCCCCACTCAGAGTTGTTATGAAGAGAGAAACTATCCACAGAGGCCAGAACTCTATATTTTACTGTAAAGTTGGACAGATCGACTCACTTTGGGACCTGGACTTGTGGCCATAAGAGGAACTGCAGCTTAATTTTTCAGCTACAGTTCACAATTTTTTAAATTGGGGGTCTACACTTAAAATAAATCTGTCAATTAACTGAAAATTATTGCTTTTTAATTTCGAGACAAAGTCCAGGTGATGAGCTGCCAGTAACCTTTCCTGTAATTTTACAGAATTATTTCTTTAAATATAAACCCAACAGCCTCGCTGTTGGGCTTCTTTAAATTTACTACAGGGGTATTTCTTTGTAGTAACAGAGTTACTTTTTAATAGTTTTATTACTGGTTAATTAAATGTAAAACATTTTCAGAGTTTACTTAAAGTTATTTTGACTAAAGGGGAACAATTTAAAGATCCTTGTAAATGAGCTGTTCTGCATTTTAGTTTTAGTGATCAAAGTGGGACGTGCTTGACCCACAGTGGGACGTGCTTGACCCACGGTGGGACGTGCTTGACCCACAGACTAAAATGAATCTCACATTTCAGAAGTTGGACCTGCTAATTTTAGACTCTTTGAAAACTAATTTTTGTTTAAGTGACTATCCCCACCCCAGGGCAACAAAATCCAGAACATTTTTAAAGAGTAAACACTTTGCTGTTGAATTTCAGCCATCATAAATATTTTTCCATAGTGTGAGCATCACTGAAAAACTGCATTTACCACGACAATTAAAAGCTTTATTTAAAATGATTACCATGAAAAGAATACACAATTTCTCATGAAACAACAACTAAAAAAGTCACAACTTACTTGTTGACTAAGTGGGTCTTGAGGGAGCTCATGATGACAGACGAGTCATTCAGCTGCTGCAGATAAAAACGTTTGAGAGGTTTCACTGTAAAAGCTGAACATTTTTCAAATATTTCATTTCCAGATTGGAAAAAAAAAAGGACTCTTCATGAAGCGGATCCATTATGCTCTTCCTTTTTTTCCCTGTCATACAAACCCCTGCGTAAGTAACCCCGAAGAGGCAGAAGCTCTCAAAAGATCCTGTCTTTGGATGCTCAAAAACAATTTTTCAAATTGAAGCCTTTACTGAAGAGAAATGTAATTAATTTTTTTTATTGTTAATGATGAAAATAAAATATATAAATTGTGGTAAGGGGGGGGGGGGTTCTGAAATGAGACATGGCAGAAATTAAAATCTGCCTGCTTGTTTCATGCAGAGGATGAAGCCCAATGTAAGACAACTGTGATTCATGCAAAGCTACTCTAGAGTAAATATAAATATGGAGCTGGAAATGAGCACAAAAGATCCACTTCAAACTCAAATTCTACTTGAGGTTCTGACGCATAAAGGTGTGTTACTTTGTAACAATTAAAATCTGTGAAGTTTTAACCTCATTCTCTGTACAGGCTTTTTTTTCAGGGAAGCAGATTTAGGATTACGTCGGATGTCTTACCACCTCATCATCCACCATCAGGATGGGCACCTTTCTGTAGGTAGACCACTTGATCTCCTGCCTCATCACTGGATTCACCTCCACGATCTCATACGGCAGACCGTAGTAGTCCAGAAAGGCTCGCACCTTGCTGCAGAACGGGCAGGTCTTGTACTGGTACAGGACCAGGTTCAGACCACCTGCTGGTGCCTGGAAGGAGGCAACAGAGAAAGGAGAGCAGTATGAGGCAAAAGCATGTGGACACAGCGGTCACCACCAGGTTCACATCTGCCCACTGGTCGGCTCATGTCCATGAGGGCAAAGCCTTATTGATGATGGTTTTACATGTATGTGCACAGATGAGAGGAATCCAGCCCAATCCCTTTGGTTTGTCTGCAGACATGCAGAGAGCATTAATGCCCAGCATTTCCCCAGCCAACAGCAGACCATAAAGCAGACAGTACCTGGTGTGGTGTGTTACACACACCCTGGACAATGTCTTTTTGGCACCCTCCCCCCGGGCAGGCTCAAGGTCATGAGGGCACAGACATTAAGACTTAAACACAGCTTCTTCCACAGAGCCGTAAAAGCTCTGCTGGAAGCCAGCGCATGGACTCGAGTTTCTCACTGGACTTTGCACTTCACACTCGGCACCTCACCCGCATCCACACTTTATGGACATTTAGGCCTGTATTGTCTTATTTTTGTTGCTATTTATATTTATTTATATTTGTTGCCACTTTCTTGTTTCAGTTTCTTGTTCTTATTTATGTGCGTGTGAAATTATATCTCGTTGTCATTCATATGCTGCTGTGAAAAAGGGAGAGCTGTCCAACAGAATTTCGTTGCATGGAAATGTGCAATGACAAAGAATTTCTAATTCTAGTTCATAAAGAGCAGATGCAGTTAGAGGAAAAGTCGCACACAATTCAATTTGAAAAACTTTAGAAAATCTGGGGCTGAGCAGTAATAAAATAAAGTGCACTTTGAGAGCTTCTAATCCGTTTTCACTCCAGTAGAAGACGTTAGAAGTGCTTTTTTTTTTTCTTAAATAACGTATTCAGTAAAACTGGCAGATGTCCGCAACAGCTGGGCTCTGCCTCTCAGGTGTCCCGTGCTGCACAGGTAGGTCAGGTAACTGCAGTCAGTGGAGGACAGACGGTGAGGATCAAAGGGACCCGGTTCACCTGACTGACCCGACTCACCTTCCTCTCGTCCTCGGCCAGGTGCTGCTGGACGGACAGCTTTACGGTCTGATATAAACCCAAACCTCCGCCGAGAAGGAAGGCGCAGCCCAGCACCCTGCCTCCTCCTGCGCGCACACCGGAGAGCAGTTTGGACCGGACCCCCGCCGCGCCAGTCCCGTACGCCCTCCTGGATCCGTGCGCGCCCACATTCCTCAACAGGCTGGAGAAGGTACCGGACGGACGGGATGCCGAAGACTCCAGGAAAGACAAGCCGACCTTACCGAGCGCTCTGGCGCAGGAGGCTGCCATGTTGGCTTTACATAAAGTCCCACAATGCACCACGAGGTACAAAGGGTTTGAGCGCCCTGAGCTGAGCCTGTCAGGCTGTGTGCCGCCCCCAGTGGCGCGCCTGAGAAAAGGGGACTAAAAGATCGTCAACAGAGACATGCAGAACTCACCACAAACAACAGTCAAAACAACCTAAAAGAGCATCAAAATCACTGCAAAGATGGAAAAAACACAAAATGACCTCAAACAAACACAAACAGACACAACAGGGCCATGAAGAGCTGGGAAGACTTACTGAAAATCATAAAAGCGTGAGATGTAAAACAACCAGAAAGAAACACAAAATGGCCACAAAAATGTGTGAAATTGCAACCATTAGCCACCACGAAGAGATGTAAAAACCCCCCAAAACAACAGAAATAAGGAGACAAAATGACCACAGACCCAAAAAGACAACAATGGTGTCAAGATTTAACGCAAAAACATGTGAAGTCACAACTATGTGGAAATCAGCACAACAGAGACATGAAAAGGACACAGATGTTTTTTTTTAAAGCAATCTAACAGGTTTCTAGTTACTTTTTGTCTTTTTATTTGTTTTTGTTGATATATTCAAATTTGCCTTTATTTTAGAGAAACATCTAAATGGCCTCATTTGTGTGTTTGCGTGCGTTTAACCTTGTGGTCCTATTTTATTTTGTATTTTACTGAGCTGCTCTACATTATTTAAGCTGTTTCCTGTTTTGGCTGTTCTATCACAGGATTTATATGTTAAGTTGTTGAGATGTAGAAATATTCTGAGCTAAAAGTACACTTTCAGGCCTGTGGAGTTAATCTGGATTATCGCTTCGTGAATTATTTGTGTTTTTTTTAATAAAACTAGACTTAGTGATAATTTCTCTGTTTTTGCAAAGCCACCCATTGGGTCAGGATTGGACCCTTTGACGGGCCATTTCTGACCCCGGGGCCATATGTTTGACACAGCTCTGTGTTTAAATGATTTTTTTCGTGTGATGTTAAATAGTAGACGTGTTTGAAATGTGTGTTCCAGACTTGAATAGAATGGGGGTGCGTTCAAGAGTGTCTTTTTTGCCTTGGGTGCGTCGGTCTACGTGTGGTGGGTTCAAAAGCGTCGTTTTTCCGAGTTGTCTCCGACCGCGGCAGCAGAGAAGCGTCTTGTTGCCCCGCTGAAAGCGGAGATTCCCCCTCAGCCAGCAGCGGCAGCAGCAGCATCCATTTACAGTGGTCAAGCCACATCGCATCCTTCCCCGCTCAGACTCTCCGCCCTGCTGGGATGCCGTCGTCGAGTAACGGCGGCGGGGATCGGCTCGGGAGCGCCTGCGCCGGAGGACGCCTTTCCCCGTGCGGTTTTTGGAGCGTGACTGGGATGAAGGCACGAGGAGACAAATAAAACCCTGCTCGCAGCCGGCTAACGCTAACGCTAGCGCCCCGCTCTCCCCTCCCTGCTCACTGACCGCTGAGGTGTTTTCCTCCACGGATAAACACTCCTTTAATGGCCCCCTTTTTTATCCATGTGAAGACATGCTGGAGTCACCGAGGACATTTCTCTCAAGGATAAAACATCGCAGGGGTCTCACAGCTTCCAAAGGGTAACGCCAGTTAGCCATTAGTAGCTTTTATTTATTTATTTTTACATTTTTCTCGCTCGTCCGTGGAGATGCTGGGAGAGGAGGAGTGTGTCTGAACTCGCGTGGATACTCACTCCATGAAGGTCATGATACTGAGAGAATGATCATGCTGGAAAAACAGGTAAGAAATCAGCAGAGAGCCGTGAAGTCAAATTAAATGCACACCTGAACTCATTTGCATATCGTAATTAGGCCTAAACGAGGCGGTGTTCTGCACCTCTGCCACAGCTGGGATCTGAGACATGTAACAGGCTTTAAAGGTGAATTTATGCAGGTGATCAGCATCTTTTTAATGATAAAAGACCCCCCGGCTTAAAGTCTGCCACTCTCAGCCACTCTCCCTCCTGCTGCTGTACAATACATAGACTGTATTTAAAGATGTAAGCTATAACATAAAATGATCAAAAATGTGTTTTTAGTACAAATTAAAGCATTTAATTAAAGCTGGAAGAAAAACTCAAAATAGTGAAGCCGTGTTGCACAGATTGTGAAATTCAAGGTCAGTACAGATATTTTGTACAACAATTTGGCCAATATCTGATAACCAAATAATTTTTTTTTCTTTATTTTTTGTTGTTATTGAGCCCCCCTGTTGTGACTGGAAAACAAATACATCTGCACTATATAATATCAGGGATTCACCAACTATGGGATCCTGGGTGGATACCTGTTTTTGTTGTGTGTGTGTGTTTGTTTTTGTTTTTTTTGACAGATATCTGGTTCTGATGCAGATATTTTTCTCAGTCAGTTTTGTTTTGATATTTGAGTTTGCTCTTGTTCCAGGGAGGCAAATAAATCTTAATTATAAAATATTAGGGATGCTCCAGTTGTGAAATTCTGGGCAGATACACATAGTTAAAAAAATAATAATTTTAAGATCTGGTGGCAACATTTTTTCAGTCGTTTTATTGATATTTGCTTTTGTTTTTTGGGAACAAATCTTGATTATAAGCTGACCAGTGGGCAGATAGGGATGCTCTGCTTGTTAAACAAGTTCTAACAAATAATTTGGCAAAAATCATTTTTTTTATTTGTTGTCTCTTTTTTGTTGTTAATTATTCCCTTTCATGTGCAACAAGAAAGTGGAAAATATTTGTGCACTGATTGTCAAACTGTGCCGATGTTTTAAATTTAAATTTGACTGATAGCTGGTGCAGACACCAAAATTTTTTTCCTTTCTTTTTTCACAATTGTTATTGTTGTTCACATTTGTTCCAGGGAAACAAAGAAGTCTTCATGGTATAATGTGGAATTTTGGCCAATATTAACAGAATAGGTGTCTTGTTTCTAGCTGTTTATCAAACACACAGAGAAAAGGATTAATTAAATATTGAAAGTTTAAAACTTAACTGGCAAATTGATAAAAACACATCATACTGCAGTAAAGTCACTTGAAACGTGAGTGACAAAAATTAAATACTAATAAAAACATGTCTACGATTACATTATTGGCCAATAATGATGTGGAATTATAGTTTGAAAATTTGTATTCAGGTTTGGCTCATGTCTTTATAAACTAAATTAGGACTTGTTTCGTAGGGATTATTTTCTGCTTGCTGTGGCCTCTTGATCCTCTCAGCTCTTTAGGAAATGTTCTTCAGCCAGCAGAAGTAATAACCTATCTGTCCAAGAACTGAGGGGAGGAGGTGGTGTTGATGGTGATGTTGGTGGGGTTGTTTACTCCCATAAACAGAGCATTACTAATACACCAAACCTTCAGAGATGTGAGGAGGTGTCTTTGATTTTTATTCCTTCAGTCATTCAGTAGGAAGTTCATCATTTGTTCTCCCACAGTCTAATGGGATGGGCTGAAAAATCTAAATTGTACACATGTGTTTGCGGCTCACGCCTCACTTTTTGAGAAAAAAATCCCGATATCAGATCTGCTCCTTTTTTGTGGCTCCTCCATTGTCATAAACTCGCCTGTGTTGATAGCTGTCTGCTTTGCTGCTCCTCCACTAATTTGAGCTTCTGAACTAGACCTTTAGATTTGAAGCATCATCCATCCATCGTTCCATGCATCCATCCAAACATCCATCCATTCATCTATCCAAACATCCATCCATGCTTCATGCATCCAAATATCCATCCATGCATCCATCCATCCAAATATCCATCCAAACATAAATCCAAACATCCATCCATCCATCTATGCATCCATCCATCCATCCAAACATCCATCTATGCATCCATCCATCCAATTATCCATCCATGCTTCATCCATCCAAACAGCCATCCATCCATTTATCCATTCATCCATCCATCCATCCATCCATCCATCCATCCATCCAACCATCCATCCATCCATCCATCCAAATATCCATCCAAACATAAATCCAAACATCCATCCATCCATCCAAATACCCATCCATGCATCCATCCAAACATAAATCCATGCTGCATCTATCCATCCAAACAGCCATCCATCCATTTATCCATCCATCCATCCATCCATCCAAATATCCATCCAAACATAAATCCAAACATCCATCTATGCATTCATCCATCCAAACATCCATCATCCAAACATCCATCCATCCAAACATCCATCCATCCAAACATCCATCTATGCATCCATCCATCCAAATATCCATCCATGCATCCATCCAAACATAAATCCATGCTGCATCCATCCATCCAAACATCCATCCATGCTTCATCCATCCAAACAGCCATCCATCCATTTATCCATCCATGCATCCATCCAAACATCCATTTTCTGCACCTTATCTATGTGGGGGCAGCAGTCTGAGCAGAGATGCCCAGACCATCCTTTCAGGTGCTCCTAAGCCAGTAGAGAGATGTAATTTCTCCAATGTGTCTCATATTATACTAATATGACTGACTAATATTATGGCTTGCTGTGCAGTACAACTCATCCAAGAAGTGCTTCAGTTTTGGAGTAACTAACAGAGCTTGCTTGTGTGAGCTGCTAACTTAGCACGCCACCATCTATCCAAATATGGTCACTCCTGGCTTCCAAATCCAACATGGTGCCAGCCACAATGCTAACACTGAGGTTTGAAAATACACACAAACAATGGGCGCTGTCACCCATTGGGATTATAAAAATGTTTTATGGTTCTAATAATTATCCAGTTAAATCTAGTCATAAGCAAAACCTTTGGCCTGATGGGCTGGTAAATGTATGTTGGGCAGGTTGATTGAACAGCTGCTGGCCTGATGGGCACGTGATGGTGTTTCCATTAATTACATTTAGAAGCATTTTTGAGTAATTTTTGTCCAGATGTCTCTTTTGATAGGAGAGGTTGATGACTCCTGGGATAGGAAGCTGGACTCGCTGTTATTACAGCTGAGAACTGTAAAACAGGCTTACAGCTTCCCTGTGTTATTGCTATACTATAAATAAAGAAAAAAAGAGTAAACCCGATGAATCTGTGTTAAAGGTCGCTGCTGAGCTTTGTCTGCGAGGTGAGCAGGATGGCTGTGAGGCTTCCCACCGTCTCCGTTCAAAGGTTGCGTTTAACCCTCAGCTCGCAGTGCCTGGATTTTACTGTAAACACCCTTATTCTTCTTTGTCTCCACCATGTAAATCCTGCTTCCCACTGCTGGTGTTATTGATGTTTATCTGCTTTGGAAACATTTGTTTGCCCTCCCAGTTTTTTTGTACCATTGTAGGAATCACAGATAAAGCTGTGAGTCTCTCTGTCGCTCCGTTTTCTGCACAAACCTCTCCGTTCTTGAAGCTTGACTTCACTCCAAGCCTATCCGACTTCTTTGTCTGATGGAATGTGACAAGAATCAGATTTTTTTACTCCAGTTTTTAGTCCCGAGGGTTTTTCTTTTCTTTTCTTTCTTTTTTTTTTTATATTAGTTATGTAGAGGAAGGGCCTGTCCTTGAAATCTCTTTTCTGAAGAAGCCTTTTTGCGCTGCCGGGCAAAGTGTGCGAACACTGTTGCAAAGTGCAGGAGCCGTGTAACGTTTCCACTCTGGTGGCACTTGTTTTGCTCCGCTCTGTTTTTGTTCGGTCAGCAAACAGCTCGAATTTGTGTGTCAGAACTGCCGACGTTTGTCCACGTTTGTGACAGGATTAGATTTGAGTGTGTAGACACTGTAATCATTTGCAGGCTTGTTCATGCTGACTGAAGGCAAATTTTTCCATCCAGAGACTCTGCAGGCCAGAATCATGATTTCAGGATGCAGAACAGGAATCATATGTGATAGAAAGGAAAAATACTTAAGTTATGATCGATCTAGCAACAGTTAGTTTTTAGACAGTGACACATTTTTTTTGTAGTTTTGTTCGCACAAACTTTAAGCCTTAATTCAAGGGAGGTTAAAAAAGTAACTGTGTAGGAGGTGCAACCTGTTTATAGACACTCCATTTTCAGAGGTTCAAAAGTAATTGGAGACTTGACTGATGTGCAGTTTCATGGCCAGGTGAGGTTTTTCCCTCATTAATGTCATGCAGTAACGAGGCAGTGGGGTCTTTTCACTGAAGCTCTCAGTATGAGGACGAAAGAGATGCTGATGCAAGTGAAGCAGTCCATCATTAGGCTGAAAGAAGCAACATAACCCGTCAGAAACTTTGCGGGTGACCAAATCAAAAGTCTGTGCTATTCTTAAAAAGAAGGACTGCACTGTGTGCAGCTCATGAACACCAAAAGGTCCGAAAGACCACAGAAGACCTCCAAAGTGCATAGTCACAGAATTATTTCCATGGTCAAGAAAAACAGCATTACAACATCTAATCAAGTCGAGAACTCTCGAGGAGGTACGCGTATCATCATCAACTTACTCTACAATCCAAAGAAGCATAAATACACAGGGTTTACAACAAGGTGCAAAGCACTGGTTACAATAGAGAATGGGACCAGTTCATCTAAAAGCACAGTTCTGAAAACAGTCTCTGGACAGGTGAAACAGGAATGAAGGGAAGAGAAAGCATGCAGAAGGAGAGAAACAGCTCATGATCTGAAGCATCACATCATCTGTCAAACATGGAGGGGGGCAGTGAGCATGTATCGCCGCCACAGGAACCGGGTCACTGGTGTTTGTGGATCATGTGACTGCTGATAAGTAGCAGGATAAACATGAAAACCTCGTGCTGTCGAGGCCTGCACAAAAAGCTGCAGTATTTAGGTGATATACCCAGGATTGAAGTAATAATTATGATCCAGTAATATCATGGATATGATTCTGCATAATTAGCATTTTTACTTCAGGTATTTTAAGTATATTTTGATGCTAAAACCTCTGCAGGATTCTGACTTACATAAGTAAAAGATTGTTTCAGCACTTTGCAAAAGACTTTTTCAGACAACATGATGTTTATACTCTCACAGAGAACCATGTGCCATGTATTACATATGTATTAGTTTATTTCTGATCAGATATGCTGCTTTCCTTTCAGCACCTCTCTCTCCATCACAGGAGGACACAATTCAAATGATTCATATTTTTATATCTTTTCAAGTACAGTTTGGTTCACATAAAGCTGTAAACCAGTCCACTAAAAAGTTAATTAGCCTTTATAATATTTAGTCAAACAAAGAGATGCATTTTGATTACACTTGGACCACGCAGCAGACTCACAACCATCGGTTTCACAAACTGACGTAGAAGCAAAATAATGAATCTTAATTTTTGTTCAGGCAGCCTAAATGTGACGGTGTCATAGCTGTGCAGGAAGTTTAAGATGTAAGTTAAATAAAGATTCCTGTTTTATTCACCACTTTTCCACACCTCACTTCCTGTCCTCCCTTCCTCTTTACTGATTGGCTCTCGTGTTTCACCTCCACATGGGGCAGCAGTTACAGTGACCCCTTTCTTACCCCGAGTTAGTTTAAACAGTAACTTAATGACTAAAATTTCAGTCTTGTTTTTGTTTGCTCTGGAGAGTAAAAAGTCCATGTTTGTCTTTTTTTTTTTTTTTTTACCCCTGTTCATAAAGTAAAAAAATAAACCTTTGAACTCTTTATGCATTCTGATAGGAAGAACATGATGTCACCAGATCTTTACACCTGAACCTCCTGATTAACCTAACGCAATATTTATTTATCCCAAAAGTTGAGAAATTCACAGCAGCCAAAACACTAAATGCAGCCTAATAAAATAGCTTAAACTAGAATAGCTCAATTAAAAAGTATATGATAAAAATAGATGAAAGGGTTGGATAAAATAGAAAACTGTAAAAAGGTGAATGATTAGGTTCATTAAAATAATTAAAAAACAAAGATCTTAGCCAAACCTTCTGCTGTAAAACTGCCTGTGCATGAAAGTGAAACTTTACAGCTCCATCGTTTTGAAATTTGCTTCAAAGGGACAAATTGTTTCACATCTTTTGAGCTCATTGACTTTCTGAAGCCTCTGCTTCTTGTCTGCATCTCAGTATAGTTTCTGGATTGTGGATTCAAACATCAAGATGACAAATTAGATTCTTACGAAACAGAAATAGTCTCATATCAAATGGATATATCAAAATCTTTTCATGCTCAGTAAAGATGTGGGCTTCTCCGTCTCCTATCAGATAAGATGAAAAATACTTCATTTATCCCATATTTGGATGATTACTTAGTTACAGAAGTTAAGAATAATAAGATTGTTGTTGTTGTCTGGCCAAATGCATGAGGACCATAAAGCAATATAAGGAGCAGATTTGGCCTGTTGGCCTTGTTTTTGACACGATTGCTTGAATGCAACAGACTCGATCTTGAAGCTCTTCTTTATTTAAACTTGGCAACAGGCCACTTTTCACTGGATCATTTCTGTGGATGGCATTCTCAGCAGACTGGGCAAAAAATAGAAAAGTAGATGTGAGATTTTGCCCATTTACTTGTTTCTGTTAAACTTTCTCTGACAGTCTCGTGTCGAGCAATAAGTCAGGACCAGCAGCCGTGTTGTTGTTGTTCTGTAATGTCTAATCATTTGCCTGGAAGCAGTGTTTAGCGGTAATAACAGGTTTCCACCCTGTAGTCGTGTGTCTCGGATGAACTGACCTCTTGTGTACCTGCACCGCCCATCCTGTCTTTATCCGAGCTCACAGGAAGCCGAGCTGCAGGTTACACTCTGGCTTCCTGTCCTGGCCGAGTATCTATAGACGAAGGAGGAGGAGGAGGAGGAGGAGGAGGAGGAGGAGAGGGTCTATCTTATGTAGCCCTGTGAAGAGCCGGCTTTGCCTCCCTGTTTCCATGACAACTGCTCTCCTACAGTATTCATCCGTGGGACGGCCTCTGCATCTGAAAGCAGTTCCCAGTGGTGTTTCAGGCCCTCTCGCTCTCGCTTCCTTCAGCTCCTTCACTTCTTTTTCTTCTTCTTCTACTGTCTGTGTTTTTAAAAAAACAGCAGCAGCTCTTCATCTTCGCTGGCTGCTGTACTTTTAAATCTCCACGTCGAGCGTCATTGAATTCTGCCCTCTTTAAATTCCTCAGGACCACAGGCTCAAACTTGGAGCCGGCACTCGTTTAAATTATTTAGACCAACTGTCCTGTAAAAATGCAAATATTAGCCAAGTGCAGAAGAAAGAACGTGATGGTCTTTGCTGCTTTTGCAGGATCAAGGTCTTTTATATTTATTAGTGATTATCGAATCCTTTATTTAAACAGGCAGTCTCATTGAGATCGAGAGACACCTGTGTACAAAAGAGATATGGAACAATACAGGCAGACATGTAATACAAAGGCACACTATACATGTTCACAGTATTAAAGCATGTGCAAGAGGCTCTGCAGATGTATAAATGTGAGCTTTTAAAATATTCCAGTGAAATAATTCTCGTACGACACAAAATGGTAAATAAGAAAAGAATCTCCTGAGATAAAATTAATGCATTGTGATACACAGAATCACGAGGCTTTTATCACCATAATCAGGGCAGACTAAACTGTGCACTGGACAGGGTTCATTTCTATACAAAAATACAAATTTTGTCTGTAATTTTCTCGATCAGTGTTCCAACGTGGTTCTTAAAGTGAGTCCAGCATTCAGTCAGAATCGGAGGTTGTTTTTTTTTTAACAAGCAACAGGTTCAGCTTTATGACCACAAAGTAATGTAGACCATAGGCTGGGTCATTTTAGCATGCACGCAGTCTTATCAAAGTCTGATTACAGCTTTTCTGAAATGTGTCAAAGGCAGATTTGCAGTGGCCAGATTAAGGGAAGTGCCAGTAGCATATAAAATAGTGTCATCTGCATAAAAAGTACTTAACAGTTTTGGGTGGCAGAGATAATACTGACTGTGTGTAGGGTAAAAGGTTTGGCAGCCTTTTACAATCAAGAGTCTTTACCAAAAAATCTGTATGGAGCTGCAAAACACATTTGATCGCTATAATAAAGATGACACAGCCTGTTAAGTGTGAATTAGCCCGTAAACATTAGTGATCGTGTAAATGATTTAACCACGTGTGACTACCTTGCAGTGGGCTAGTTATGATTATTTGGATTATTTGCTTTTTCTTTGCGTAATATCATGATTATGAAGTTTAAGAACTGAAATAATAAAAATAGTTTACTATTCTAACTTGTTTTATTTCCAACAAATCAGAACACGGAGATTTCTTCCTGTTTAAAAGGGAGTTTTTCATTCCCACTGTCACCAAGTGCTTGCTCATAGGGGGTCATTTTGACTGTTGGGTTTTCTCTGTATTATTGGAGGTCTTTACCTGCAATGTAAAGCACCTTGAGGCAACTGTTGTTGTGATTTGGTGCTATATGAAAAAACTGAGTTGAGTTGAATAGTATATGCTCATACTACATTGTTTGGCCTGTTTGTGCTGTTTGTCGGCAAACTGGTACAATAAAAAAAATTAAATAATAAAATAGGGCTGGTAGATCTTCTGTATATGAATAGAAGATAAAAAATATGAACTGAAAAAATTAGCCCATTTTTGTGTGTACTGTGAGGCTCAGGTAGGTCCTGGTCATTTTAGCCCATTGTTAGGTGGTTGCCAGGTAATGTGATGGTGTCAAAATATATACATTTTTTGGATATAAATGCAAATTTAAACAATATAATGCTTTTATAAGGCATTCTAGGTGCACAAATACCAAAAAAATGGGTCAGTGTAGCCTGTTGGAGGTGGTTGCTAGGAAACATGATTACATCATAATGCCTGATGTAGATAAGAACCTTCAGGGGCCTAGCATGTACCCGTGTGCCACGTTTGGTTGTTCATCTCCTAATTTGTGAATTATATTGAAAAAAAAATCACAGTGAGAGAAAGATGGGAGAAAGCTGCATGTAGCCCGAGAGCTGCAGGCTTTTATTCACCTGCAGCGTGAATAAAAGAGGCTCACGATTACATCCTTGTGGAACATTTTTACAGATGGCAGGGGACCCAAAACCTTTGGAGGCTACTGTCCGAGTCCCACCACAAAGATAATCATAAAACCATTTAATGTGCTGATGATCTAAGCCAGCTAAGCATAGCTTTTCTACAGAACACCATAATCTGCTGAATCACATGCTTTTGTTAGGTCTACGAAGCATGCACCACAATATTGATTATCGAGGGCTTCTTTATGCTGCTGCTGTTGGCTTGATCTAAATCCTGACTGCTCTGGCTCTAAAATGTGCTTCCCATAGCTACCAGCAGGATGTCACCCTCTGAAACAAGCCAAGTTCACTGATGATGATGATGAAGCAAAAAAGTGGAGAAAGCACTGAAGTGGAAACAGACAGTTGGACTTGCTTGATTATTTGATAAGTGAGATAAAAAAAAAAAGTTTTCACAGCTCTGAGGCTGTTTTTTCAGGTCGAAGCAGACTCGCTTCCTTTCTATCAGCATTTCAGCCATTTAGGGTAACAGCCGTGTGACCTACATACGACGACTTTGACAAGAAGTATTTTTGAGACTTTGCAGAAGCACACAAAAGCCTCGAGGTGCAGGCTGCAAACATGACAAAGATATTATATCAAAATGTCAATATGGAGTCCAGCTGGAGGCAGGGTGGTTCCCGATGGGCTCTGAATCAATGCTGCTGCTGTGGGGAAACCCACACCTACACACAGCACATGGAAACATGAAAGACGTGCTGAGAATATGTCCTGTAAAGGTTTGTTTTATCTCAGCCTGCTCTGGGCTGGTCTGCTCTGAATACATTACCAGTTCTTCTTTTTGTTTGTTTGTAAACCACAGCGTCAATAACAACCTTGTAATTACCTCATGGATCAATAAATGAGCAGGTAATCAGACCATGTGTCTCCTCTGCTGTCAGATGACAGAGTCACAGACTGTCGTCTGACGCCTCCGCGTTTAAAGTGATAATCAGTGACATTTTCATTTTCATGCTGCTGCTTAGTAATTCGGCTTCAAAGCCTCAGCACTTACTGCTTTGATGCTTCAGTGGCTCCTTTGTGGAGTAGAAGAACCTCAGATTGGAGGTGATGCCCATAACAACATGTTGTTTTTGGCTTTTTCCCTATTTATATGCCACCATATTGGGACCACGTAACTCTCCCGTGTACGACTGAAAAATAAAGCATACATTTAAGTAAAAATAAAAAGGAATGACTTACTAAAGATGGCGTAGCAAATATCAGAGGACATCAAATGGGGCTTATCTGTTCAGTTCTTACTTTGCCAGCAGCTGCAACAGTTAAGGCTGGCTTATCTACTAACTATGGTCAAATGAGTTGGCATGACTATAACAGATGAATGTAGCCACCGTGGCATCGCACACTGCTTTTAGCATTTTTGCCTCTGCCGTGTTAGATTTTTGGAGCTGGAAGTGACCATATTTGGAGAGGGTGGAGAGCTCAATTATCAGCTAATGCTAGCATACTCCATCCATAAACTGTACAAGCATAAAGCAGATAGATGCACTTACCTGCTAATTAATGCAAACTAAGTTCACTTCTGTACCACACAGAAAGACCTTAAGGTTCTCCAAAAAGCACACCACAAATGTGGTGGAGAAGTCCAGTTGACAAGCAGGCCTACACCTGTCAATCAAAGTGGCCACGCCCCTGACTCCAGCATCACCCTAAAGTTGTTAGAAAGGGGGAAACTCTCCATAGGGGCCAAAAGCAATTCTTGTACCAGGTAAACATGTTTATTTCTGCTGTAAAGCTGGAGATGGGAGATGATGACTCTTTATGCAACTAGAGGAGTCACTCTGCAGGCTTAAGGCACACAGGTTATTTGTTGTATTGACTGTAAGCCAGGTTAAATGTGAGGTAAAGGTAGATGTCAGATTACAGATTGCAGTCCGCTGAATTCTGTTTTATTACGCCTCCCAATTCAAGTGCATAATCCTGGCTACGGCGGCCGCTGTTCAGCTGTAGTGCGTGTAGGCTGTCAGTCCGCTGTTTGCATGTGTGCGCTTCGGTGGCCAGTCTGAGTGCCTCTGTCCGAATATTCGCATCTATTTACAGAATGAATAAATATGCATGTTTATGCATCTTTTTGGTGTCAGAGCCCTGACCTCAGTCCAGAAGATGAAGCTTCTCGTGAGGAGGAAGAGGGAGGAGAGAGATGATGAAAATATACACGTGCAATTGTTAAATGTTCCTGTATAACTTTAAAGAGCTCTTTGTGATCTTTAGATTAAAATAACTTATGAGGTGTACTGTGTATGTGCCCCGTCTCGAGTCAAATCCATAAAACACAATTAGGTGGAGCAGTGATGTCCATCTGAGTCACTGTATTTGAGAAGGCGGGGCAACATGGCGGCTTCCACAAACTGGCGCCTGTTCCTGTGTAATTTTAATGCTGTAATTCTAAGTTTATAAGATTGCATCAATTTGTTGGAAGATGTAATTACACACTGATCAATATATATTTATGAGTACAACATTCTTTTTTCTATTAAATAACCTCAAAAAAGTACTCACTGTACCTTTTAATATAAACGTGTGGCAATAAAAGGCAAAAAATGCAAAATTTCAACATCAGTGATTTCTGCAAAAGTCACAGTGATGCCCCGCGTGCAGTTTAGGAAGACACAGCTTTGAGTGCCGAACAGCAGAGAGATCATCGAACCTTTAACATTTACAAACATTTAATGCTCAAAACCAAAAAAAAAGACCGAATGAAAGGCAGACAGACAGACAGGGCTTTGCTCTCATCAGACCCATAAAAGACAAATAACTTTTGGAATGAGGGCTGCTAACTCTGCAGAACGTGTGCCTTCACATTTACCAGCGACATTAATGAGAAGAGAGTCTGATTCATACATCAGCCTCTGAAGCAGTCACCCTGCTTCATCTTTAATGGGCTCACACAGACCGTCTGGCACTCCAGGAGCAAAACAGAGCCGGTCCTTCTCTCCTGATTAAATCGCTGCAGCATAATGAAGCAGAAGAGTCGGACGGCAGCTCGGAGGACCCTCTGTGTACCTGCTGCATTTCATTTCATTTGGCGAGGTTTTATTTTTTCCTGGCAGACGCATGTATGCGGTTCGGAGGCGAGTCTGAGCGCCTCTGTCTGCATGTAGAAGCACTGCGGTCGTGGCATAACAGCTGAGTGCAGTTGGGCAATACCCCCAGAGGACGGAAAGACAGGAGGGCAGCTGCTGACAGTTAAGACGTTCCCTGGTGAGGAGGAGGAGGGGAGGAAAGGCGAGAAGAGGAAGAGGAAGGGAGGGAAACAGGGGGAGCGTAGGGTTGTTGGTGTTTGGGAAACGGAGGTGGAGGTGGTGGAGGGATTTCTCTGAGGTGGATTTCTTTGCAGTCCTCTGTGATTGGACTGCAAAGCGAGCAGCCAGACTGAGGAGTTCCTCCTTTTTCATTTTTATTTTTTTGGGGGGGTTTATTTGTGTTTTTGTTGTGGTTGTGGGCAGTCGAGCGGTGGCTGCACGGTGCGTTCAGTGCACAGCATGGAAGCCAAGTCCCTGTTCAGCCTGCACAGAGCGCTCGCTCAGCCTGTCAAGATGTGCATGTTCGATTTCCCCGTCACCATCCTGGATGACCTGGTGAGCTCAATGCCACGCCACCACACTGCAGAGAGCTGCGTGTGCGTGTGTTTGTGTGTGTGTGTGTTGTATAGCATTTCTTTA
The DNA here is from genome assembly GCA_034780415.1 of Cichlasoma orientale. Lineage (NCBI taxonomy): Eukaryota > Metazoa > Chordata > Actinopteri > Cichliformes > Cichlidae > Cichlasoma > Cichlasoma orientale. The sequence continues at coordinate 334,797 of JAVDPK010002506.1, read as the reverse complement.
AGCTGTATACATGTATTGAATTGTGCGCTTGTATTGCTGTAAATGATTACTGTCTGTGTGTGTGTGTGTGTGGGGGGGGGGGTTAACGGGGTAAGCTTGTAGTGGATGTGGAGGGATAAAACCCACTGTTCCTGGTTTTTCCTTTATTCCTTGTTCCGGTCAGAGAAGTTGAGTGTGTGTTACTGCAGTTTTGGCAAAGCTGCTGGTGTGTCTCAGTCATGCAGAAGGTCCCGTGTGGCATTAGTGAGAGGGAGCTGTACCGTCCTGCTTGTCATATATCAACACAACTGGTGTGAAGATGCATATTTTCCAAAGCCTTTCCTACAACTGGGAAAAGTTTTTAGTGCCTAAACCTGAGAGTGAAAGTGATGGAAAAGCAGTTTGAAGGGAAATGAATTAGTGAGTGGAAAAAAGAAAAAAATGCACAGAAAACAAAAAGATCTGAACAGGATTCAAACCTCGGTCTCCTGACTGAACGACGTCCACTGCTGCCCCCCTCCTCCCCCTCCACCCCCCAACACTGATTTGGTAGGCACCCTGTGTATAATGGTGGCGTCTGACTGGTGGGCGTGTTGGAAGTATTACCCAGTTGTAATGTATAAACCTTGGTCTATATTTGTTTAAATGAAGGTTCTTCATATTGTGCACAGCCCAGTTTAGCAGGTAACATATTTAAACTGGTGACCTGCTTGTTTCTTTACCTCTTCACCTCATCCTGACTGTCAGTCTGCCTTCAGGTGTTTGCTCTGCTTCTGGCTGTATTTCAGTCTGTCAGCGTCTGACAGCACGGTTTCTTTCTGCACCTGAGTTGCTCTCTTTGAATGGGAGCGGATGTTTTTTGTTTGTTACTGCCTAGCTTTTCATGTCATTGTTGTAGAGTGTGTGTGTGTGTGTGTGTGTGTGTGTGTGTGTGTGTGCGTGCGTGCTGCTGCTATCAAACTCGTGCACCCAGGAAACCATCTCCCTGCAGAGGAGGGCGTGCCCCTTGAAATTCTGACATGTTGGGTCGTGTCTGTAATAATCCCATGGTGAATGTAGCGCATGTGTTCCTCTTAATAAAATGTGCGACTGAAAGAAGATCCTGATTAAAACAGTTGATGTGGGAATTCTGTTTTATTACACACAGCCTGATATCACCCTTCAGGATTCTAGGAGCTTTATCTTCAACACAAGGGTGTATGTTGGTTTTTTTTGCAGTAATATATTTTAATAGTGCTGCTTTTTCCTCTATAAGATCGTTAATTATTCTGTTCGTGTCCTTACGAGCAGTTTAGTGTTTGTCAGTTATTTAAGTGGCAGCGGTTTACAGATTCAGACATGCAGGTATGCACGAGTGTGACTAATGTGGAAAAATGTGAGCTGGCAGCCCAACAACAGCTCACAATATAGTCAAAAGTTTGTGGTTACTCCACGCAGCCATTTTTCAGGGTTTGAACTAAGCCACGGCAGCTTTATCCAGATCTTTGTGCCACAAGCTTTCCTCCTGTGTATCACAACCCCAGCATGTCTCTGTCCTCATGTACAAAGCCAGTGAACCAAACAAATGGTTTTGCCACAGCCTCATCCAACAACTTTGGGATTAACTGGAACACCTCCTGTGTTGCTGAGTGGTGTTTGAATGCCACTGCAGCCACACTATTAAAGTCTTCCAGGAGAACACGTAAATAAATTGGCTGTAACGAGTGTCCACATACTTCTGGCCACGAATTATGCTGTTCTTGTGTGTTCTCTTTCTTGTTAAATGTTGGTGTGTTCAAGTGTAAACCAGCTGAAGTTAGTCATGATGATGCGTTCATGTGCACATTTAGGTTGGCCTCCTGCATCTCTGTCTGGCAGACTGCTCCACCTGTGGAAATACTGAGCTTGAACTTAACTGCATCCACAGTTTGACTGTTTCCAGTCTGTGATCGACCTGGAACAGTTTTTCAGCACATGTTTAGTTTTTTTTGAGGTAACACTGTTGTAGGAAATGTGCTCCAACAATAATATTTCATTAGAGGTGATCCTCTGCTGCGCTGTCAGTGTGAGCGGTGGATGTGTGCTGTCAGCTGATCGTCTCAGTCTCTCTAACGCTCACTCGGTGTCTCGGCTGTAACACCGGATTGTGTTTCGTGTGGCCTGAATTCCTCTCTGGGGTCAAACAAAGTCACTTGCGCTCCCTGCTGTCAGGATGTTGGTGTGGAACCGCCGGACGTGGTTGAAATAAAGTGCGGACGTGTGATCATAAAAAGCACTCAAAAAGAAACTGAGGGTTTACTCTGGCCGGTAAATTATGAGGAAGAATAAACTGATGAAATCACTTTGTATTTGCAAGGTTGGTTTGGCCATGGAGATTAGAAATGTATAACAAATGTTCTCATGGATTTAATTAAATGGTTTCAGGGGCTAAGAAAGTCACGCCTGATGCACCGGCACGTACATGTTATGGTATGCTAAATTGGGGCGCCTGGGTGGCTCAGGGGTGGAGCAGGCGACCACATTCATGTGCCGCTTTGCGGTGCAGGCGGCGCGAGTTCGACTCCCAGCTTGTCGCCAATTCGCCCCGTGACCTCCCCCGTATCCTTCTCCCATTTCCTGTCCCTCTACACTGCAGATAACAGCCGCTGTGGCCAAAAATGGAAAAAAAAAAAAGATGGTATGATAAATTAAATATTGCAAATACAGGTGTTTTGACTGGCTAGACCTCAGGTGGAGGTTGTTTGACGCACCAGTTGTTTCCGTTCACCTGCACTGAGAGTGACGTGTATAATGGGGGACACTGGGTATTTCAAGCAACAGTGCTACACTTGAAGGTCCCACCCAACTGTCTTTTTGTTTATTTGTTTGAAGAAGTTCAAAAGAGTGTATGTGAAATGTTTAAGGCTCTGCACACCTACACAGGTGTTTCCACTGACTAGCCCCCCGCTCAGGTTGAGGACTTAAAGTGAGCCTTTTATTAGACTGCAGGGAATTCAAAAGCAAAGACTAAACCCAAAACGAAACTAAAGACACTGGGAGACTCTGAAGATCATAAAGTAAAGAAAAACACAGCAGAACCTGGGGAACGGGTACAGGACCAAACAGAAGAGAATGATTAGGTAGGTGGAGACAGCTGGGAAACACATAGCTGAGGACGAGACAAGGAAGCAAAACTAAAAGCAAAACGCAACACGAACTCATCAAAATAAAACAGGAAGTGAAATAACCAAACGGGGAGAAAATGTGACAGTGTTGTGAAGACATTTCACGTCTCGTCTGAAAGGCTTTTTCAGAACTGAAGAAGACAAACGGGGAGACGCAGACACGAGGGGGAGGAACACTGAGGAAGGACTAAACTGTAAAGCAGTGGGAACATTAAACAAACCAAGAATCATTAGAATAACAAAAAACACTGGGAAACTGACCCAGGACCAGCTGTAGTGTTTGACTGTATTTGTGGGGCCTTGCTGCCTTTTTTTCTGACCCAACCCCCAGAATGCAAAGCTGTTCACTGAATATAGCGGTATTTTATGTAGCAACAACAAATATTGCCCAGAATATACTATAGTGCTGTTTTAAAGGGAAACAGTCTATTATTGGCAGACTTTCTTCGAGCAGCTATTTCCCAGTAATGTTTGAGTTAAAAACTGTGAACTTTGACGGACTGCGATCAGCTTTTTTTTTGGGAACATTTGTTTTCTGAAGCGTGTCAGAAAACAAGGATGAGCAGCGATATGATCAGTAGCTGATAGCCAATGATGGAGGAAAAAAGTTTAACAGCAGTCGAACGCTGTCAGACTGTCAGTCGACTGAAGGAAACGCCTGCAGACGTGTTGATAATGTTCACTAAGCAGGGCTGACGGTTGCATGTTAGAGTCAACATTTAGACAGTTTTCAGAAAATAATAAGCACGATTAGTGGAGCGTTTGGTTGCTGGACAACCGTATGCAGACTTTCTTCCTCAGGCAGTCAGTGTGCTATTAGTCCTGCGCTCTCGGCTCCCACTGCAACCATGAAGCCGTCAGAAATGATCATCGGCCACTGATGTGGATCGTTGAACAGGAAGTCCAGAGGGGCACACGCAGGCAGGCAAAGGTCCAAAAAGAGCAGGAGAAAAAGAAGCAAAAACAAGGCGGCATGACCAGACAGAAGGCTGGAAATCCACAGCTCAGATAGCACCACTGACAGGTTGGCAGGGAGCTCAAGTGTGGGTATGTTTGCTAAAGGACCCGAAGAGGAAATTGGAAGCAGGTGCGCAGGTGGATGTGGAGGTGGAGGTGATGTGGAAAGGCAGGAATACACCGGAAACATTTGGACTAAAATAAAGTGGCACAACAGAGCAGGAGAAGTCGTTTCTCCATCTGCTGCTGCGGTTTCTTTGAAGTGGAAAGTGGTTTATACCCTGGCCTCATTAAAGGAAACAAACAGCACAGATTTTACTGGTAAAACTGTTTGCAGGCACTCCAGAATAAAACGTCAATGATTTTGTTGCATTGTGCAGGTTTTGACAAGAAAGACAAATGTTTGGCATAAAAAAGCGTTTGATCTTTACTTTCATCACACATCTTGATTTTCTCACGCTAGAAGGAACCATATTTAGACCAAAGGGTGGAGCGCTAAGTTTGCAGCTTAAGCTCAGTTAGAAAGCTGCACCCGTACACTGGACCAATAACGGAGTAGCTTTAAGGCCTAAACTCAACCAGGCAGTTGGTGGAGTTTGTTTTGACCCGCCTTGCGTCTCCCCATAATGGCCGTGGGCCCGGCGTGTTTCTGCTACTGTTTGGTATAAAAACGTTTTTATACACTTTATATATTTTAATAATAAACACTCAGCAATAAATTAGGAATGAAAAACTGACATATGTTAATTAAATATTTGGATTAATCCCCTCAAACACTCTGGCTGGCATTTATCCACTGAGTGCAGGCTGTAAGATCACCGTTTACCTCACGAAGCAGGGGTGCACCGTTACACCCCTGCTACAAATCAATAGATCAGAGTTCATGACAGTGTAGCGTGCTGCACTGAATGTTTCCACCGGTGTGGAAACGACTGCAGAGGTGGACCGACATGAACATGACCTGGACCGCCCTGGAGCGCTCTTCCCCCCCCTTCATCAACACTTTCAGGAAGTCTTGGTGGCAAACACAACGCCACTTAAAGGCATGTAAATGTGTAGTGGTTTACACATTCGCCTAACAAGGTAAAGGTCTCCAGTTTGATCCCAGGAGGAGGCACCAACCGCTTTGGGGCTTGTGGCAGGGAGGGCATCCAGCAAAACTCTGCCAATTCAAAGATCCTCTGGATGAGGGTCCGGAAGATCCACATACAGGCTGTTTCATCAGGATCCTCATAATTTACACGTAATTAAGCTCACAATTACCCTCCTCAGAGTGTATAAATCTCCCCAGCAGGAAATTATGGAAAATAAATTTTAAGCCCTGTGTAATATTTGTCCTTTAGTTCCATTAAAATGATCTAAAAGGCAGCAGCACCACAAAAACAGTTGAGCGGCCCAGTTCATTTGAATTAGCAGAAGCGAGGCCTAGAAGACGTGATCGGTTACAGCTGCCTGCGTCTGCACGCCTTTCAATGAAAGATTTAACAAAATCCAAATGAGTGAGTTATATACAAAATCATCCCTGGCACAGCTGTCCTGAAGGCTGCTTTTTGTCCTGGGCTGCAAACATGTTTATTTCTGCTTTAAGTTGGACATTTTAACATGGGAGTCTATGGGGAAAGACTCGCTTTTCAAGCCTGCCTCTAGTGGCCCCTAGAGGAACTGCAGCCATGGAGGTTTCACTTGGTTGCAGCAGTGTGATCCTGAATCTGCAGCTTTAGGGTTAAAAACACCAATCTGGTTTGTATATTTGTCACTGTAGAGATGTTGTTGCAAGGTCAGTTTATGCGCAGTTGGGTGGACAGTTTTATTCAAGCTGCTTTACCTGAACTTTGCATACCACTCAAACTTTGCACTCGCAGCTGCCAAATCTGTTCTGTATTGAGACAGGTGTCAGAAAGAGCAGGAGAAGCTGCAGCCACTGATTTGTGCAGGTTAAACAGTAAAAAGAAACCTCTCGTGCTGACAGAAATATGTCACGTCAGAGCCACAAAAGAAAAATCAAAACAAACGAGGCAATTAGAGTGAAGGCAACCAAATGTAAAGATGACACTCGGTTTGATGATCAGTCGTTAAAATAATAATTTTTCTGACAATGCAATTTTCTGAAGAAACAGAGGCTGGTTTATTTTGTTCTCAGCCTGTGTGACGGTTGTCAGGATGCCTCAGAGCAGAGCTGTGATCTCCGGGTGGCTGCAGTTGGCATGAGAAAGCATTTTTAAATGCCAGGAGCTCGGAGGAGCACCTGAATGGCTCTGCTGGCTGAAATAATAGCAGGGGATAAATCTAAAGGCCGTTAGAGGCAGCTCAGACTGGCGAGCTCTCAGAAGCTTCTCCTTGTAGGTGTCTGTTACTGGGAGACTCTCCCATGGCTCTTTTATTGTTGCTGCAGCAGAAGAGACGACGCTCTGAAGGGAAAAACAAAACCTATCATTGAATTCTTGAAAAATTAGAGCTTATTAACTTGGGATTTTATAAGGTTAGATACACTAAAACTGGGAAATGACTATTGTTGCTGATCATTAGTCATCTGTGCAGAGAACACACTGTTTGTGTTTGTTTAATCAGCCATGCGGTGACTGTGCTGTGTAGTTCTCATATCCAGCCCCGTGCCCTCTGACAGGTCTGTGTGACTGTGATCCCATTAAAGCTGTAATGCTGCGTGTAAGATGCTTCTGCCTGTTTGTCATAAAAATATGTCGAAAAGAAGAGCAGCAAATCCAGGCAACGTTTGTTCTTATGTGGTACCGACAAAAGAAAGAAAATGCACACAATGTACAACAATCCCACAACAAACCATAAATAATCTGCTGTTAAGCTCCTAACAGAAATTAAATAGTTATGAAACAGGGCTCTAGAGGTGGTGCTTAATGGGATGAAGGGTTTAGGGAAATGTTGTGATTGTTTTTTACACTTTCATAAAGAAAAATGTGTTCTTCTGTTTAATTAGTGTGAAGTATTCGATGTATTCTTTACAAAAACAAGAAAAAAACGTTCTATTTCAGAGAGCAGGTTCACATTGAGCACATGTGACCGGCGTGAAAGAGTCTGAGGACACGTTGAACGTGATGCTGTCTGCAGCTTAACCCTCCTAATTGGAGGGGAAGGTGAAATGTCAAAAAAGTACGTTAACGGGGGGGGGGGGGGGTAGGGGCGGGGCTGGAAGCGGCCCGCGATCTGAAAAAAAAAAAACTATGTTGCGTCACTTCCGTTGTGGCTTTTGTATTTGACCTGACACCTCTGGGCCACCGTAGTGCTGGTTTATGAGCACAGGTCCCACTAAAGGACCTCATGCTCCCCTCGTGGAGTCTGATTCTGACAGGTTGGTACATGAGTACCCGCTGCAGGTCATTCTGTAGGCTCCTCCTGTTCCTCCTCGAACAGAGGAGCAGACACCCGGTCTGCTGCTTGGCTGAGGCCCTTCTGCAAGCCTGTCCAGCTCTCCTCATGTCTCCTGGTGTCTCCTCCACACTCCTCAGACTGTGCTGTGAGACGCAGCAGACCTTCTTGTGACCGCACCTGTGAATGTGCCCCTTTGGAGGCGGAGCTGGACTACCTTCTTCTTCCTAACTGGAAAGATGAATATCCCTGAAATTTAACTAACTTTGTGTTCTACTCTGAAGACTGAGTGTTCCCTTCTTTTTTATCTTTATTTAACCAGGAAGTTCCACTGAGGTCACGTCTGTTTAATAGAGAGCTGGCTGAGGTAGTCCTCTGTTGAGAAATCTGTTTATGGTTCGTTGTGTGCTCTCCGTTCGTGCCCTTTGGATCTGTTGCCTGGCTCCTTCTGCTTTATTTTGGATTTTTGTTTCATCATGTCTCGGACCAGCCTCTGACAAAATCATGTGCAGACCTGTCACTTTTTCTGCAGCATGAAATACCTGTAAGCTCAAACTGAGTCAAACAGCACTCATTTACAAAGCTGCCTCCTGCACTGGACCAACATGATCAAAGCTGCGGGTGTGAACGCGCCCCGAGGTGTCGGAGAAACGGGTTCAGTAAGTTGTTTTCAGGTGGAGGCGTTTGAATTTCTTAAGGAGCTTCTTTTAAGTTTTTATTCATTTTTACAGATGGCCCAACTCTCAGATAGCTGCAGAGGATGTTGTCGAGCAGGTAAACTACCTGCAGGCAGTAAACCCCTCCTTCAGTTAAACGGGAAATTCCTTTAGATTTCATTGCGTCATGTTGTGCTTTCATTTTCTCTTAAGAGGGGTAATAACCACAGTCTGAATTCTGCCGCCTCTCGGTTTGGCTGTCATTACTGACCACCTTTGACATACATGGACGGATGTGCAGCTTTTCTGGAAACCCGCTTTCTTTTTTCCCGGCATAAGTAAATTTTTTTCTAGTGTTCCCCATGTTGTTGACACAGCTGGTAAAGTAAACATGCATGAGGCGAGCGTTGGCCCCCGGGGTCCGGCCAATCTGTGAAGAGGGGAGTGGGAGCCCTGGGGTTTCCTCCACTGAGGTTCTGCTCCCACGGGACCCTCATGTTTTTGGACTGGTTCTCAGCAAAGCCGTGATGTGGTGCTGGAGCCGGTGGACCTGCGGACTGCTGGCCGGGACGGGCGTCTGCTGGGATGACGGGAATTATTACAGGACGGTCACGAGCAAAGAAAGACAGGTAAAGAGGCCGAGCTTGTAATTCTGTGCTGGGCCTGAACCGAAGGATTGGCCACATTTAGAGCTTCTTTCATTTCAGCTGAAATAATGCCACCCTTTGACTGCTAAAGAAGTTGTAGTGAAGTGGAAGTTTAGACAGACTGGTTCATATTCCCAGTAAAAGCACTGGAATTAGTTTTCTCTCAGAATTAGTGCCAGAAAAATGAAATTCTGATTAAATTCTCTGGTGCAGCTCCCAGTGTAAAAAGCGAGGATTCGTTACCAGTGTTGTTTTTTTTCCTGTTTAACCTTTGCTGCACTTTGTTGCACAAGGATCTGGTTATGCTCTATAATTTTTTAACTCTACTGGAGAGTTTAGAAAACCAGCCTGCTTGTTATCTGCTTACTGTGAAGCAGAGAGTAAATAAATCCCTTAAAGCAGCGAGTTATTCGACACTTGTAGCTGAAGCATGTAAAAATTTCAATAGAAACTTTAGTGGTTTTGAAGTGAAACGTGTGACGCATAAAACGGCACGCTTGACATTCTTCGGATTAACAGAGCGGAAAGATTCGGATGATTTCGGGGCGTGAAAGGTTTGATTTATTCTTTTAAGCTGTCACACTTTTTCTGTCTTTACTGACTTCCTGTCTGTCATTCTGCTGTGCCTTAGATTAATCTGATTTCAGACAGAAACTCTGTGAAAGGGGCCTGCTGTGCTTATTTCTGGCTTCATATTTGTGCTTTGCATGATTCACCGTGCAAAATAATCATTGTGTGTCTTATACTGGGCCTTGGTGCAGCACATTACAGGAGGGTCTGCAGCAAGCTGTTTTAGTGCCATTCCTGTTTTAAGGCCCCTGCCTTCTGATTGGCTGCCCCTCGTAAGAAGAGGGATGGATAGGTGGGGTTCCTCTGCCTGGAATAAACACATTGGGGGTTTTTTTTACTCTCACTGACAGAAAAAGCTGTCTGAATGTCTTAAAGGAGGATCTGGTCCAGATACTCCTCCTGGATTTTTTTAATGAAACGTATCAGGAATTGATGGTAACAGCAGGAGCACTGAGTTAATCTGCCCTCACAGTGCGACATCTCTGCAGTCAAAGCGACATATGAAGTCCCCCCCTGTCTATAATCTGCTCCCATTAGCTGTCATTACAGTGTTCTGGCTTCACAGCGACATGAAGCAGCGCAGCCGCCTGACCTCAGCCGTCTCAAACTCAGACAACAGGAAGTACAGGAAGCCAACCTTTTCTCTGTATGACTCACACTCAGACCATCAGATTATAGAAATGAGAGCGATTTTACAGCTTTAATTGGTTTCCTAATGGAAACCAGCCCACAGGTGTGATTAAACAGCGTCAGGATTGGATAAATGTGTTCTTTAGACCTCTCGTCTGTCCTCTGAGGTCGGATTCAGTCCCTGCACTGTCAGCTCTGAGCTTTTACCGGAGACAGAGGGAGCAGAATGAAGCCCTGTGCAGTTCTGCAGCCTCGTGGACGTCTGGTGTGCGTCACTAAAGTTGGATTGTACAGATTTAAATGATTTCATTAGGAGGCGGGTTTTGGAGGTGCATTTTTTTTCTTGTATTATTTAAGTTTATTGTGATTTATTGGCTTGTTATTTTCCTCTTGTTACGTAACTCGATATCCAGTCTTTGTCTGGCTCTGCCTTTGGCTTTTATTTGTTTCAGATTTATTGTTTGTGGAGCATTGGAGGAAACATTGTGCGCCTGGCAGGAGCCCAGGATAACCACCCAGCTGTAGTGCCTTGCTAAGTGGCCTCCTGACAGGAGGAATAAGGAGATTTCTGCGCTGCTCAGTCTAAAATAAGCTGCTGATGTCACTGCCCTGATTTTAATTTTACCCTCGTCGTGATGGGACTCTTTCTTTGGTCGGTGACGTTTGGATCTGGCCTCCTCGCATACGTTTGTGAAGCCTTTTTTCTGGGTCGGGGGTGCGGCCTCTCAGTGTGTGTGTATATGGTGGTGGTGGGGGTGCGGCCTCTCAGTGTTTGTATGGTGGTGATGGTGGTGGGGGTGCAGCCTCTCAGTAAAAGCACGAGTGTTCCTGTGTGAGAAAACAAGAACGTAATGCGGGCTGTTAGCGTCACCCTCCTCGGGGAGCCGTAGAACATCAGCCGGGCCCGCAGCAGCAGCACAACATCCTCTGGTGTTGATTTCCAGCAGATGGAAAAAGAGCTTTAGTTAAATCGCAGCAGACTCAGAGTTGGCCGGCCCTCCAGGCTCCGTCAGATTTCTGGGATTCAGCCCGTGCGGGTTATTTTGGAGGACAGATATTAGTACCAGCGCTGTTTGTTATTCTGCGACTTTCAGCCTTTCTGCTCTGTTCTCCGTGCAGATGAGACAGGAAGTGATCACATCAAAGTCCAAACAGATGCCACTATCTTTCAGAGCATCTACTGTCCAGGCCAGCCTTTGTTTTAGGACAGAAACAGACATTGTGGTGGTGTTATATGCAGCACAGTAAATATCACCTAAAGTTTATATGCTAATTTTGCAGTTGAATAATGAGGACTCATGTTTATGCTCTGATATTGGAGCCCCGGTAGAAAAGCATATGATTATTCTGGACCTTCTTGCTGTGAAGCAGCAGAGCTGCCCGAGAAGAAGCCACAAGAGGTGCAAGAAATGAAGTGTTGGTGTCAAAATTTAACAAAAATAGAACAAAACTTTCCTTCCAACATTTAAATGTTGCATATTAGAAACAAACTGTAGCAGGAACCCTCCTTCTCATATATATATTTTTATAGGAATCAGCTCATTGGTGGTGTGAGGATAATGGAGATTTGTGTGCTCTTTAACTTTCCGCCCCTGATCTCTACACTGTAATGTTTGGCAGTGAATCCAGGCTAACAGAACTCGAGGAGCCGGGTTTGCTGCTGCAGGTCTCTGTACGAACCTTTAGAAACTCGCTCGCTGCTCTTCCCCTCGTCGGGCAGCTGCAGATTTCTGAGCGATGAAACGCAGCCGCTCGGTGCCGAGAGGTCAGCGAGGTCGGTCGTGTTTGTGTTCAGCCTCAGCTGGTGCAGCAGATGTTTTCCTTAAATTTTCTCAATCACTTTCACACCTGTCGGTGCCTTGGCGTGGAAAACTGTTGGGTTGTTGTGTCCAAAAACACGTAAATATTAAATATCATGAAAGTTTAATAATGTGACAGTAAGATAAAGGTTTTGTTCTGCTGGTTAAAACAGGCTGTGGTGATTTAAAAGCTTGGCAGCAGCTTTGTTCTCAGTGTGATGTGAGGCGTTTGTTCCTGACACTGACCAGCAGGGGGCGGTGTTAGACATTAAATCTTCAGAGGTTCTTTTTCTGGTGGCTTCCCCTAAATTTCCCCCCACGGTGCGTCTGTTGAACCACAGCGAAAACATCTTCAGTTTACTAACGGGGACTTCCTGATGGTGCTTTCAGGAGCTTTCTGGGGGTCAGGGAGGTGTTTGTTTTTATGCCGAGCAGCAGTGCTTTGAAGAGGTGTGTACAGGATAACATATGAAATGCAGATCTTTGTGTTGAGGTGGCTGCAGTGAGGATTTTGTTTCATTTGTTGTAATTGTTGTAGCTGAAGCGTTTGGCGAATAAGCTGCTCAGATTTTAATTGGCAATTTAGATAATCAGTTTATTTTGGAAAAATGACTCGAGCTTTTCAGATGAGGATTTGTTGCTTTTCTCTGCTGTTTTCTCTCAGTATAAGAAGATCAGATAAGAGAACTTTATCCCCAAAGTTGGGAAATTTTCCTGTGCTACAGCAGCCAAAACAGCAACATGATAAAATAGAATATGAAAGATACAAGGTCACAAAACTAAATAACCCAGTAAGGTAAAAATTACTCAGAAGAATAAAGATTAAAAAAATAAAATAAAATAAAATCTAAATAAAATGCTATATAAAAAGCTGAAAATAATATAATACTGTAGCTCTGTAAAGTAAAAGCTGATTTAAATCAAAATAAAATGGAATAAAAATGACTTACTCAGTGCAGTTAATGTAAGCTGAGAAGTTTTGATTTTAGACACACAAATAACTTTTTATCCTTTCCACAAGTATAGAGAAGACTCAACCCACTCACCTAAAAAAAAGATCAAAAAACTAATATAATTAAATAATAACTAACTAATAATAACTGAAATCTCAGTAAAACTGTGATATTTTCTCTGGCTGTGTAAGGGAAATCATGAAATGTATCCGTTTGTTTAAAATAATCCTTCTGTATCTTGTACATGCAGCCCCCACCTTCTCCTTCTAATCCAGCTTTCTTCCTGTTGGCTGCCCCTCACAAGACGAGGCACAGGGGTGTGTGGCCACCGTAGGGATAGCCCCCCTCACTGACATCACCCAGAGTTTAAAGCAGCCTGAGCTTTTGAATCACACACACTGACCTCATTATTAGAAACTTTGGCCAAGTTTAATATGAAAATCCAGCGCTGGAGCTGTGTTTGAACTTTTGCAGCAGTCGATTTCCATCAAAGAAGCTCCGATCAGATGAGCTTCCGCTGGGAGATCAATAAGGACGGATACATGTTCAACACTGGTCTTAAAATCGGCACCCTGAGACCATACATGTGCTCTGTGAATCAGCTGGCTAAATATTTCTTTATCAACAGATCCTGGATGGAAGAAAAAAAAAATGCTGACAAAGTGAATTAATTTAACAGTAATTTCCTGTTTTTAAAAACGTTAATTTTAGCCATTTCAATTAAAATCTATCTTTAAAAGTTGTTGCAGCATGACTTTGATCACATTTTATAGTTTACCTTAAGCTCTTTAATAAAGGTGTGGAAACCTAGGTAAAAAGTACAATGTTTCCCTTCTTGGAGGTGATGGAGAAGCTGAACTTCGGTGTAACGCTGGAGTCGAAGGTGGCGAGAAGCTTCGAGCTGTTTGCTGAGCACCTCTGGGCTCGCAGCAGACTTCCCTGTTTTCTTTTCCCACAGCTCCTGCTGCCACAGTGAAAGCAGGAGCAGCACACCGCCATCATTTCCCACAGGCATGACGTAAGAGTGGGGGAGTTGGTGTTGCGTTCAGGGCCGCCTCGCACGCTCCAGCTTCCTACACAACACCTCTAAATGTTAGCGTCGCTCCAGGTTATTACACTTACCTAAATTTAGGTGGGATTTTTAAAAAATTTTGAGGTAACTGAGAACAAAAGTAAATTCTAGACTTTTGGGGAAAAAAACGAACTGTAATGATTTTCTGATTTTACAAAACTAATTAAATTAAAATAAAAATACAGATTGAATGTTATCAGGTTCAGTCTGTTACCTTGCGTGACGAGGCAAGTGTGGGTGAGTGTGCTTATGTAGATTTTAGGATATCTGTGTGTCTGGGAGTCTGTGTGTTTTTTATTGTAACACAATAAAAACAAATTTTATTTCCTAAATCTTGCCCCTGAGAGAGATCCTCCACATAATGACAATTAAAAGGACTAAAACTGGCACTAAAATGAATAAATATTAAATTAAAACGTCTTCAAATAATAAAAAATAAACTAAAATGAGCAACTTTGGAAACTAACTGAAGCTAACAGCTATAAAAATTACTTTCTGACTTTATATCATTAGGGTACTCTGTTGATCATATTTTTCTACAAAGGACTGCATGTCAGTAACATAATATTCTTATTTAGTGGTGCCTTGAGAGTTGTGTATTGCTGATATCTGTGATATTAACTGTGGTTTTTGTATGCTTTGTGTCCCCTCCATGCACTAATTTACCAAATGAGACAGACTGACAGCAAAAAAGACAAAAACAAAAAAATTACAGATATCACAATAAAATTGTTGCTGTTCTTTTATTTAATTGTATTTTATTTTTTGAGCACAAAGTGAAATCTGACATGGTGACAGCCCCATTCTGATTTTATGAAAGCCTTGTGTATAACATTTCAGTAATAGTGCGCATATATATATATATATATATATATATATGAAAAAGAATGAAATAAAAGTGACTCATACCTTTTATTTACCTTTTTATTATTACATTTTGTAGATAAAATGTAGGTAGTTTTAGCAGCAACTTTGCATATGTGTAGTTAGTTGTAGTCATTGTAAATACAAGTAAAGTTTTTTTAAATGTGGGATCAAATACCATAATGAAAGTGGCATTTTTAAACCTTACATTTCCCTGAAGGTATTATTCGTGTCCTGGGTGTTTGGTATGTCCGACGGTCATGAAGGCCCGGTGGGGATGGGGGCGGGGCTTGGAAAAGCCCCGGTGTGAGTCACTGCCGAGATAAACTGCACTGAGAGGGGCGATGCAAACAGAACCGCGTTAACCTCAGGCAGCAGCAGCGGCGGTGTGTGTTCGAGTGTGCCCTTTTAAAACGGTAAAAATGTCGCCGCCGCGGGTGTGACCGAACACTGCGGGCATCCATGGTCTATTTCCCGGGGATGCAAGCTGAGGCGCGCAGCGTCAAACCGGGCCAGCTGGTCGAGATGTTTGACTCTTCGTGGAAGGTGCGGAACATTTGGGATGGCGTGAGGCTGGAGGTGGTCGAGGACCGCAGCCCAGTGGTCCTGCACAGCTTCACGCACCTGGACCCCGACCTGCCGCTGGTGGAGGTGAGGAGGAGGAGGAGGCGGGTGAAAAGGGAGGGAGAGGTCCGTTAGCTGATGCGGTTTGTTGTGTTGCCATGAAGGAGGGTGATCGGGCGGATCCAAACAGGTTTTCATGCTCCAGGGTGGTGATTCAGAAGGAGTAACACAACATTTGTGCTGTTAAAGAAACTTTCCTGACCATTAAAATAGAGATCTATGGTTTATCTGCTTTATCGCTTCATATTTTAAAGCTTTATCTGCTTTTACACCCAGAAAACGTGTTTAAATCTGCATTAAATAAGCTTGCATACAACATGGTGAGTCACCCAGGTGATGCAATGTGCCATAAACGCACTAATCCTCTGTTTTTTAAGCCGTATAAACAGCTTACCATTATAAAGCTGCTGATTGGCTGCGGTTTACAGTGTTAATACAGCCACATAACAGATATAACAATACAGGGAAATCTAATATGACTGTTGCGGTATTCCTTGGCAGGAGAGTACAGTTACAGGATGACTTGCTTTTTTGTGTTGTTGTTGGTTTTCAGCCCTCCCCCTGATTCTGTTTGATACTGAAACCCACCCGTGCAGGTGTCACTGAGTCAGACCTCTCCAAATGTCATGAAATATCAGCACGAGAGCGGTCGTCCTGTTTATCATATTGAGTGATGTTGTTCTGCATCGGTCGCTTGTACTTTTAGGGGATTTTTCATATCAGGCAGTGAAGTTTCAGTAGTTATTACAGGAAGTACTGCCGTATGAAAGCTCTTTCATTGATTGGTCAACAGAGTGACCAGAAATAAAGTTAGGAATTTTGTTTTGATTATTGGTTGGATTACTCAGACATAAATGTGTCCAGTTATGGGAATCCTTTGTATCAGTTAGAGGAAGTTCAGGTGGAGAATAATGTGCTAAATGTGGACATGATTACTTTAATTAGAGATTAATCTGTAGCTCATTACCCCAGCTGTTTGAGTCGTTGCATTACGTGTGCCTTGTTTTGTCGAGCCGCCGACCTGAAATAAACATTCTTTAGTTTAATTTCACAGAAAACTGAGGAAACCAGCAGGTATTCATCAGTGAGTCTGATCAGGCCGCAGTGAAAGTGAATCTAAAAGCACAAACACAGGAGCAGCAGAGTGATTTCTGTATAACATCAGAAACACCCTCTGATCCGCTGGCCCGTGGACCGAGGACCTCTTGAGTTCCTGCGAGGATCCTTCTGGTCCTGCAGGTTCTGGGTCGGGCCCCCGTGGGTCGGCTCGGGTTAGTTGAGTGGATGCTAGATCAGATGAGGGTGTCTGGATCCCCGTTATAGAGGGTGACATCATTGTTTGCGTTTGTCGTTGTGCACTGGCACGCCTGCATCGCTGGGGCAGCAGTTAAACAGCGTTATGTCTGCCATGAAAGATTGCAGCCTGCTGTATTTGCCTTTTTGCTAATCAGTATATTATGTTTGCCCTACATATTACTAACAA
Organism: Cichlasoma orientale; assembly: GCA_034780415.1. Lineage (NCBI taxonomy): Eukaryota > Metazoa > Chordata > Actinopteri > Cichliformes > Cichlidae > Cichlasoma > Cichlasoma orientale. The sequence continues at coordinate 318,081 of JAVDPK010002506.1, read as the reverse complement.
ACAGACTTATCACAGCTGCTGAGGTCTGTGTTTCTGTGCTGTGTATTCATATTTCTGGGAAGGCTACAGAGTAGCTCTAACACAGGACCACTAACCCTCTGAAGTCTAAGTCTGAGGTGATGAAACGAACCCTTCCCTACCCTAACTCCAGATTTTAGAGAAGGCAGAACTGACTCTTTTTTTTTCCTTTTTTTTTTGTGGGAAAAATGTGAATGTTTTTTGTGTTTCAGAATGATTGGCAAAACCTGGGAGCACAAAAATTATATATTCTGATTGCTTAGGGTTCGAGTTGGCGTTGCTCACTAAGACCTCAGAGGAGTAATCGAGCATGAGGCTCTCTGTTGTGTTCCTAAGGAGGTGAATTGTGCTGCTAGTAGAGCTCACAACATAGCCTGTACAGAAAAGATGGACGTAACCACTAGTAGGCACTAGTTGGTTAAACAAAATGCTCGTGTTTCATTATAGAAAAGACTCGAACCCAGTGACTGATGTGGTTATAGATCAAGTGGGCAGCAGGGATCTTTTCCCTCACAGACTGCTGTACAGTCTGACTGCGCAGCCACAAGAGTCTACTGGTTGTTACGCCTGCAATGCCGGGTCGTACTGTGATCTAATTCACACAGGAAACTGTCCCCTCAGTCAATGAAGATTATGTGTGTTTTTCTTTCAGTGTTTTCATATCTCTAACTCTGCTTTTTATGTCCTCCTCTCATCTTTAAAGCCAAACTCACAGTTTGACAGTTTTGTTGCAGTCTATAAAAATGCTCTTTTTTCTGGATTAAATGACCCATTTTCCAGTCTCGTGCTCCCTACGTCCCGAATATTCGATCACATAAGGAGGGGAGGATGAGTAATCATATTTATGGGTCTTAAACACCATCTGGGATTGGATGGTGATGTCACCATGGAGACAGTGTAGTCCAGTCTGTCCACCTGGATTACGTGTTCTCCTTTTTTACTTTCTGCGGTCATCATTGAGACTGGACGGGTATCAGAGGCTCGTTATTAAACCCCGTTTGCCTCGGTGTGGCCCCGCCGGTCTCCCATCCCCGGCTAACCTGTTCTGCTTCGTCCCTCTGCCCTAATCTAATCCTCTCCTCTAACACAATTACCTAATCCTCCTCCTGCAGAGGCTGAGGGCTTTCCTCCGCAATCGCTGCCTTTATTCCCCACCCGCTGCACAATCCCTGAATGTTATTCGACGCCGAGGTTGTGTTGCAGCATGATGGGGTCACTGGGGCTGATGTGGTGCTGTCGGCGGTCAGGTTGAGCCATTTGTTGATCCCTCTGGCTCTTTGTAACCAGCAGCATCAGCCTCTATGCACCGTATCGTATAGCTGCGAGGATTGAGTGGCTTTGAAATGGAGGCGTGCCGTGAGGTGAAATCACTGCTGTGTGACGCTAATAACAAAATGATGCTGTGCCGTGTCATGGCTGGATGATCATTACAGCAATTAAAGGAGATTTTGGTTATTTTTTAATCAGTTTTGTTATAAAAATGTCATAAATTATGTATATCTGCTTAAAATTGAGGTTCAAGCCGATGTGCTTAACCTTCAGGTGACCGAGTTACATTTGTCGACCTACTTCTGCGACTCTTTGTGTTGTTTTGCAGGAATCGAGCCACTGATGTGGCAGGGTTGGTGGAAAGCCTTTTTTCTACTCTGTAATAAAACAGTTGCACTCATGCAGCGTTTTTCCTGGCTCACAATGCGCCTCTGAGGGGTGACTGCACAGAACCACAGCGTGTCCACGTGTAGCTGAAGAAGATGGTCTTAGTTACTGCACTTAGCAGAAGGTTTTGCATTTTCTTGTTGTTTTTTTGCCATTTGATAAATAAAAATGTATTTAAATCCTGCGTATATTAAACCCTAGTTAAAAACCCCGCTGGGTAATGAGAGAACAGTGGTAATGCTTTTTTTCCTATATGGAAAATTAATCAGGAAGCAATAATGGAAACCTCTGATTAATCTCACCTTTCAACCTTCCCAGCTGTTGTGATATGTTTCTTATAAAATGCTTCCTATCATGGCAGAGAGGCTGCAGATGCTTAAAGCTCAAAGTCATAATGAAAATGACTCAGCTGATGGAGACGACTGGAGCTGCGTTAAGTTGTTTTGGCATAAAGATGATTGAAAATCGTGAGTAAGGGCATCGGCACATTTCATCTGCCGCAGATGAAGGAAGCAGATTAGATGTGATAAACACAAATGGAGCCATTAAAAAATGTTCCCCTTTAAAACATAATGGGCCATTTTAGTCACTAAAATAGCTCGGTCGCTTCAGGGTTAGATTATTTTGGCTCACTCGAAAAGCTGAAAGCCTTCATTAAACCCAAAGTTGATCAGTTAAGCAGAGTTTAACCTAAACTCTGCTGCTGTCCTCGTCTTCTCGTGCCACTGAAACGATGACTAACAAAAGCCGAGTCTTAAAGTTTTCGGGACGTTTGGTCCTGAGCAGGTTCCTGCCTGTGTAACAGTGTGTACCGCAGCTCTTTGAGCATCAGGTTTTTTTCTTCTTCACCGGCTTTGTTTGACTCCATGTAACCACGTTTTTTTTTTCCCCTCTATAATCTCATTTTCACAGGAGCCAAGTCACAGATGTAATAAGCCAAACGGTATACAACAGTGCATTCAGGCTGAAAATAGTCATAATTACTGGCGACGCAGTCTGTTAGCAAACTAGCAGGATTAGGGGGCGAGCCTTTATAAAACTCTGCTGAACAAAGGCTGCTGCTTATCGAGCCCGTCTCAAGAGGACTGAAACAGTGAGCGCTCCAAACTGTCAGCTCATTCAATTACAAATGAGTTTGCAGAGGGAGCAGAGGATATCAGAGAACGGGGGACGTAACTCCCAGAGCAATTCACACCGGTTCAAGGAATCTGTTCACCTGTGAGCTTTACAGTACCTGAGTCATTCGCTGCTCCTCCTCAGTGTGTCGTCTGCTGCAGGAAGGAGGAACTTTCAGAGTCCCCAGAAACCAATTTTAGGGGTGATTTTCAGTTCCTACTTCAGGGTAGGTAGATTTTAGTGAGCGATCTGGATGTTTTGCAGCACCAGCAATCAGCATGTTTTAAATAATCAATGTAAACATCAGCTGTTGAGCAAAATTTGCCCCTAACATTGGAATAAAACAGGAAAAATTGAATTCCAAGCTTGATTAACCCTAGAACATGAACGTGAGTTTTGTAGGACCCTCTCTCACTTTCACATGGCTGAAGATCACCTGATGTTAGTGTTAAGGTTTACGTCGGTATTCGAAGGAAGAAAAACGATGCCATTTATTTGGGACAGCGTTCAGGGGTTAGGGTTAGGCTCCTGACCCGGAGCACCAGGACAGTCAGTTTTCCTTCCTTACTTACAGAAAAGCTGATTCCTTTTCTTTTTATACTACTAGTTTAATCTATAAGAATGTAGTATAATTTATTACTAAATTAATATCTTACATAATCAGAAAAATCAGAACGGAATCAGCTAAAGCTTTAATATAAATGCTGAGGCCTTCAGACCCCCCCTGCATGCTGCAGGTATCTCTGCTAGAAAGAGAGACGGGGTGGCTGCTGTCAGGCTGCAGCAAAGTTTACAGGAACCCTGACAGATCGGGCCGGCAGCGGGCCAATCAACCCACCCACCATGCTTTTTATTTTTTTACTGACCCTGGCTGCTGCTCATGCTGCGTTAGCCCCACAGCTAGCAACCTGTGCAGTGCTGCTGGCACGTGGTGTCGTAAACAGAACAGCACAGAAATGAATCGAATGGATCGACGCGCTACCGATGCCCAATCCAGCTTTATGCATCAGGTTCGGCCTGATATTCAACCCAGATATCAGATCGGTGCTGCCTTAACAAACGCACACCTCCAGACATCCATCTTGTTGTGTTTGTAGTCGTTGCTATCCCGACCGCACAGCAACCGAGTGAATGCAAACAGAAAAAAGCCCTTGACAGTGAGGGCATCTCCCAGTGGGCAGCTACCCTCTGGGGGTACTTAGAAGTCTTTGGTTTTAAAAGCGCAGCGTGAGCTGAGAGTCTCAGAGCTGCTGAAACGTAATCTACAAACCTCGTTCTTTCTGACTGTCCTCGGAGCTCACGGTGACTCAGCCCGGCTCGTGAGCAGGCCCGGATGAATGTTATGATACTGCAGCTTAGCTCCGGTTGGCCCCACAAACACAATCAGAACCAAATAAACCAAAACTGGACAGTACACAATGCTGGAGTACAGTTTCCTCTGTGCATGCTTCATAGTCTAATTATATCCCCATGATCCAGATTTACTGTGAAGAACACGCGGCTTCGGTCAGCTGTCTGTGTCCTGAGTTTGTGGGGGGGGGGGGCATTTGTGATGTGCTCCTATTTAAGATAAGCACTGACAGCCGGAGTTTGTCCGAGTGTCGCGGTGAGAAACGGGAGCCGGAGCGCCGGCCTCGGCACAGAGGAGCTTTTGTTCCTGGGGTTCATTTTGGGGAGAGAGTGGAGTGGCTGAGGGCTGGATCTGAGCAGCAGACAGAAACTGGAATGTGAAGGCCAGACGCCTGGAAAAATACTCCATTCTCCAGCGTCGCTCAGATTTCCGGATTCTGCACTTGCTGTCTGCCTGGTGCAGCGTGTTTATCTGAGTCTTGAGACCAATGTTGGCATCACTGTAATCTGTGCAGGACCGTTTTAGTTTGGTAGGCATTAGAGGACATTACTGTTTAACCAGCTGACTGGGATCCCTCCGCGGCCTTCGAAACCTCGCAGGAACCTGTGAGGTGAAGTTTGGGTTGTGGTGCAGATATGATGGTGCTTTTAAGGCACTGGCAGGTTCAGTTTACTTTGTATAGACATTCACAGCTTTTTCTGTTATCGGCTCCAAGGAGCAGCAGAACAACCGTTATTAGCAGAGACACAAGCAGACCCTGTGACGTTAAAGCAGCTATTTCCTTTACTGAGTGAGTTACAAAGTGGGTCAGAGCAGGAGAGAAGGTTCTGGAGGGATTTGATTTAATTCGGCGGGATTAACTGGGAGAGGGGGCGGAGGTCTTTACCGCTCTGTGCGTGGACACAGCTGAGAGGTTTGTAGAGGAGCGACGTTCAGCTCTCCCACGGGACAAAACAACCCCACATGAGGACAAACAAGAGTTTGTCCTCATGTGGGGTCTTCAAGCCTTACCTCATGTTTCTGTTGGATCACTGCTGGTATTAGTTACCCTGACGGTGATCCTTTTCTCCTCCTCCTCCTCCTCCTCCGCCTCCTCCTCCAGAGGCTGAAAGATTATCATTAAAAAATGGAGTAACTGTGATAATAACAGTTAAGTGATACTGAGGAAAACCTCAAGCTACAGAGAGTAAGTGGACCTTGAGGCTGTGCTGTTATCGATCACATACTTCTCTTTAGTTTAGCGTTTGGCTCATGAAGTTTCTACGAGGGGCAGATGTCCTCCAGCTCACTGTGCAGTGATTTTTGAACTTGGAGCCACAGATGAGAGAAAAAGAACAACTCCGGGTCCTCTTTCAAACACATTTGCTTGTTCTGGAGCCTTTCCACATATCAGCCGGCCCGCATCAGCAGAATGAGTTTGCTCAGTGGAAATGTGGACTTTTAAACTTTCCGTGACACCAAACATCTGCATAAATATGTGCAAAAGCTCCAGAGTAAACAAGAAAGTGGACTTTGAGTTGAGCTTGTCTGATTCAGGGTGATGTGAATGGCTGAAACCAAGTAGTGCTGATATTGGAGAAGTTTAACAATCGAATTTAAGAAACAGACCGAATTGCTGTGTGAACAGAGATTTATGAAAGTGAGTCCTGTGTGATCAGGATCAGCATTAGAGGCTCATTTTCCCAATAAAACTGTGAGCGAGCATGTTGGTGATTAATAATGAGTGACGAAGACAATTTAGCTGGATTAATCCTGTCCCTCTCAGTTTGAGGTAACACACGGGCAGAAATGTCCTCGGCTGAGGCTCAAATCAAGCTTTTGTTTCGGTGTTTATGGAAAAAATGAAATTGAGTGAGTCCGATTAGAAAGTACAAATAACTTGTCCTCCATCGATCGGTCATACGCAGTCACTGCCGTCACTTTGAATCTGCTCTGACACTGTAAACAAGCCAACTTAATAAAAAAAAATCTGATTACAGGAAATGTAGATTGAGGTCATCTCCAAAATCTAATCAGAAGTTCTGTGACCCACGGCCGGGCTGTCAAATTAATTTCTCAGCAAAATCCGTTCATGTCCAAAGTCAGCCTCTGGCTGGACGACGCACGCGGACAAAAATGGGCCGTTTGTGTTGTTGGCAGTGAAGACGGTGTCTTCATGAAGCAAAAGAGGATTAACAGGAGTCCAAACCAGTCTGCCCTGTTATGAAAGTATGAACCTCAGCACACGAGGGTCTCTCAGAGGACACAAGTGTTATTTAGAGAGCTTAAGCATGTACCTGTGGATCTTCCCAGCTTTCTAAAGCATGTCTAATTATATCAGCATCTTCATTTATAGGACACATGTGGTGTTTAGTTATTCTGAGCGTTACCAGTGGAATATCCCTGTGAATTGTTGGCATATTCAGTTCATTGTGGTTTGTGTCTAAATCCAACTTTTTATTTATTTTGTTATCCTTTAGTAGATTTTTCAAATCATTATTCTTGCTTTTCACAATAAAAGTATTTGCAACTTCAGTATTTAAATCATAATCGAGTGGATTGCGATGAACTTTAGCACAGATTCATGGTCCTCAGAGGATTTAGCGCAGCAACAGCTGAAAGTTTGGCTTGAGTGGTGAAATATTTGAACAGTACCTGCTGCACTGTCACAACGTTTATGTCTCGGTGTCTTTGCTGACCCCGCGATGTTCTCGCTGGCTCTACCACCAGGTTCACGTTTCTGTTTTGTTTGAATGTCTCAACATTGTCCACAAAAAAAATCATCTGGTCTCAAACCAGAGTTTGTTGGTCAGAGGTGAAGTTCATATCAGAAAGGCTGGGGTGGCCTCTCAGTATTGGATAAACTGGGTCAAGGTCAAGGTCACTGTGATCTGCTGTTGAATTCTTGTGATATATCAGGAATATTTGGGTGGCTTTTCAGGATATCTGGCACGCACCTTTAATTGGACTCAAGAATAAACTCATTAGATTTTGCTGGTCCCTCGAATCCATCCACTTTCATTGAACGTGCTATCGGGAATACCTGGAAGCACATCTGCCACAAACGACCCCATTCAAATCTCTACGTCCTGCATAAAGAACGCCTGGAACAGTTTCAGTGTGTTTTCTCCAGGTGGACTCGGAGATGAACTGATTCTAATGTGATGGTCAAAGGTCACGGGCCACCCAGCAGCTGAGTGTTCACGGTGCTTAATCGAAACCAACCACAACAAAAATATTGGCATCAACTCTCAGAAACTGATCCATCCCTAATGTGTAAGCTCTTACAGGAGAACTGTTCCGTGTGTGCTGAAGCTCAGAAGCTTGCAGTGGAGGACAGAGTAATGTCTTTGGTGCATAAACAAGCCTGCTGGCCGAGACCACCCCCGCCTCAGTGTTTAGATGGCTACCCCCTCCTCCCCTCTGCTGTCCCTTACCCTGCTTCCAAATGATCTCACCGCCTTTCAGCGTTCATTGTTAGCGAGGGGAAGTCACCGGCTTGAGCCGCGGAGTTGAAATGGACGCGTGCTATTGTTGGCTTTGTTCAGTGTCTGATTGTTTTTGGGGGGAAGGTTTTCTCTTGATCTGCATTTAGACTTTGCCTCAGAGGGGATTTCTAATGGTCACTTTCGAGCAGGTGTGTTTGCTGTTGATGAGCTTTGTAACGTCGCTCTTCCTAACACACTCCCAGAGCGCTGCTCGGCCTTGAGGGGATTTGGCTCAGCCTGAGGGTTTACTTCAGCCCTCGTGTTTATTTTAGTCTGTTCCTGTGCCAGTGTTTATAAAGACTGTACACTATCAGATAGAAAGAAGGAGCTCTGTTATGCGAGATAAACATTTTTTATGTTGAGATGTGATTGTCTTTGGGAACAAATGAGAAGGTCAGCCAGCTGTTGTTGGAAGGCTGGGAGTTGATACTCTAACGTTTAATTTCAATAGAGAATCAAACCTGTTTACCTCTGCTCGGCTCATTAGAAGTGGGGCCATTGTTCTTGTTGGTGCTAAGAGCTTTTTAAATATATAAGCCAGAGTTTTTTTTATTACTGTGTTCCTGCAGTTTTAACACCAATATTTTAAAGGCCACGCATAAAATTAGCAGTCAAATCTGGAGCTTCAAAATAGGGCCTAAGTTATACCTAAATGATGGTTTTGAGCTTCCTTTTCCATGCCTCCTCCTTATTTGATGCTTCAGGATTTAAAAACTGCCCAGCAACTAAAAACTGTTAAATATGTGAAGGAGCTGTCTTTAATCTTTGGGGCTGGAAAAGACGGCAGCTTTTGTGTCAGCCCTCTGTAAATCGATTAGGATCTTGCTGTGGTGATTAGATGGGAATCTTCCCGCTCTGTGAGGGTTGAGCCGGACTCCTGTACCGGAATACCAGGGTAACGGTCAAGCCGAGGAAAACCCAGGAAAAAAACTTCACCGTGTTGAGTCTAAATTTAAATGAGCATTAAAACAACTGTAGAACAAGGATTGCACGGCTTAATGTTTGTGTTCTTTCCTTCTGGAAACTTTGTTTCCCTGCTTCGTGACTCTTTCCTGACACTTTTACTCGCCTCGCATTCCTCCAGCCCACGAACGCATTCACGGTCATTCGCAGCCAGGACGGTGTAGGTGAACGTAGATGTGATAAGCGTGCGGAGGAGGCCGTTTCTGGATGCCAGACATTTCCTGTGGATCCTTCTCTAGTTTGTTTTAGCGTCAGTGAAGCATGAGACAGATTCAGATTCCTGTCTGAGCATTATTATCCAGCTCAGGTGTTCATGTAGCAGATGCTCCAGATTCATTCAGATACATTCATTCTTTCTAAAAATGATTAATAAATGGTTCAATCTGCTTAGACCATGCTGGCTCCTTTTTTAAAGTGGAACTCTTGTGCTTGTCTCATATTTTCTGTCTCATATTAAAATACTGAGGATGCACATGTAATCCCTGTGATCCAAAGGCCCAGGCTTCAGAATAATAATAAGCAGAATAGGTTCCGTTTAAACAATATAATCCGCATGCCATATTAATAAGAATCGAATTGTTTCGCAGAATTTATTACGCCTCAGCATCTGACACGTCAGAATGAAAGAAATAATTTGTGTAATTCAGTCTGAACAGTTTGTCAGCGGCAGCACTGAGGGACTCCAGGAGAGCAGGCGGCAGATTAAAAACCTTCTTCTGCTGTAATGTTTGGTTTTTAGCACAGGGGGTAAACTGGCTTCTCTAAATAAAATCTCTTTCAGTGTGCTGCTGATAATTTTGATGATGAACATGATTATGATCTTCTAACCATGATCACACTTTGTTTGGTGTGTCATTGTTGATATCAGGGGTTTTAAAGCGCGGTGTAAGGAGAGTGGCCGTGCTGGTGCTGATCTTATTGACTGAACACTGAGTCAGGACGAAGGAATGTGACGCTAAGATAAATAAAAAGGCTGCTTCTGGATTTATGAGAAATTCCCCCTTTCCCCCACACAGAACGTCTCATCAGTCCTCTTGTTCATCCGCTGTTACGTATTACAATGCTGATTAAATCCAAGTGCAGCTAAAAGTGATTTACAAGAACCCTTTTCCACATTCACATGAAGGCTGAGAGAGGAGAGCCTCTCCTGCTCCTGAAACCTTTTTCAGTTCCAGAGCTGAGAGCCTTTGCTGGAAAACAGTCGCCTGCTTCCCGGCTCTCCTCTGATGGTTAACAGGAAAACTCTGGACCTTTTGTCTCTACATTCACCTGCCTGTTTCATCTTTAATGTTAATGTTCCATCAGAACTCCCACCCGACCCCCTCAATATCAGCTCATTTGAACTTCAGTATATTCAGTGAAGCCATGCAAAGTTGGACCTTTGTGCTGTGTCAGTTTGCAGGGCTGAAAAACACATTTAAGCTTTGTTTAAAAAAAAAAAATGAAACCAGAAACATTTTTACAGCCAGTTCAAGTGTTTGTTTGTGCTCAGCATGAGTTCTTTCTTTGTAAACCAACTTTGAGCATATATTAGCAATAATAACTTTATTTATATAGCATCCTTTACAAACAAAGTTTACAAGGTGCTTTGGCAGACAAATAAATATAGAATAACAAAATCCAAACAGCTGAACATAATGGCCAGAAATAGAACACAATAAAGCTCAAACAATAAAGTTCTGTCATTTATCAGCTGAGGCCAGGAGTGGGGTGATGCTGTCTGCTAAATCCAGCATGAAGCTGCATTTTGGAGCAGCTGGAGACGAGAGCGCGACTTTACATTGATGCCAGAGAGAAGAGCGTTGGTGCAGTCTAGCTTAGAGAAAGCAGAAGCATGGGTGACTTTAACCCTTTATGGGGCAAGTTACCATATTTGGTCATTTCCACACACTTGATAAATAATGACAGTACTGCATTGCAGTGAGGTTGAGAAGCATGTGGTTTTCATCCAGCCAATGAGCAAAGATCACACTACATCGCTGAACACCTCACTGTAGAATTCGACCAATCAGCAGAGACCTGGAACACGTCAAAGTTTGTGTTTTCACAGAATCGAAAAAAAGACACTTATGGGGCTGGGCTCGCTGTGCGTTTACGTTCTAAACATCAAAACTAACCATGCTCAGCTGATAAAACTCACACAATTTACTGTTGAATGGTTGTGCTAAGTAATGGCATATGTGTTGTTTGTGAAGGACTTGGTGAAGATGAGTGATTTTTGTCAGTTTTTGACATCATACCAGTTGTTTCACTGCTTGTTTATTAATTTCTAGCAAATGTCTGTTTAGATGGTTTATGGCAAGAGCAGGGAGACTGTGGTTATGCTAGCCCACCTTGCGTCCCACCCAGTGGGAGTGGCGCACTGGGTGGGCACTCGCCTTGCAGCCGGTAGGCTGGCAGTTCGAGCCCCTGTCCCTGCGCTGCGTTGTGTCCTTGGGCAAGACGCTTAAACCACATTGCCTAACGGTAGCGCCGGTCTCTGGCTGCATGACCGCACATGCTCGTCTCTGGATGAGTGATCTGGAACGATCATTTCCTTGTGTGCCTTGTGTGCACAATGACAATGAGTTGAATCTACATCTACATCAGTGATAATGACGAGAAGAAGGATGATCACGTGGCAGACACTGACATTGTCCCTCCCACCTAAAACCAGGACATTCCAGGCCCAAGTGACATGGGAGCAGTGATGTTGTAATGTTCTAAAACACATGCTCCTTTCACCATATATTTGTTTTTCTTCTATTTATTTTTATATATACTTTCTTGGAATTTTTTTGCCACAGGCGGGCAGGGAACCAAATATGGTAACTTCATCGACCTTGATTTTCTATATGAAAATGAAGCATTTTGAAAAATGTCACAACAGTAATTAAGTTTTGTTATGTCCCCCAATAACACTGTAACACTGTGCCCTATAAAGAGCTGGACCAGTGTAACGTGTATGATGCAGAGCAGTGGTTCCCAAACAGTGTGCTGAGGGTCACTGGGCCTGGGCACTGTTAACTTAGTGTGGTGGTGCTGATGTGGCCTAGAAAAAAATGACAATACAATGAATTAAAAATCAGGAACAAACTCTGTCATAGTTTCTGGATAGTGACGACCATCAGTGCGACTGGTGGAGCGGCAGAACTTTGCCTAGATGCCACAAAAGGACAAAAATCATTAAAAATACAGTTAAAAAAAAATGATATTCAGGTATCAGTGAAGCTGGTTTGTGCAGGTGTGTCTTGAAATTGTGGCTTTCCCTGTGGTGTGCTTTAGCCCCCAAAATTCTGAAAACCACTGACAGAGTAAGAGAGATACATTTTGTAGCCTGGATGTTCTGTTTTCTGATAATTCACTGGAGACAACTTGAAAGATCTCATTTTTACCTACATTTGGACGGCAGGATCGTCTTCCAGCTGTGACGGTCACGTTCAGACTCAGCAGCTTCTGTCTGTGGAAGCTCTTTCGAGGCGGCATTGAACTCCCGTCTTTAATACTGTTGATCTCTCAGTTATTCTTCTACCAGCAGGGAGAGTTCCGTTCGCATGGCAACACTTACAGGAACAGGCATGAATAGCAGCATTATTCTGGGAATCGATCTGCCGGATAGAGCGAGGCGCTGCCCTTGAGCGCTGCATGTTTTCAGGGCTCGAGGCGATAGCAGCGCGGCCTCGCCGGTTTGGCTGATAAGAGCCGTCCTGCTGTCGAGCCTCTCGGCTGCAGCTGTGCGTCGGACATTATACCCCCGGGTTCACAGCAGTCCAGGGGTTTGTTCCTCTGTCACATACATACTGTCAGGTCTCTTCCAGGGTGACTGAAGTTCACCTTCTTGTTTCTTGGGCAGAGGTTAGTTATGCACTTAGAGCCCGGTTCACTGGTGTTTGTGAAAACGTTGATGGTCGAGTGTGTGAGAAAGCATTGCCTTCTGTCATTGATAGGCTGGTTTATGAGACGTAACACAATACAAGCTCCTGATTATGTTCATCATTTATTTAACTGTGACTGATTCACTGCATAAATTTACAGTTAAAATACTGAAAATGTTTCTTACAATGTAGTTCAGGTTTGCATTATTACTCTGTCAGTCATTGGTTTGACCTTTAATTACACCTCCAAACCGCGGCGAGCTTCTGTCAGCCCAGGACTGAGGTGTTACCGACCGCAGAAGCAGGCAGTGAGGCCTGGACCTGGACTCTGATGACTAATTCTCTGAGGATCCGCGATAAGCGGCCGTGACAGATGACTGTGGCACGCCACGCTGCATGCCGCTCCTCCATTCCTCCACAGTGATTCACTCTGCTGTAGCTCCTCTGGTTAGGGTTGAGTGTCCTCCTCAGCTCTCCGACAGCCGAGGTTTACTTTAATTTCCTGTAATAAAAGGTAACACAGACTCTGTGTTTCACACACACACACTTCGGTCGCTGGGCTGTCCGCGTAGATTTGGTTATTTATTTTAGCATTTCAAAAGAAATGTCTGATCACCGAGCAGGTTACTAGAAGACGATCCTCCTGGCTCTTATTTTGAAATTGCATCCCGTTGTCCCACTCGGGTTGCTCATGATGGCCCCTGATATCATTCAGCTGCTTCCCTCCAAGGGTCCGTTTACTTCAGTTAAATTCAAGAGACAGGCTTCTTTACTGCTGATACCTCCAAAACTGGCCAACTCACAAAAGGCACTACAGGACAGGTGCACAGATGACCTGTCCCTTTAAAGGTTATGAACACAGTGCATGTGGGGGCTGCACAGCTGGCAGCTTGATCAGAATTTGGGGTTTTGAAGGAAATGATCAGTAAAGGTCTGATTTTACTCTGTCAGGAGTTACTTATTTTAAAGGGTGTCGTAACGCTCTGGTTTCTGTGGCGACACTAATGAGTGATGAGATGAAATGGAATTTGTATTGTTGCTTTATGGTGATCCCTGCCGACACCACAGTTCATGGTTTGTTTCATCTTTGTTTTCTCCTCGATATGAAAACAACAACAACAACAAAGTGCCGCGGTGGTGACGTGCAGCGGCCCACAGAGCCCTCTTTCATGCAACAAGCAGCTTGTGTTAATTCCCTGTTTGTGTAAATGCAGGCTGCAGCCTGTATTGTAGTCCCAGTTATCCAGCAAGCTCTGTTTGGTAACAAGCTATTGTTTGTTTGTGCACGCACATGATTCACGAAGTATGACTCAGAGAGAGACCGAGCAGAAAGGAGAGGGCCAGGTCACACAGATGGTCATAATTAAAGGGTTTAGTCCCAGAATTAGATGTCAGACTTTTTTAACTCGACTTTCTTCACGGTAAAGATGGCTTCTCTTCTCAGCCTTCAGCTCCCTCTAATCTGGTCCTCTAAACACTCATTTGAAGCGCTTGTTCCATCACGAAGAAACCGCCATGAATTCTAGGACAAAGTTTCACCCCGACTGAGTTTGATGGTTGGAGTAAAATGTTTTATTTTCCTTGTCTGCCTCTCAGAGCTCGACGCAGGAGATCGGCGAGGAGGCCGAGGAGGACGCCGTCTTCACCATCACGTTGCGGAAGGTGCAGCTTCACCAGTCGGCCAGCAAGGGGCAGCGATGGCTGGGCGTGGAGACGGACTCCGCCCTGAGTCTCTACGAGACCTGCAAGGTGCGGACCATCAAGGCCGGCACTCTGGAGAGGCTGGTGGAGTACATGGTGTCAGCCTTCAAGGGCAAAGACTCCACCTACGTCACCATCTTCCTCTGCACCTACCGGTCCTTTGCCACCACCAAGCAGGTGCTGGATCTCCTGCTCAACAGGTACGGTGACAGCGCACCACACACCTGGAGGAAAACCCACGTTTTTCTCCTTCATCCCAACATCAGACTCGTAAATCGCTCTTTAGCAGCAGTGAAATCTAACCAGGTACAGTGAGTCAGGAGCTGTGATTAAGCACAAATTTGAGGCGTTTAGCTTAAGTTTTTTTGTTTTCACCAGCAGCTGCACACAGCTGCGCACAGCTGCAGACAGCTGCGCACAGCTGCGCACAGCTGCACACAGCTGCACACAGCTGCACACAGCTGCACACAGCTGCAGACAGCTGCAGACAGCTGCCCGTGTCTGGACACTCCTGATTTTAAAGTCTTAACCAAAGCTCATAAAACCCAAACATCACCCCCCCCTACAGAACCCATCCAAAGACAACAGGAGACTTTTAGTAAATGTGTTTAAACGTGCGAGTCTTCATCGTATTGAACCACCAGCCCTCCTCTTTACGGATGGCCCTGCTCAATGGTCAGTCATGCCAGTCAAACTTTATTTGTATGGCACCTTTCATGTAGGCAGGTTTAGTAGAAAGTGCTTCACAGACAAATAACATAAAAAATAGAAATAAACTAGAAGGGTACTGAGTAGAGTGCACACCTCACCCACCACCTCTAGGAAATGTTGGTACTGAGGACTTACAGGTGCTCTTTGGTGTGTCGCTGACCTGGTTTACCTCGATGATGAGGTACAGAGTCCTGCATGTGTGTATTTGCCTGATTACGGCCTGAATTCATAAAGTTAGTTGAATAACTTTAATACAGTATTACAGTCTATATGCAATATTTCCGATACTGTGAATCCACAATGTTCATCCTTTCTTTTTTTTTTGTCCGGCTGTTCCGCTGTTACTGTCTCTGACTTCCTTCCCTCCTCATCTGCTCTGGGCACCTTGACATGAGGTGAATTTTTAGCAGCATGAAAAGGAGCGCAGTCGGCTCCGGCGATGGCGCCGAGCCTGCTGGGTTTCAGGTGTAAAAATAAATAAACCTGTCCGTGGAATATCTTTTCTTACAGGACGAGTAAAAGCAGGAAGCCTGAAACGAGAAGGAAGTTTCTGTGGCTGCTCTTCGTTAGCTCGGTTTGTAAAATGAAGCTGTGGTGTTTCTCTGTTTTTAGGTATGCCAAGCTCCAAAACGTGCCTGCAGCCACAGCACACAGAATCTCCCAGGACGACTGCACAGAGCTGAGAAAGTAAGCGTGCCGCGACCTTCGGTGTCAAGCTGCTGGCATTTATCATCGAGTACATTCACCGAGCCCCCCCAACTCCTCCCCAGCTTAAAGGGATCTCCCTTTTTTCCCCTGTTGCTCGATCTCTGAGGGGGCTGTTTGAATTCAGGCAGTCGTAAAAATGTGATCAATCACAGAAAAATAAGAAGGATTCATTTGTTGTTCTCTGGTTAAAGAGCCTCAGTTAAATAAAGTTGTCTATCCTGAGTCTATCACATTCTGATAATTAATGCATATTTCAGTTTTTGAAATACTTTAAGTGTTTTTGCATAAAATATTTTTAAATATTACACATCTGTGGAAACATTTTCCAAATAGCCTTATTGGAGTGAGTTATTGGGTAATAATCACCTTCCAGTGTCTTGAGCCTCTATGTAGACACCCTGAATGCATTATATGATGATGCATAATATATCCTTATATCCTGCAATATCCAGCAGGCAAACGGGTCTATCAGAGTACCATCTGCAGTATTCGGAGACCCCAGGAGCTCCCAGTGTTTCAAATCCATACCAGTCTGATGCTAATGGCTTTAAGCTTTTGTGATTTTCAGGAGAGCTCATTAATTCAGAAAAACGGAGCATTTACATGTTTGTTTAGATTCAGATTGAATCAGAAGAATGGAATTAACAAAGGATGGAAAAACAGCCTGTGATTGTTATTTATTGATCATCTGTACTTTAATGTACTCTAACGTACTCTAATACATAATTCACTCAAACACACCTTGTAGTTTTGTGTAGTTTTATGAATAAACGGAGTTAACCGGAGCCGACGTCCGTCCGTGAACTCGTTATATGAGACGTTCCGTCAGAACCAGACTGATGATCGGACTCAGTTAAATGAGTGTGTATGACACATGGATTACATCAGCTTTCTTTGTGTTTCTAATACACATTTGCTCCATTTACACTTTTATATCCTGACGTCTTATCTTTTATTTCCTGTGCGTTTCAGCACTGTTTCCTCCATCCTGGGCGCGTGGCTGGACCAGTACTCCGAGGACTTCTGGACCCCTCCGAACTACGAGTGTCTGCATCAGCTACTCGCTTACCTTCACCTCCACTTCCCCGGCTCGGACCTGGAGCGGCGTGCCCGCAACCTGCTGGCCCACTTCCACCGAAGACAGCAGTGTGAGCCTGATCCTGATGGTATGAAGGCAGGACGAGAGAGGGACAACAGAGCAGGCAGGGACTCCAGAAGGGGGGAGGGGGGGGGGGTCCACAAAAGAAACTGTTAGAATAAGTTGAACATTGTGCACATTTCAGGTAGCTGTGGGCACAGCTTCAGTTCAGACGCTGAAATATTTGTTGCTGTAAAGAACAAAGAGAGAGAAAAGGTGCAGGACCCGTGTTCAGGGCGAGCTCAGGTGGAGTCAGCTGTGTGAAAACGTATTTTTTTTTCTCCTCAGGGGAACACATCGGCTGCCCGTTCGCTACACAGGAAGAGAGCGGCTTTGAGGATGAGCTTCCTGCGTTTAGCTTCCTGTCGTTTGACCCTATCATGGTGGCCGAGCAGTTCACGCTCATGGACGCGGTGAGGATGTTCCCCTTCCTTTATCAACACATTTACTCTCTTCAGTTAAAATGATATCTACACCTCATTATATAAGTGCTCGCTGCTCAAAACCTCCACAAGCTGAAGCTGAGCCCTGATTTTTACTTCCCTCTCTCTCTCTGTCCTTCCAGGATCTGTTTAAGAAGGTGGTACCCTACCACTGCCTGGGGGGGATTTGGTCTCAACGGGATAAGAAAGGTAAGGAGCACCTGGCTCCCACCATCAGAGCCACCGTGGCCCAGTTCAACTCTGTCACCAACTGTGTCATCACCACCTGCCTGAGCAACCCGACGCTGAAGCCCAACCAGAGAGCCCGTCTGCTGGAGAGGTGGATCGATGTTGCTCGGGTGAGACGCCTGGTTTGCTGAGTTGATGTGCGCTCGGAGCTGGAGCCCGTTTTAGTTTGTTTCTGACGGGAGGATTGCTGTTTTTTAGGAGTGTCGGATACTGAAGAACTTCTCCTCATTGCGAGCCATCCTCTCCGCCCTGCAGTGCAACGCCATCCACCGCCTGAAGAGGACGTGGGAGGAAGTGTCACGGTAGGTTTCTGGTCCGGCTGTGGGCCCTGTGGACCGAATGTTGTCCAGGCAGATGGATACGTTTGGTTTTCGTGCACTGACGTCTTCGTCCGCCCGCAGGGAAAGTTTCCGAACCTTCCGCGAGCTGTCCGAGATCTTCTCCGACGACAACAACTACTCCCTGAGCCGAGAGCTGCTGGTGAAGGTTAGTCACAGCAACAGATGTAAACATGATGCTAATGAGGGCTGCACAGTGAAACAGAGGCGCTTCAAAGGGGCATTTTGCCCCTGAAGGAAGAGCAGCTTCAATACAAATGAAACCATGTGAGTTATGTAACAGTAAAACATGGCGGCTGAGCAGATGGTGGGAGGATGTACGGCTAGGTTACCCTTTAGCATCGGTGTCCTTCCTCACAACAGCTGCAGACAAACTTCCTGCACAGCAGAACACCTTGTTCCGTTAAACCTTTGGACAACAGGATCCACCCTGGGCGGGCTCTGCGCGGCTGACAGGTTGCTGTCATCATTACCGTGATTTAGTGGGTTTAATACGGACACGTGTCGACACCTTCGGGGTGTTTTGCAGCTCATCCTGACGCAGTCGACGGGAAGGCAGCAGGAGCTGATTCATTAAATGTGACTGAGCAGGATACGAGATGACAGATCAACAGGCTGCACATGCTGCTGTTCTCACACGAAGCGAAACACCCGGAGGGAACAAATCCTGCACTTTGTCTTTACTGCTGGACTCGACTGGACAAGCTTTGTCTTTCACTGGGCCTTCGTGCAGCCCTTCAGTTCATCCTCTGTCTGAAACAGGTGTTTTAACTCCTCCCCCTTTATGCCAACTTTCTCCTGATTGGTTCTCCTTGTAAACAGAAGGTTTGAGCAGTCGGGCGAGGCTGTTGTGAGATGACCGTAACTGCACAGACTGCAGGGCGTCCCTGAGAATCCTCGTGTTTTTAAATCGTCTTCGGGATACGAGGAAAGAAGAATCCATGAAGCCCAACACAGACGTGAGGAGCGGAAGAGAAGGACTTTTCTTAATATCTTTGATTTTCCTCATCATCGTCACGTGACGGACGATGAAGATACATTAAGGCTGCTCGACTGTGGAAAAATATCATGTCAGTATTTAGAGCCTAATGCATGAGACTGACACTTACTGAAAAACAACTGAAAACTCATACAAAGCTGTGAGAACTTTGGTTGGAGAAACGAAGGGTGGAGCGCAGACAGGTTCACATGCAGTAACCTGGTTACAGTCGGTGCATGTGGGGTGAGATAACGAACTACAGTGTCTGTGGGTGTTTGTGGTAATGGGAAACACTGGTATATAAAAATATATGGTGGATTCTGTTGGCACTAACACTGTGTTAACCTGAGTGTGCGTATAGTTCACCAAACTGAGGTCTGTATTCTCTTTGCACTTGTGTAAGATGATCTTTCTTTGCAGTCAGTCAAATGTTTAGTCAAAGTAAAGGTTGAGACTAACTTATCACCTGAGAAGCTTGCTGATGTCATGCTGAGTTAGCTAACACCCTGGGCGTCCTCTGAGGGAATCCCTGCTGGCGTCACAGGGAGGAAACCTTTGGCAGGTGTAGATAACAGGTCCAATATGTGAAAGCAGACCTCAGGGCGTCGCCCCCCCTATATCTGCTCGGGCCAGGCTGGCTTCGCTCTGCTCGGCTGGCTCGAGTTGCACGAAGCTGCGGAGGCCTCTGGGCATTACATCACTCAGAGGAATGTGCGAGGAACGCCAAGGAGGTGGATTTCCTCCCGCTTTTTGCTTTGAGGTCATGCAGATGTTTTCTTTTTTCCTCCAAAAAGAGTTTTAAAGATCTAATCGACTGTAACACATAAAAGTAGTATAGAAAAAACGTGAAGGGAGGTTCCCGCTTAATAATCACCCAGCCTCCCCGTCTCTGATATCCAGACCAGCTGCAGGCATCAGACACATCACCAAACAGCAGATGTGTCTTTTTTAAAGGGCAACGTCGTCATATCTTGAGCCAATAAAACTGTTAGGTGTGATATATGCTGAGGTTAGATTACAGTTGACCACAAACTCTCGTGTTGGAAAGCTCATACCAGCAATGAAAAGACAAAAGTGTCTAAACGATCCCGGTGCTGTGAAAACTTGAGGCACCTTCAGTCCAAACATCATAGTTCTGCTAGAGCTCCAGGCTGTTTTTGAGGAACAGCTGAACTGCAGTACGTATTTATTAACGTATATATGAAGAAAAGATATTTTGTTAAAGCCAAAATTCTGAACACAAACAATAAGAGGAATTTAATTAAAGGAATTCCGCTTTCTAAAGCTTGGAAAAGGTGTGCGGGTGGGTTTTTAGTTCAGGCTTGTAAGCTGCGCGTCCTTTCTCATGCCCCAGACTGCGCTTCCTCGACTCCTCTCCTCACGTCTCAGCCGCTCCCACGAGAGATGCGAGCGGAGGAGGCGAAGACGAGACACGAGGAGAGGAAGCCGAGCGAGGAAGCCGAGCGAGGCGTCCTCGCCTCGAAACCTCATTTTTAAATATGACGTTTGAAACAGCCACAGCTGTATTCACTGATCTCAGGTTTAACAGTGTCCATGTTTTACAGTGTACTTTATGGACTTTATACTGTGAACTTGGTGCTCCTTTCACTTCATTGTGTTCTGTTTGTTTTACTAGTGTGACCTTTAAATCTGCTAACATATCTGACGCTGAAACAATGTAGCACAGAGAATGTTTACGTATCCAAACCTTTTGTTTCTGCAGGAGGGCACCTCCAAATTTGCAACTTTAGAAATCAACCCTAAGCGAGCTCAGAGGAGACACCAGCAGCAGAGAGACCTGGTGAGACCACATTTTCTGTTTGAGACGTTTCCTGCCTCCAGGTTTTTAAAAGCTCACAGCTACACCTAGTGGCAAAAGATGTCACTGCAGCCTCCTGTACTCCGTGTCGGGGGTATCAAAGTCCCTCCAAATTGTTGGTTTTCTTTACGTCGAAGGAGTTCACGTTTTGGAAATGTGGGGACTGCCAGCTGGTTTTCAGATTCCACTTTCAGGACGTTTTCTGTGCCGCCTACAAATTCCCACAAGCAGCGATTAGCTTAAACGTCTGCAGCGGTTTGCAGGCCTGCTTAGTGATGAAAATCCCACTTTTCCTGCAGCGCGGACTTAATTAACTGCCTCCATGTTTATCTCCACTTGTTCTGCAAACAGGGAGTGATGCAGGGGACGATTCCTTACCTGGGGACTTTCCTGACGGACCTGGTGATGATGGACACTGCCATGAAGGATTACACTGAGGTCAGACACCCCACGGGAATCGTTTCTGTGATCATTTTTGTATTTGAAGCCTCCTTTCCAGGTTTGTGTTTTTATTTCCTGTCTAATCTCTTTTTTGTTGTTCTTTTTCAGGGCGGTCTGATCAACTTTGAAAAGAGAAGAAAGGTGAATTATTATTTATTTATGGTTGAAATCACCTCAGAAATAAATCTGCCAATCCGAATCCAAAAATCCAACCTTTTTTGGCTCTGCAGGAGTTTGAGGTGATCGCTCAGATCAAACTGCTCCAGCTGGCCTCCAACAACTACAATTTCACTCAGGACAGCCACTTCAGGGAGTGGTTCGCCGGCGTGGAGAAACTCAGCGAGGCAGAGAGGTCAGTCATCATGTCTCTGAGGCCTCAGGAAAGCAGGAGGTCTGCCTGCTGTTTTGATGGTTTTGTTCCTGCAGTCAGTCTTTGAGTCGGTCAGTGAAGAGGGGGATTTAAAGAGACTCGGTGCAAATATCTATATCTCAGGTTTTGGCAGGAACACATGAGAAATTCACACGCTCCGAGGATTTTTTATTAAATGACTCACAGCACTGACTGCCAGCATGCAGCGTGGGTTTGTCCTCAGTTTTACTGTGAGGACTGAAATATCTGAGAGTTTTGATGAAGATCACTGTGTGAGCAGAAAATATCATTTTCAGTAATATTTAGTGCTGCTGGAGGTCAGAGGAGGGAGTGAGGGGTTCAAAATAATAGAAACCATTTAAAATTAGAGTGTCACTGATGGAAAGATGCCATAATTAATCCACCAGGTTTATGCAGCAAACAGGCAGCTGTTATCAGGAGCTGGAAGATCCATTCTTACTAACATCGACTCAGGTTTTAACGGCGTTATCTTGAGTTGAAATGATCTTTATCGTGTTCTGTGTCGCTATCCTGACTCCTTCCTGCTCCCGCAGCTACAATCTGTCCTGTGAGATCGAGCCTCTGTCGGAGTCGGCGAGCAACACGCTGCGAGGCAAGAAGAACGGAGGGATCATGAAGCGCTGGAGCGAGTAAGTCACTGCGTTAATACCGCTGTTTCAGACTCGAGCGCCAGTCTTATCTCCATCATGGTAAAATGTCTCCTCCCCTCCCGCTGCTGTGTCGTGTGCAGCCGGCAGTTGACGGAGGCCGGCTCCAGCGGCGCCGCCGGCTCTCACTCCAAGTCCTTCGACCACACGCACTACAGACCGTACCAAGGAGGCGGGGGGGACAGCGGCGACGCCCTCAGCGTCACCTCTGTCAGCTCAAGCGGGTCAGACCTGGAGGATGTGAACGCCAGCTTCCTGTCAGACTCACCGGAGGGCCACGAGAGAAAGGTAGAAAAGGTGCACGGCTGTTTTTCCTACCTCAGTGTGACAGCAGCTGTATGAGAAAAAACCAAAAACAGCAGCATTCCTGTTGGGATAACACTCGAGAGAGGGACTCAAATACAGGACAGGAAGGCAGGTTGAATAAAGAAAGGGCGAGCCTTTATTGTCCAGCAGATGGGCACGAGGAGCTTCAGGAACGAGAGGCAGACTAATGGAGAGGAAACAAAGACGAACACTTTAGACACAAGAAATATATGAACACAAGGAAGCAGATCAGTGAGGTCCAAACAGGCACAAAAACTGAACAGAGAACCAGCGTGGGATTCGTGCTGCCTGGGCACCTGTATCTGTACCCGGGCACCTGTATCTGTACCCGGGCACCTGTATCGGTACCCGGGCACCTGTATCGGTACCCGGGCACCTGTATCGGTACCCGGGCACCTGTATCGGTACCTGGGTACCTGTATCTGTACCTGGGCACCTGTATCGTTACCCGGGCACCTGTATCGTTACCCGGGCACCTGTATCGTTACCCGGGCACCTGTATCTGTACCTGTATCGGTACCCGGGCACCTGTATCGGTACCTGGGCACTTCTATCCAAATGATTTCTGCAAAAACAGAAACATTTCTACTAATTTGAAGTTAACACAAATTGAAATTTCTGTAAGTTTCAGACCACTTTAGAAGTTATAAACATCCACTGTTTAACACACACCGTAACCTCAGTCTTCTCCACAACAGTCTGATTCAAACATGAATAAGAGCAGCCCACGCTGCCCCCTGGTGGTCACTCACAGCTATAACAGGTGGCCTCAGAGTGACCACTGTGTGGGGAAATGATGGTGTGAACATCCTCTCCTAACCGATTGTGTCAGTCAGCTGAGGCTGTGCAATGACTCTTTTTTTTTTTTTTTTTTCTTGTTCCTCTCCAGACGTCGACTCCTTCGGTGAAACTAACTGTCTCAGCTCTGAGTAGAGAAGCTCCACCCGCAGATACGACCTCAACGGTAACAGCTGTTATCTTTTTCTGCTCGTGTCATACTGAAAACCTGATACGGCTGTTTGTAGCTGCGACATGACTGTCTGCAAGCCGAACCTGTGCACTTGTGTGCATTTGGACTTTCCTTTGGCCGTCTGCTTTGGAGCTGCAAAGCTGCTCAGTAATAGAGGAATAATTAATATTAATTCTAATAATTCTCCAAAAGGCACAAACATAGTTCCAGTTCAGTGACTCCAGTTGGTGGAAATGAGGCCGAGCTTTGCAGCCCCAGTTTTTTTTTTTTTTTGTTTTTTTTTTTATTTGTTTATCAAGAGAATATACAAGGCAGTTCACATTATATACATTTTTCATAGCTTTCATAACTTCTCCTATTTTTTTTTTGAACATATAAAACACACAAATATAGGAACAAGAAACAAAAAAACAAACAGAACAAAACACACAAAAAAAAAAAAAAAAAGGAGGGGGGGCTTAAAATAAAAGAAGTATTTTACCTATTGTTCAACAGATTGAGAGGATAGAGATTTCAGGTACTCCACAAAGGGTGTCCATTTACGAGTAAATTTTGCTGAACTACCCTTCACTGTTAAAACAA
>JAVDPK010002506.1:265575-291322 GCA_034780415.1 Cichlasoma orientale | reverse complement strand
TCAGGTGTGTTGAAGCAGAGACACATCTAAAACCTGCAGGACACCGGCTCTCGAGGCCTGGAGTTGAAGATCCCTGTACTAAGGCTTGAATCTGGCATTTGAGACCATAAACTCAACAGGAAAGTGTTTCCTGAAGTCATAAATCATGTCAGTAATAGGATAATTTTCTTATACAACCAGAAGTCTATTTGGACCCAGAGGAGTCGCCCCCTGCTGGCCATTAGAAAGCCTGCAGACTTAAAGGACTTTCCAGAAACATCACCATCTTTTATATACAGTCTATGATAACTACTGTAGGCCAGTAAGCAGCAGATGCTGATGTTTGCACCATCTCAGAGCAGATACAGACACACATTTAGATCTGTGGGTTCGTGTTTGGCTGAGAAATGATGCCAGACTCCAGAGTATCTCAGTCTTCTTTCACACTAGTGGACGTTTAGGTGTTTATTTCACTTCACCTGCTGGCCTTTTATGTAAGTTTTTGTCAGTGCTGTTGCAAAGCATTCTGGGAAATGGAGGAAATCACAAATTTAGTGAAATATAGGTCACCAGAAACAGTTCATGACGAAAATCTGAGGTTGGATTTTTCCTCATGTGTTGTTCACATCGTAAGTTGGCCTGCACTGCGACCGTGTTTTGCCTTTTTTTTCATCTGCATGAAGGTCACGAATTAAGGATCAAATGAATGAAGCGCCCATTTAAAAAAAAAAAGAAAAAGTGAAAGCAATAAGGTGATGATCAGCAGGAGGCACGGCGTCGGCCTGTCGTGGGTGTTGTTCGTGCCACTGTGGCGTGAAATCCTTCGCTGTTGAACACTGTGACCTTCGACCCTTTCACTCTGCCCTCTCTGCCTGTTGATCGGCGCGTCCTGTCGAGCACTGTGAACCCAAACGTCTCATTCCCTCCTAATGATGTCGTAGTGAAAATCTGCCCATCGCGCCGGCGAGCAGCGAAGGCGGCAGGCTTGACCCTACATGTGCCAAAAAAACAGAAAAAGGTTGAACAGACGGCGCCTCTGCCTTTTCACGGTGAAAAAAAAAAAACAGTTTGTTTGTTTACTGTTGTTTTCTGGAAGAAAAAAGGGGGAGAACACTACGGAAAAATGTGTGGACCCATTTTCCTGTGGAGACTGTTGTCCGAGAAACTTAAAGCAGACGTATTTGTCAGGAGCTGCCGGAAAAAACTGCACTTTCATGTTTTAACATCTTTGTTGGGCATGTCTGAATTTTTTTATTCCAACCAAACGTCACAGCCTCAATTTTATGAAGGGGAAAGAAAATCCTGCGCGCTGTCGACCGCTGCGTAACATCATGGTGTGTAAGAACGTGTTACACCAGATATTCTGACCATGTTTTGGTAATTAAAGCAGCCATAATGTGGTGAAAGCTGGGCTTGGGCAGGATTTTTGTTTTAGGGTGTCAGCCTCAATAGTGGAACTACAGTTTGGACCTTGCTGACACTTCATCAATGGGCTGAACTGAATTCAAGTTTGAATTCTTACTGTCTTTAAACTCGACTTTCTAGAGGGAAATAGTCCAAACCCATAACTATCCACACATTTGAATATTCCACTTGTAGACTGCCCTCTGGTGGCATTTTCATGTGTTACATGGCCTCAATTCAGCATAGATAAAACTGTATTTTTGTGATGTGTTGGAACTCCTGCTGTGGGGCTTTCTAAATAGTCCATCCATTTTCTGCAGCTTATCCAGCTCAGGGTTGTGGTTGGGCTGGAGCTGGAAGCAGCTGCCACAGGGCCAGAGGCGTGGGGTACACCCTGGAACGGTCGCCAGTCTAACACAGAGATTAACACTCAGTTTCACACCTGTGGACAATTTAGAATCACCAGTTAGCCTAACCCCACCTAACGTAGTGTGTGGGAGGAAGCCGCAGTACCCACACAGATATGGGGAGAACATGCAAACTCCACACAGAAAGGCCAGATGGTGGATTTGAACCCAGGACCTTCTTGCTGTGAGGCGATGGTGCTAAGCACCACATTATCGTGATATCACCCAGCCAGTCAGTGCAGCGTGTAGCCTTATCCCCGGCTCTTTGTATAACAGGACCTTAAAAACTCTCTTTGAAAAATAGTTTTGTTCTCTTACATGATGTCACAAATAGATTATAGGCTATAAATAGAACAAATCTGCCAAACCCTGACATTTTAATAAAGAATAAGGCTGGTTTATACCCTCTGTTTTATTGTCAGCATCTCCCACAGAAAGACCAAAGCCACCCAAATCCTCCTTCACATAAATCCACATGTGGCTAAAATACAGAGCATCCCCAGCCTTGAGTTTCACTTTTCCAAACAGAACCTGAATGCAGCATCAGTTCTGTCCCTGTACTGTTTGGTTGGAACAAAAAAGCTCGTATTTTTGAGTCCCGTTTCTGTGGGCGTTTGAAGCAGTCAGAGGTTTTCTGCAGCAGCTCCATCTCGCAGACCTTTGAGGCGAACTTCCCGACCCTGCGAGCGTTTCTGTGCTGGTGAAGTTGACGTGATGGACCGGTCTGTGTCGTCGTAGCCCGTGCTGACAGTGACATACCTTTTGTGATTTGACCTGATTCTGTGCGAGTTTGAACAAAAAAAAAAAAAAAAAGGCTGCGTTTACAAGAAAAAAGAAAAAAAAGAACAAAGTGGAAACCAGCTGGTGTGTTTGTTTTTATTTTATTTTTGTGCCCCTGAACTGTGCTCGGGTGCCATTTCCCATTTTAACAAAAGGATTTCAGAACTTTTTCTAACTGCTTCTTTGTTTTACTTTCCCCAAGAACACAAAAACCTGTGTAGAAAACAAAAACTGTCCTTGATTGTCTATTTATTAATTTGTATATAAAGATTTTGTTTTGCATTGTACATTCTCTCCTTTCTTGGTTAGAGATTAATATATTCATGTATATATGAATAAACATTAAGTTTATAAAAGTAAAAGGATTTTCTGCTTCTGTTTTAAAGTTTTTAAAGAGGAACTCTGTAAAGATAATAATAAACCCTCTGTCAGGTTTTAGGTATCAGGACATTAAAAAAATAATCTGGTCCTTAACAGATCTTAAAATTAGGTAAATAGAACTTCAAACAAACAAATTATACTGTGTCAGTACTTATTTAACAAAACAACCAACCCTCCAAACAAGCCACACGTTTTGGTCTGACCTCGGGGTGAATTTGCTGCGAAGTCCAGTCCTGGGAAGATCAGCAGCTGTGTTGAATGTTTTCTCTTTTCCACTGTGAATAATCTTTCTCACTGTAGAATGATGGATTTAAAAAATGGAAATGACCTTATAACCTTTCCTAGACTGATGGACAGCAACGATTTCATCTCTGAGATCATTGCTGATATATTTTCTCTTTGGCATTGTGTTAATGCACCTGAATGCACCAGACCAGCAACCTGACAAAGCTTCTGCTTTTATGGAGGTGCTCATATTTTCTGATCATCAGTTTATCAAGTGCATTTGATTATCAGTTCCTGGCTGCTACTGACCTTCTTAATTCCAATGGGAGCAGTAAGTATGGACTTAGTATTTCACGCTGTTTCTGCATTTTGGCTCTGTTTTTGTTTAATAGTGAGACGGTATATTAGATCTTATTTACTACAGTTTAAGGCCTGGTGAGGACCAGATTATGTTTTATGATCTGATGTGTAATGGAGGGTGTTTTATGATGACTGCAGGCCTCCGTTAAACTTGAGAAATGGAGAAACATTTACTTTTAACGAGACTCACCTGAAACTGGAGATCATGTTGGACCTCATGAAGCTTCGGGGTACAGTAGGTATGACAATACACATGCAAAATCAAATTTAGTGTCTTCTGTAAAATGCAGCAGTTTGGGGACAGTAGGATTATTTAATTGTCGTGACAGAGGGATAGCAGCAGGGTGAGCTGGAGGAAAATGATTGGCTGTGGTGTCCCCTAAAGAAGAAGCTGTTCCAGCAAATAAATAAATATAAATAAATAAATAAATTTCAGTTTCAGGTTCCAAATATTTACCATCAACGTCATCGACCGACAAGACGCGGCTGCTGTGCGTCATCTAACCGGGACGGAACGCGCTCGTCGTCGGTTGCGCCTGCGCAGTGGCACAGAGCTTTGTTATTCCAGTATGGCGCTGAGCAAAACGTTTGGACAAAAACCGGTGAAATTTCAGCTCGAGGAGGATGGAGACTATTACATGATCGGGTCGGAGGTCAGTGTTTAATCTGTTCAAGAAGCCGCTGCTGTGAACATTTACGTGTTTGAGCTCATAACGCGTCGTTTAAGCTTGCGACCATTCCGCTAGCTTAGCTTAGCTGAGCTGAGCTAACGACGCTGAAGCGCCTTCATTGATTTCAGATTTGCTGTTAAATTAATTCAGAACCTAAACACGGAAGAAGGAAATCCACCTGTTTTCTGGTGTTTCGGAATGATGTTTAAATTGAAAGCCTTTACCCGATATTTGCTCGGGTTCTGCCCCTGAGCTGCTAATAATTAGCCGGGTAGTTAGCAGTGTTTGACCGTCGCCACTTAATCTGAAACACCGGCGGAATTAAACCGAACAACGAGCCAATTTTACAAGTTTTTTGTCCTTCTTGGGATTTAATCCAAATTATCACATCGCCTGGTATTTCATAGCCCCATTGCGGGTTTGTAGTTGTGTTCAGCGCTTTTGTTGCTCAGGCTAACATCGCAGCATTGTAAAACTGTGGGGCTCATTGTTGGCTGTGCAGGTATTTTCCAGCACTTTCCTACATCATACATCACCCGGCTCCCCCTTCATAGTCTGTGATTGTTTTAGGAGCAGTTATAAGTTTGTTCTGGAAACTTTAATTTCATCAAACAAGCAGCACTTCACAGCCTTTAAATACAAAACCTCGGTATCATTGTTTAATATTGCAGTGACAGCAATTCCAATAGCTGACCAAAGATTTTCATCAAGGTGCTGCCACAAACCGGGCAAAAAGGCACACAGATGCCATTTAAAATTCAGTTTAATTTGACATTAAAGAGATTTAAGAACTTCGGCTTTGACGTGTGTGGTCAGTATGAGCAGTGGCGTGAGAAATCATGTATTCAGTGTTGTTTAGTGCAATAAATCAGAAAAGCAGAAAAATGGGTGGATGGATACATCTACTATGTGGCTCTGTGAACAACAATTAAATATTTGGCATAGTAAGTTCTCAACTGACACTTTTTTTGGTGTCACGTTTTTCAAATAAAGTAAACATCAGTCTGAGGTGCGTCTGTAAAACAATTTGGCCTTGTTCTCTGAGACTTTGTGGCAGTAATTATTTTATTTCCAGGCACAGACACCTGTAAGCCTCGAGTAACATGTTCTCTTTGCATCACTTGAAGGTGCACTACAAGTTGAGATTGCACTAAGCGTATCCTGTATTTATTGTGCTCACACAGCGTTTTTGTAGATTTCCTCATATCATTGTGGGCCAGTGAAATAAATTCCCACATTGCTAATTTTTTGTAACTTGATACCCAGAAAAACAAGTCATAAAACAAAAGATGGAAATGAGACTTTAAATAGCTGCTGTGTGTTGATGATTTGATTACCTTAATGTAGGCACGTTACACAAGCACTGTAAACAAATAACGACAACACAGATGTTCCCTGTAGATCGGCCTGTTGATAAATGGTGGCAGTGGTTGGTGTTTATCTGCCTCCACCCATTAGTTTGGCTCTTAACTGGAATCTCATTTTAATCATTTTTATGGTTTTAATTTGTGTGAAGAGCTGAAAGACTTGAAGCGGTTATTTATTGAGAATGAACATTTATATTTCCTCACAACAAATAGAGTATAAATGACAGCCCCGATTAATTTAAATATTGATGTCAGGTTAACCTCAAGCAACCGAGACAGTTTGATGACTAAAGTGACAGGATGGGGTCGTTATTTCACCTTTTAGTAGCTGCATTTGCATTCATCAAACCTCTACTGTATCCATTACCTATTCCTCAATTTATTCTAAAACAAAATTGGCATTTAAGGTTTTCAAAAAATTTTATGCAAAAATGTTTTTTAGTTAAGTCCTGCACCACCAACATTCCTGTGTTTTCTGTGTTTTCAGGTCATCGGTTATGTTGAACGCTGCCTGTAAAGTAAAAAAAGTTATTCTGGCCACACCAATGAGCCAGTTTCTTTTAAAATAGATATGATACGCCCCACCCGAAAAGCTGTAGAAGTAGGAAACATTTTTAGCATTATAAATCACAATAACCTAAATATAAACATCAGTGACTTGCAGGGTGAGAGAGCGCAGCTAAATATGCGTCATAATAACTAACTGCTGTTTTGTGGTCAAAGAATAAATTGCGAGTCAGTTTTCTGTTGCTGTATTTACTCCCAATAACGGGGGGACAGTACCTCAGCCTGATGGCTGTGGGCACAAATAATTTTCTGTCTCTCAGATGTCTTTGTCATAATGGCAGCATGTGATATGTTGGTATATAGCTGCAACTCAAGGTTATTGCACAGTATTTCCTTTATTAATCAGATGATTTCTGTAAACTTTAAGGTGTCATAAAATTCTGATCCATTTTATTTAACTTGCAGTCTAATTAGGCTTGTGAAACTTTTTAACCAGTGTCCCGTCTTCACGTCTCTTCTTGTCCGTCTCTTTGTTTGTCCAGGTGGGAAACTACCTTCGCATGTTCAGAGGCTCCCTGTATAAAAGGTACCCGTCATTATGGAGAAAACTGGCATCGGTAGAAGAACGAAAGAAAATCGTGGAGTCATCACACGGTCAGTAAAGAGCAGCTCCGTTTCCTCTCAGGGTTGCTCCAGGGCCGATCCTGTTGAATAAAAATCGCCTTCAGCCCAGCAGGGGGCGCTCACGAGGTACACCTCAATGAGCCTGTGTGAATGGAGCTAAACTGCTGCATCTGCTTCCAGACAAAGAACCCCACGTTTTATTTTCTACTCACAAATCCAGCATTGAGAATATGTTTAAACTGAAATAAAATGATGTAATTTCTTACATTGAAGCCGATTTT
Source organism: Cichlasoma orientale (assembly GCA_034780415.1). Classification (NCBI taxonomy): domain Eukaryota; kingdom Metazoa; phylum Chordata; class Actinopteri; order Cichliformes; family Cichlidae; genus Cichlasoma; species Cichlasoma orientale. The sequence goes on along the minus strand of JAVDPK010002506.1, from coordinate 284,336 downwards.
GCCCATAAAAGGATTTATGACAGGACTGGTGTCTTTATGGGAACAGTTTCCAAACAATAATTTAAAAGAAATGTCAGCAGCATAATAAAATCACATCAGAAACTTCCATAAGTATAGAAGAAACGGCTGGTAGTGGTGGTGGTGGCTATCAGGAGGCCTCTGCTACTGCTGCAGTTTTCAGGAAATGTGAAAGTATTCTATGTGGTTTTTTTAATACTTAAAACTGGGTAAACTGTTTTCACTCAGTTTAGATTAGGTTAATTTCTAATTAGAGATGATTTAGTCACCTAAAAGATTTCATTTTTGGCTTAACTGTCCTCTTTATTTAGAGCATTTTCATCACTCGAGTCCATCAGAGTTTAGATCAGATCCAAAGAAACACGTTAAAACACCAAAGTCACACACAGATCAGCAAACCACGTTTTCTGTAGTGCTCTTTAAACTTTAAGGTGCAGCTTCAAAGCTCGAGTTATTTTTGATCAGTGGGTTTGAGAGTTCACGTGTTTCTCTTTCAGAAGTACACATTTGATTCTGTTTTATTTCTGCTTCAGAGGTGGGATGTGGCGGAGGTTATGTAACACTGACACACTGTTTTATTTGTCCCACCTCCTCCTTTGTCGCTGATTTGAATCTTCTCTCCTCATTCAGATCATGGCTACACTCAGCTGGCCACCAGTGTGACCCTGCTGAAGGCTTCGGAAGTCGAGGAGATCCTTGAAGGGAACGACGAGAAGTACAAAGCGGTGTCCATCAGCACCGAGCCCCCCGCCTACCTCAGGTACGCCCATCACAGTTCCCCAAATGTGTTTCGGTATAATTTAAATCGTTTATTTGTAACAGCAGAGATCTGTGTTCAGTTGTGTAGATAACAGAAAAATATGAGAGATTATATTTTAGGTGAATCCTGTGGACATAAATGCATAAAGGTGAAAAACATCTTAATATCAAAGAAACAACAGATATTTGCATTAAAATGGTCCGAAAAGCACCAACAGTTCAGTGACTCCAGCTGTCTGTAAGGCTGGAGTCACATGGAGACGAATAAGATTGGCTGTAAACACGCTCATTTCTTCCTTTAATGAGATGATCTGTGGGGACTGACTCACTTTTGAAGCCAGCCTCAAGTGGCCGTTAGAGGAACTGCAGTTTTTGGCACCTCTCCCTGGATGTTGCTGCTTTGTATACAGACATCTTACAGCAGGCGAGCTCTTGTTCTTCCACCTCAACCCTCCAGATATGAAAATCAGTAACTGTCAACAAGGAGCTCGTCTGTCCTTGAGGCCTTTAGTAGAGACAAAATAAATGATAGTCTGCTCCTAAAACTGAGGCTAACCTTTTTCAGGCCTACCTAGATAGAGAAGTCGGCTCCAAACAGTCCATTACATCCAGAACATAACATATTATTTACTTTAGATTTGAATCGCTCTGTGTTGTCTGCCACCAGGGAACAGAAGGCGAAGAGGAACAGTCAGTGGGTTCCCACGCTGCCCAACAGTTCCCACCATCTGGACGCCGTGCCCTGCTCCACCACCATCAACCGCAGCCGACTGGGCCGCGACAAGAAGAGGACCTTCCCCCTGTGGTGAGCATCGAGCTGCTGGAGAGACGGAAGAGCATTTGCTAACTTTATGAAGTCTAAAATAACAGCTGCAGTGATTGTATAATTGATTATATAATTATAAATTAATTGATTGACAGAAAAAAGCAACACAGCTTCTCTTCCCGAGGACAAGAATGGTGATTTTTATCTGCTTACGGTTTTATTATATTAAATAAAGTAGCTTCCTCGTTTTAATATCTTTGATTCAGGGCTAATGTCTAATCTATGGCATCGTTTTCGCAGCTTCGATGACCACGATCCAGCTGTGATCCATGAAAACGCCACCCAGTCTGAAGTCCTCGTTCCGATCCGCCTGGATATGGAGATCGAGGGGCAGAAGCTCAGGGATGCTTTCACCTGGAATATGAACGGTAGCATCACATCCTCTCACCCTGCAAATGTCAGCACAAAACTGTCAATTTATTCTCATTTTCTGGAATTTACAGAAAAGCTCATATCGCCAGAGATGTTCGCTGAGATCCTGTGTGATGACCTGGACCTCAACCCGCTGGCCTTCGTCCCTGCCATCGCGTCCGCCATCCGACAGCAGATCGAGTCTTATCCCACAGACAGCCTCCTGGAGGACCAGACAGACCAGAGGGTGATCATCAAGGTGACGCACGCTGCCAGTTACACTCACGTTTGCGCCTTCAGTACAGAAAAGTTTAACCGGGCTCTTCTCTCCTCGTCCAGCTGAACATCCATGTTGGGAACATCTCTCTGGTGGACCAGTTTGAGTGGGACATGTCAGAGAGGGAGAACTCGCCGGAGAAGTTTGCTCTGAAGCTTTGCTCTGAGCTCGGCCTCGGCGGGGAGTTTGTCACCACCATCGCTTACAGCATCCGCGGTCAGCTGAGCTGGCACCAGAGGACGTACGCCTTCAGGTACGGAGTCACCAAGGCAGCGCTGAGAGAGTTCAGAGTTTGTTTTTTTCTCTTCGCTCTGTATGTCAAACTATCTGAGATAGACGAGGGGCAGCCAGTCAGAAGAAAGTTGGATTAAAGGGGGAGGAGCTAAAACAGCTTATTGCAGACAGGATGAACTGAGGGGCTGAACCGAGGCCCAGTATCAGATAAACAAGGATTATTTTGAATTGTGACTCATGCAGAGCTGCTTTAGTTGCATCCAAGAATAAAAATATGGAGCTGAAAACGAGCAGAAAGAGTCATTTATTAAAGGGCACCCAATCAGTCGTAAACAGTTTATTGATAACGTTCAGAAAATGTTTGGCGTCTTAAAGGCCAGAGGAGCTGTGAACAGAACTCTGACACGTGAGTTTGAAGTTTTTTGAGATTTGCAGTATCCCGGGTTTCTGCAGCTCTCGGTTTAATTTTAAACTCATTAAAAAATAACTAGTTATTCTTTGTACCCATTCCGCCATCTGTTTTCTGCAGTTGAAAGCTACAAAGTTCTTCACGGCAATAACATGCACTGTTTTTTTTGTGAGTGATCATTTTTACAAATATTACATTTTATTCTTTGATATTTAAAAAGTCTTAAACTCTGAACTTGCAGAAACCCGAGCAGCAAATAGTGTGTGTTTGCTGCTGGTGCAGCGGTCATGTGGCTGCGACCTTTGACCAGTCAGAAGTTGATGGGGGTTGAATTCGGGTCAGTCTGGCCGGTCTCGTCTCGTCTGCTCGTCCTTTGGGTGAAACATTGCCGCCCGTCTGCTGCTGTCGGGCCAGAAGCAGCTGATCTCTGCCACAGCTGGACTTCAGCTGTGGAAGAAACACTTGAGGACTGTTTGTTTTGCTGCTTATTTCATGGCAACGAAATATGATTGATGAAGTGTTTTCACTGCAAACAGTGCAAAGAGAAGTCAGACTGAACAGAGTTCAGCGTCGAGGAGTGTGGTAACGAGCTCCTGCCAGTGTTTGCTCACGAAGGCGGTCAGCAGCTACAAAAACACGAGTTCAGATCTGTTTTTGTGCCTCAGCTTCCCACGCTTGTTTCTGCATATGTTTAATCCCTGCGCGATGTTTCCAAAATATCTGCAAAGTCTGGAATTTTATCTGTTTCAGGACTGAAAACATGATGAACACTGTCGTTTAGCAATATTTAGCTAAAGTAACAGAAACAGTGTGACTAGAAAACATGGAAAAGCTTGAGCTGCAGCAGGAAGTGCTCGTTATAGCAAAGGAGAGTAAATTAAAGTCTTTGCTTTTTCTTTTGCAGTGAGAACCCTCTGCCCACAGTGGAGATAGCAATAAGAAACACAGGTGACGCTGACCAGTGGTGCCCCCTGCTGGAGACGCTGACAGACGCGGAGATGGAGAAGAAGATCAGAGACCAGGACAGAAACACGAGGTGGGTGTCGGCTTATTGAAACCAATCAGATCATTTGAACGTGCCACTTGCAGCTCTGCTAAGTTTGGAGGAGCTTTAAGGAAATCATTCGTTGATTACATGGGAGGGCGGAGTTTGGATGAATGAGCCAGTCTTGGAGTGAAAATGGGATCAGATCTCACTCGTTAGTGTTGGGCAGCATTAGCCAGAACGAGTGCACCTCAGGGTCGGATTTAAATCCCAAACTAAGCTGTTATTGGAGGGTTTTTTTCAGCTTTTTGTTTCATCAGTTCTTCCTTTGTGCTGCTTTCTCAATCAGGGCCGCCTTAAGCCTTTATTTACCATGCATGCTCACTTCTCGTTACCATAACTCCTCTAGCTTTTTGGGCTGCAGAGAAAATTCAAATTGTTACTGAGAAATCAGTTATTGTCTAGTTTTACAGCCAAAATTACAAAATGAGGCCAGACGCCTGAACATCCTGCTGTTGTATTTCGGGAGCGCCTCCACTGACGCTCTCTTCTTCTTTGCTCCACAGGCGAATGAGGCGACTGGCGAACACGGCACCTGCGTGGTAAACGAAGCAGCGCCGGTGCCCCCTGCTGGAACGGCGCTCATACGACTGAGGTATGACGCCATCTCGGTTTGCAACATCGGCCGTGAAGACTCCTCCGTCACAGGCTGGACGTTTTTCTGCTCGGCCCGGACCTCCGTCAGCTGTTCCCCGTGTTGTTGTTATTTTTTTATTATCAATATTGATATCCTGTTCTGTTTGGCAAAGACCCCCGGTAAGAAACGCCCTCCTTTGTGTTTCCCCCCTGACCCTCAGCGTGGAGAAGCTGCTCTCACTTTGACCACTGACTGTCTTTACCTGACCACAGAGGGAGAAAACACACACACACACCACCAGTCTCAGATAATATATTATGTTGTATTTGTTGTCTTTTTTTGTACATTTTAATAATTCTTACAAAATAATAAAAAAAAGAAAGAAAGCGCTTGGTGTGCTATCTGGTTTACCGGTGAGTCTGCTGCTGCTATTGTTAGTAAATGAAGTTATTGTTAGTACATTAAGTTGAACGGGTTCAGCTGCTGAAGGACGACCCAGTTGTAGGCGCAGCTGATTTGAAACAGCTCTGAAATTTCCCAGGCTGCAGTTTTAATTAAGCCTTCTTTAAAAAGCTGGAATGAGTGATCATTTAAAACTGTGGGAACTGCTGCAGAGGCTCAGGGGAAAAGGAGCCCCCCACAGTGTGAGCCCCCAGCAGCTTAAAAGGTTCCCCATCAGTCAGTTTACGTGGATTCTGTTTGTACTTTTTTTGGACACACATTTCTAAAGGTGCCTCCTGGAAGCAGAGGACTTGTTGACTCCAACGATGAGCAGACCCAGGGCGCGATGGAAAGGTCACGTCTCTCGGCTGGCTCGGGAACGCCTCAGTCTCCCACTGGAAAGGGGGGGGGGTCTGGTGTTATGTAACACTTAATGGTTCAATTTTCCATCCATCAAAAAAAAATCAAATTCAAAAATCCAAAGTGGAGATTTTGAAACGATCCCCCCCACACACACACAGTATTTTTTTATTTTTTGGTGAAAAGCTTTAAAAAAAAAAACAACTCGTGATCCTGTAAATGTTTCACAAACTTGAAACCAACAGTCCGTCTGACCCCTGACCCCTAATATCTGCTGCACGGGATGATGCAGTACTTGTTTTGTTGTCGGGGTCCCGCAGAGGCTTGCTGGCGTGCTGTTGTGCTAAGCAGTTTCCATTTTGTTCCCAGTGTTTGACCCACAAAGGCAGCGGGTGAAAGTGCAGCGTGTGCAGACGGCTTTCAGGCCGTCGGCAGTTCTGTGAGGCAGCAGAGAGCAGAGTCCCTTCACTTCCTCACCTGCTCCTACACACTGAGATTTCTGTGTGCTTAAAGAAAAGCAGCAGCTCACACATTCTTATCTTAATTTATGTTTTCAGAATGTAGTAACTTTTTTACACTAGAAGGAAGCAGGGCCGACTTGGGGCTGGTTTTCCCCATTTGAGTGGGACACTGCTGATGTAGATGGTTTTTCTCTTCATGGAGGATGTTATCATTTTTGTTCTAATAGCTAAAAAGATGTTACACTTCATGTAGGATTTAGCACCGCCTTCTGAGCCATTTTTAAATCGAGGACCACGCATCGGTCGGTTCTTCATGTTTGCTGGGCAGGCTCGACCCAAACGTCGCTTTCCTCACTTTATAAAATAAAACAAATAAGCCGGGATCAGAAATGTGCTGAGCTGGTGTTTATTAGTAAAATAATATGACTGAAGTTGGAAATTTTATTGGCATTATTCACCTAATTTATTTGCAGTGGGAGTTTTTATTTATACTTGCACTCGTTTCTGCTTTCGCTGCATCGTGTGTGGCAGACAGACGCTGAGGTTAAACGTTCACCTCGCTGAGCTCTTCAGTCGTGTCGTCTAAACGTGACCGCCTTTGCTGTGCAGTATGAAATCTTCCTGCAGTCACACAAAGAAAAGCTGTCGGCGTAGCAGCCGTGAAATACCTCCACCCGTGGAACGCTCCTGTAAACAGAAGTGTCACCTACGCCCGATCCAGCTTTATGGGTCGGGATCGGCGCAGCGTCCGATCCAAATGTCTGATCAGTGCATCATTGGATAAAATTTTCAGCTTCTTCCATTTCTGGTCCTTTTAAGGCAAAGGGAAGCTCTGTGGTTACAATGCTTAGGTGGGAATTTGCTGTTATAAGCTAAACATTCAGTCCGTGCATCGTTACAGTCCTGTGTCAGTTTTCACAGCTCTCTGGGCTCGTAGTTGTGTTGCTCCTCATTTGGCCGCAGATCTCCACCCTCCTCCTCCTCCTCCTCCTCCTCCTCCTCCAGGAGGGGACGGTAGTCTGGGTCCTCTGGCCGATCAAACATGGCTCGTCTGTTAGGAGAGAACAAAACCACTTTATTAGAACTGAAAATATATCTTTATATCTTCCTTCCAAGGAGCTGGACTTTCTTTTTAAAGTGGTCTTGAGCAGAAGTTCTTCCGGCTGTCTTTCAGGGTTTCTTTGGGCATTTTCACTCATTTTCAGAGGAATGTTTTTCTTGGCTTGTTAAGCTACTTAACACTGACCTACAGAAGGGCTCTAACTCAAGGTATGAGACAGCTGTGTCTACATGTAACAGACAACTTAGCAAATAACCAATTTTAAACTTTGTTACTAGCAGCCTGCTACAAAAACATGGTTCACATTTCTTTATCTGAATCTATAAAAAAATGCCAAAGATAAAAGTTTGACTGGCATAAAAGAATATTTTTACACCAACAAGCTGATTCCCAAAGAGCTATTTAGTGTTGTTACAGTGTGTCCTTTAAAAAAAGAAATCTGAGGAACCTGAAGCCTGATCAGAGAGGGTCTCAGTGGGAGGGTGGCTGTGAAGAGGCGTTCTTAAGGAGAGGAAAGGCTGAGGTATTACACAAGAACTGGACTGAAAATCAGTGAAACAGGTCTGACGGAGCCACAGAGGAGGCCCAACAGTGAGCGTCTGTGTGTAAACACTGTCATGGTTTGGGGCATTTCTGACGCTGGAATTATGAACCCAGAGAAGCACCATCAGGTTCTGGTCCACCATCCAGCGCGGCCTGGAAAGCCTCTGATTGGTAACGGCTTCATTTCGCAGCGTGACAGTGATCTTAATACGCTCACCCTCATCCATGCACACCGTGCACTGCTGATGCCCGACACGCTCACACTTGTTTAGTTACATAAACCAGGAAACTGGATACAGCTGTGTGGACTCTCCTTTGGTTTTTGCCAGCCTAACAAGCTGGTAACTGTGTTTCCATCTGTGTGTGCACATGTTTTAATAAACGTCTGCTCCTATATTATACTGCAGTATAACACAGACTGTGTTTCTGCTGGTCATCCCTCTAAGTTAAGAGTTTGCACATGTTTAACTTCAGCTGGAAAAACGTGTTCTTACAGAAGTTCTGGTGTCATCAGCAGCTTCCGTCCTCCCGGCTGGTTTGGAAACACATCCTCCAGGAAATAGTACATGTGTCCGACACTGATGCCTGAGGGGAGAAAAAAAAAAAAAATATATATATTTTCTTCTTCTAAATTCAGACAGAGCTGAAGTTGTTGTACCTGGCGCTGAGAAAAACCTCACAAACAAGCCGGATGCTGACTGTGGGTGGTATCACCTTGGCCTCTAGCAACACTGTGAGGAACCTCAGAGTGACCAGAACATCTCCTTCACCTTTTAGCAGGACTGCCTGCTTTCATCTGGGCTATATTGTCAAAATTGGAATCGTCCTGTCTCAGAGTGACCCTGAACCACCCCTCATTTATGCTGCTGTAGGTTCAAGCTGCTGGGGGGCTTCCCCTCCCCATGCGTATATATGCCACCATGCAGTGCATGAACCTCTGTCCTCCCTCTCTCATAGTTTTGTCCTTTCTCTCTGTCATCTCCTTTCTGTTCTTCTCCCTCCCCTCAGCAGAGGACTGCCCCTCCCTGAGCCTGGTTCTGTTGGAGGTCTCTTCCTGTTAAAAGGGAGTTCTTTCTCCCCACTGTCACCAAGCGCTTGCTCATAGGTTACATCTGATTGTTGTTCTCTCTCCAATGTTGTAGTATCTTTTCCTCACTATATAAAGCACATTAGGCAGTTGCTGTTGTTAGCTGGTGTTATATAAACGAACTGAATTATTTCTGAACATGACAGAGTCGTTTCATACCGAGCAGGTCGACCACGATGGAGTTTCCGAGCAACAGTGAGAATCCCATGAGCACCCAGGGAAGAAACGGGGCCTGAAAGTTCAGGAGGCCGAAGAAGTTCATGCGTATGAGCGGATGTCTTCTACTCCACACGTACACCAGCATGATGATGAAGGCCTGACCCAGGAAGAAGATGTTGGCGAACAGACCGAAGAGCTGCAGGACTTCAGGTTAAATAAAAAACATTCATGGCGAGTCAAAGAGCAGACTCTCCTGAACTGTTGGAGCCTCAGTTTATGTTTTATGGAAGAAATGCACTTCCATACATCCGTTACTCAGAAAGCATACTTCTGCTTCCAGAAATATGAAATAATAAAGCACCGGAAATTAATTATGTGGAATTCGCCGTGAAACACAACACGGCTGCACGAACCTGCATACTGGCTGTTTAACAACCACCCGGAAGGAACGTCTGTAGTAAACAAAGTCACGACTGTATCATTAGCCTGGAATCTGAAAACGTGCTGAGCATCATCAAAAAGAGGTGCGCTGCATGAAGAGCGGCTGACTTTACATGCTTGGAGCCTGCACACGTCTAAATTAGATGGTAAAACCCGTCGGCATGCAGAGACGTCTGTCAGCCTGTCTGAAACCTGACAGCTCAGCAACAACTAATGTTTCCACTTTAAAGGCACTTTTCTTAAACGCCCTCAACTTAGATCACACGTTTACCACCAGGGGGCAGAGTTTTACCAGTTGGTGTGCTGAGATGTTTTCAGACGTCCTCCTAACTTTTAATAGTTCTTAATTCCTCAGGAAGCTCTGCCTTTAGCAGGCTGCGATTGTAAATTAGCACGTGTACTTACCTGGTTAAATAAATGTTATACTGACTCACTCCATCTAGTGTCACAAACTGGAATTACACAACAGTACGGCCCAGCCCAGTTTTAACTTTTGTCCAGCACAACACAAAAAGCCGCTGTTGTTTCAACACGTTCTCTCGATAGAGTCACTTCATTCTGCAAGGTTTCAAAATATTTTTAAAGGGTCGTTTCACTCAAATTACAAACAGCAGCACCGCCCAGCCGCACTTATTAACCCCGTTTGTCACACGAAAAACAAAGATTTAATAATTATGTGAAGTTTGGGAAGTTTAGGCCGCGGGGCTCTGGAGCGAACACCATTTTTCTATTTTTAGAAAAAGTGACCTTGATCTTGACCCCAGTGACCCCACATACAATCCCAGCCTAGCTTTGGTCATAAGCTATCTACCCACGAAGTTTGGAAAGTGTAGGCCGAACGGTTCTCGAGTTATTGAGCGGATACTTTAATGAGCGCCGCCCGGACACCCGGACACCCGGGTGTTCACATAAAAATGCACATTTAAACATGTTAAATACTTTTTATTTTTCCTGTTTGCTCAAATTTTTAGGCTTCTTTAGGACAGAGTACTTCAGTACGAATCTCTTTATGCCTGTACTAAACTCATTTTCCTGGAAGAATAATATACTTTTGTGGTTAATAAGTCAAAGTTTCGAGTTAGCTCTGCGAATCACGAAGCTCCATGAAAGAGGTCGTTTCCTTGTTACCTGGAAGCAGATGAAACCAACGCATGCGCACTCAGAAGGGGGCAGCGGCAGTATCAGTTAGCTAGCAGCAAACGTGGACAAACCGTGGTCAGGTTTTTGACCTTTGAATGCCTTCGAGCTGCATAAAAGGAATCAGTGTTTTCACGTTGAACAGCATCATGGTTATTGATTGAGCAGCTTACCAATCCCACATGGTGATACGACCCCTGAAGGTTTACTAGAGCGCACTTTTTAAACTGAAAGCATCCACGGCAGCAGTTATTCAGGCGGGAACTTTTAATCTTATACGTCACCACCCAGATTCACTCATTATTTTAAAACCCAAACACAGGTGGGAAAAAAGTTTTTTGTGTAATCTGACCCTTTAAGGGTGCCGTAGCTGTTCCCCCATCACTCGTCCATCTGCCAAACATCTGAAAGGATACAGTGATCACGATTCCTCCAAACAGGAACATGAAAACAAAGTCCGCCGTCCTGCCCCGGAAACAGCCTTCCTCCAGCATCCGACAGTACCGATAGCTTACTGTCAGTTAAGATTTCACCTTCATTTGAGTTTCTCTTTGATAAAATTAGATATTTTTCTGTGTTTGACAAAAAGATACAGAAAGATGATGTTGAACACGAAACTGAATCCAAGGGAACCGAAGAACAGGAAGCTGGTTATCAGGCGCCATAGCTGAGGGAGAGAGATGCAAAGGGAAGAGGAGTGTAATAAAGGAGTGATGATATACCACATAATCATACTTAAAGTTTCAGTGAAATACTTGGTACCTGGTATCTCCTGATGATGAGCTCTGGGTTGAAGTAGAGCTGAAACGGGCTGATAAACTCAAGTTGCTAAAAAATAAAACAGCCTGAGATTAATAAGCAAGTTTAATAAATTCTGGGTGGTTTGCTGACATTGCTGCAATAAACTGGGAGTTTTTTAGGGTTCACTGATTTTTTTATTATTTTTTTTGAAAGATTCATTTTGTAATAACTCGCTGCAGAATTTAAACCTTCACCTTTGGGCTGCTGTTCTTTACCTTTGGGTAATTACTCTATACCTGATTTCTCTTCTTTCAGCTGCTCTCTTCAGGGGTCGCCACAGTGGATCATCTGCCTCCATCTCACCCTGTCCCAACATCCTCTGTCACACCAACCCTCACATGTCCTTCTTCATCACATCCTTGATTTTTTTTTTCTGTGGTCTTCCTCATTTCCTCCTGACTGACAGCTCCATCTTCATCTTCCCTCCTCTGCACATGTCTACACCATCTCAGCCTCGCCTCTCTAACTTTGTCTCCACACCATCTCAGCCTGATGTACTCATTTCTAATCCGGTCCAATCTTTTTGTCAGTGCCACCATCTCCAAACCATCCATCACAGCAGGTCTCAGTACAATCCTGGAAACCTTCCCTTTCACGCTTGCTGCTCTCCCTCTGTCACAAATCACCCCTGACACTCGTCTCCACCCACTCCACCCTGCCTGCACTCTCTCCTTCGCCTCTCTTGTGGCTGGCTCCAGAGATTTAAACTCATCTACCTTCACTCCTGCTGACCTCATCTCTCAGCCTTCTCGTCACCATTACAAACAAGAAGGGGCTCAGAGCAGAACCCATCTGATACTCCTCCTGCACACCTCACCACCGCCTCTCTGTCCTCATGCACGTCCTGCACCACCCTCACGTCCTTCTCTGCCACTCCTGACTTCCTCATGTAGTGCCACAGTTCCTCTCTCAGCAGCCTATCATCTGCTTTCTCTGGATCCACAAAGACACAGTGAAGCTCCTTCATATCTTCTCTAAACTTCTCCATCAACACTCTCAAAGCAAACATCTCATCTGCAGTGCTCTTCTTGGCAGCCATACTGCTGCTCACTGATCCTCAGCTCTCTTCTTAGCCTAGCTTCAGCAACTCTTTCATATCTTCATGTTGTGACTCATCAGCTTTATCTCTCTGTAGTTACTACAGCTCTGCACGTCACCCTTGTTCCTGAAAATCAGTACTAGTGCACACTTTTCCATTCCTCAGGCACCCTCTCACTCAACAAGCCCTCCCTCCTGAACATCTCCACATGCAGTCTGTCCATACTCCCAGTACTCCTGTCTGCTTTCTTCAGCTCCCTGACTATCCCACCTTTTCTTTGCTAACCTCTTCCTTTGAATACTTTCCTGTGCTTCCTCATTCCTCCACCAAGTCTCCTCGCCCCCTTTCCTCTGTCCAGAGGAAACACCGAACACCTTCTTGGCAGTTTCAATCACACCTTCAGCTGTACTTTATCCTGTAACTCCTCCCACCTCAGCTAAAATCTCATAACTGCTGTCGCTTATTATTCAAATGAGTTTTATCATCATGTAATTATTTACCAAATTCAGCTGCAACAAATCAACCGATACATGTGAACTATTCTCACTTATATTAAATAATGATTAAAGTACTTTCATTAAGTTACGCAGCTGATACCATCAGGTGCATACATCAAATTTATTATAACTTTTTAAAATGATCTTCAGTCTTTACGCTTTAAATAAATTGAAAAGTTAAAAATAAGACCTTCAAACAAAGCAAAATGATCTTAGACTGCTTTCATCTGCATGAATGACACTTCTACATGAGAAGACTGCAACTGGAACTCTAACAGAGGTAACACGTTATAAGAGTCCAACAGTAACAACAAGCACCAATCAGCAGCTGACTCTGAGGAGGCTGCCTCTGAGTTTCCCCTCTGATCTGCAGACTGTGGATTAGAAGCCGTTTCTTACCACAGCAGCGGTGGTGAGGACGCAGGCGGTCGTGTACGCTCGGGTCACCACAGGGATCTGAAAATACTCCTGAGTGAAGCTGTGAGCCATCCCTGCTGCTGCTGCTGCAGCTCCTGCCTCACTGTCACTCATCATTTACTCCCTCAATGAAAAGCACTGGCCCCGCCCCCTCCCTCCACCTGCCAATCACAACCACTCATCCATTAACACCATCCACCCCACCAACACAGCAAACCATTTCAAAGGCCAAACATGCAGGAATGTCATTTATCTTTGTGTTTTACATTAAAGCCAGTGATATGAAGCCTAATTTTATCATGCAAACTGAGACTCGAGTGTGTTTCAGATATTCCTGTAACATCCACACAATAATGCACATAATGATTTATTGCTGTTATCCCGACAGGTGTCAGTGCAGCTCTGTTTCCGGGTAAGGACTGATCCAACATCTGTCTTATCTCAGTGCACCAGACGGCCTCTTCAAATAAAACATCATTTTAAATCCTTGTGAGGAGATTTTAAGGCAGAAGCACCAGAAATGTTACGCTGAGTTACAGCGAAACCTGCAAAATCAAAACTCTGCGAAATAAGGTGAAACATTTCTTACATTACTTACATTTTATGAAAATTTTACTTGTGTCTAAATAATAATAAAACACCTCACACATGTCCTACCGGGTGGAGGCGCCAGGGCAGACCCAGGACACGCTGGAGAGATTATACCTCTCGCCTGGCCTGGGAACGCCTCGGTGTGCCCCCCCCAAATGGATGGATGGATATTAATAGAATATGAATATGTCTCAAAGTCTCTCCAGAGGCAGATTGATAAAAAGGTTACAAATTTATTATAAGTAACAGAAAAAACAGAAAACAGTACACAGGTCATACATTTCAATAAACAGAGTAAAGGCTACAAAAGGATACAAAAATATTAAAGACACGTATAAACAGGAACATTTTCCTAAGCTGTTTGTGTATAAATATGTTTTAAAGCAAAGCTGAACACTTGAACTGAGGTGCAGACATGATTCCAACAACAATGAGAGCTGTGACAACTCGTCAGTGTCCTGCACTGAGCCTTCAAGCGCTGCAACAGCGACGCAGCAGAGGGAAAGTCAGAGGAAAGGATGGAGCAGTGGTTCTCAACCTGGGAGTGCGGACCCGCAAAGGGGTCGTCACAGGAGTCCTTGAAATGCTTTCGCTTTCCAGCAGTGATGGAAAGTATTTGCTTTATGCATGTGCTCTGTCTTCTGTTAAATATGGAACATTCTGACTTCTGCTTGACCCTTAAACACTTCTGTAAACACTGATCTTTGCAGTGTTAGAAAATCGAGTGCAAATGCGATCAACTCTTACTCTCTTATTGTTGCAACATTTTAGAGTCAAAATGTTTTTTTTAATTACCAGGTTGATGTGCACAGCTGCTGCTGCTGCCGCCCACAAACCTGTTCCTGATCACAGAGAAAAGAGCGAGCGGGCGCTCCGAGGTGGTTGACTGTGCTGCACTCTAGATGGCGCCGTGCAGCTTTTCCTGCAACGAATGTCTGCACACTGAAAAAAATGAGAGCTTCACATCATCACGCTATAAGATTGACATCAAAACATGGCATGCACCAGTGGCGTTTTTTTAAAGAGTGTATAAAATATTTACTCACGCCAGAGAAGAAAAGAAACTGAAACCTTTCATATTTTGCCAAAACTTTCTCTCAGACAGCAGTGAGCACACGCTGGAAATCACAAACAATGATGAAACATTGTTGCTTTGACGTGTTTGTGCCCAGAGAAGGGACTGAACTCGTTATTTAGTGACTCACACCTGAGTTAGTTTGAGGCGTCCGTACCTCATGGAGAGGAGCAAAGTTATTTATGGCCACTGTTACTGGCTGAAAGTGACCGAACTAACTGGCATCTCAGTGGCTACCTTTGGTGGTGGCATCTGTCAAAGCAAAGTGAACGGTGAAAGTGTTACTGCTTCAGCTGTTGCCTCTTTGGGGTTTTGGTCCATTCATTTCTACGCATCTGATTTTATCCAGGTTTTCAATTTGTGCATGAAAAGCAATAAACATTAGAAACGTAACAAAATGCCAAAATATCGCAAGGTTTTGGTTGTTGTACGGATAAAAACTTTCAATTAGATAAAGTGCAATGGAAACATAAATCATGGTGATGCAGCCGACTGAGAAGCAGCAGATCTAAGCATCAGATCTGAGAAGCTTCACTGAACAATGAATCAGTGAAACATTTTGCTATCTGCACTGTATTTTTGGTATCTGACACCATGTTTGGCACAGGCGTGTCCCACATCAGCAGTTATCTTTGGGCCTAGTTTGGGCCAGGAGTGATGGTGCTGACTCAGTGAGTCGGGCTTCCACATATCAGTCACAGGTCACCCAAATTTGGGCCAGATGTAGCCCAAACCAAATGTGATACACATCTGGCCCACACTACATTTGCCAGAGCCATAACTGCCCAAAGTTTCCCAGATTAGGCCCAAAAGTCTCACATCTGGGTATGTTCTGATCATAGACTGTATATAAAAGATGGGCATAAGGCCAGATGAATTGTAATTTCAGCTACGACTGCAAAAACAAAATAATCAGAGAAAAAAGGATTTGTGTTTTGCATTAATTTTCACTCCGACGCTCCTGAGTTTTTTTCTTGTGTTATAAATCAAGCGCACCTCTTTCCACTTCTGCTTTTCACTAAACTCACTCTTTAGTTGAGATCAAGCCATGAAGCCGAGTCTGGGGCCAGGGGGACGACTCGCCCAACACTGGGGGTGAGGTCACTGAGGTAGTTAAACACCTCCTTGGTGGCAGGGCCCCTGGGGTGGATGAGATTCACCCTGAGTTCATTAAATCCCTGGAGGTCGTAGGGCTGTGTTGGTTGACATGTCTCTGCAACATCGTGTGGAGATCTGGGGCGGTGCCTGTGGGGTGGTGGTACCCGTCTTTAAGAAGGGGGACTGGAAGGTGTCTTCCAGTTATATTGGGCTCACACTCCTCAGCCTACCTGGGAAGGTTTACACCAGGGTGCTGGTCTCTCAGTTGAAAACTGGGTTCAGAAGGAACACCACGGTTTTCGTCCTGGTAGTGGAATGCTGGACTGGCACTCTCTTAAGGATATTCAGGGGTGTGTGGGAGTTTGCTTAACCCAGGGTGTCTCAAAGGGTTATGACAGGTGGGGCGCGAACGACCTGGGAGAAAACTCCTCCAGAACAATCGGATTAATTCTCAGGTTAGCAGGTAGCGACTAGTGAAATTCTCCACCGTCTTTTGCGTACATGGAGCTGTCCTGCTGCTTCATCACGAAGGGGGAACCCCCCCACCCACCGCACTTCACATGGGGCGTGAAAAGATTTCATCCAGCGAAGTAGGGCATGATGGAAAAAGTTTGGCCTAATCAGTCTGTGTGTGCTTTGTGGACTTGGAGAAGTTATCTGACTGTGTCCCTTGTGGCACCCTGTGGGAGGTCCTTTGGGAGTATGGAGTCATTCAGTCCCTGCATATTTGCAGTGAGAGCTCGGTCTGCATTTCCAGCAATAAGCTGGACTCGCGCCCAGTGGGTGCTGGACTTGGCCAGGGCTGCCCTCTGTCACTGATTGTACGCTAAGCCTGTTTTCATTCTACTGGCCAGCAGGGGGCATCTCCTCTGGCTTTAAAAAGACGTCCGATTGTATAGAAATCTAAGGGAAACCCGACCATCGTTTCCTTAATCTGTAAACACTTTCCTAATGAGTTTATGCTCTCATTTGCCAGATTAAAGCCTTACTGAATACAACATGATGTTCATTTTGTGAATTATAGTTTTAACAAGTCATACAGGGCGATAAAAGTAGGGTATGCACACACTCATGATGTGTTTTCAAAGAAATAAGATGGCAAAAAAGCTCAGCTCGAGGCTCCACAGTGGGACTTCATTAAACAGTGTCCATCTTTTTATACAGTCTGTGGTTTTGAATTATGGTTAATGGGAGTCAGGTTGGCAGGAAAATCAACTGCATGTGCAATCATGTCTGTAAAAAAGGGAAGCATAGCTGAAATAGTTGTTTGCTGACATTCCTGCTGAGTGATTTCTGGGTTAGTAATTACAGCGTTATAACAACACTCTCACTGCCACCTACAGCAGCTCGTGCACAATGGTTGATGTCGGTCTTTAGACCCTCAAAGGGTCAGCGAAAGTCCATCCATGACGAACACAGACTACAGGCTAAGTGGGACAGTCTGTGGACCAAAATCTCACTTTTAGGCTCAGAGAAAGGAGGTGAGAACGTTAAACGAGGGCCCAGAACTCAGCCTTACTGTGACAAAAATGTGCAAAATAAATATGAGGATAGCTGCACAGGAGGTGCCAAGTCCGAGGGAATACAACTTGGTTTTCCTGAGAAGGTGTACTTGATCTGTGTATCAATAAATGAAGGATAAACAGATTCACAGGAGATCCTCTCATCCCCTTGAATCCAAACACACAAATGTTTTTACTCTAAAAAACAAATGAAAAAAACAACAACCTCCTCTTCATTGTCAAAAAATAAAATCCTCTGGCTCAGACTCGAATGTTTCTACAGCCAAAGAAATCCACGCTGACGTAGCGAGGGTAGCCCTCCAAAGAGTTCATGTTAACGGGATCAAATTTCCAGTACTGCCGTCCTCGGATGAAGTGAGCGTAGCCTGAAACACAGAGAGCACGAACAAAGCGTTTTTATCAGCGGCGCTGCGAATGTGCCCGTGTTGGCCCAACAGCTGTTTGCTCTTGGCCAGATGTCAGATAAGCAAGTGAAAACCTGACGCTGATGAACGAGGAAAACAAGCAGCGTGCAGAGCAGAACACACACAGGAACACATGCAGACGGGACGCCTTCAGCGGCACCCGGGTCATTTATGAATGACACATCGTGTCAATAATGTGATCTGATAGCGCTGAAGATAAATATGTGATTATTGTTTCGTACAGTTATGGTTACAGACTCTCCTCTGTAGTGGGATTCTGAACCGGATCATTTGAATGCTGACAAGCGGTTTCATCCACTGTTATTTTTAAATCTGTGACTAATACTTTAAACTTGTAAAGTAGCTTAAACTATGTTTGATCATATTTATACTGTAGCAGAGTAAAGTTCCTGTGCTTTAATTCAACAGCTAGGTGCAGCACTCCTAATCATCATCACTCCGCACGGCACGATTAACTGCGTTTGGGTTTGTGGACCGTACCGTAGATGTCTCGGAAAGCGGCGTCCACGACGCTGGGGATGCCGACCCAGTCCTGCATGCTGCGTGGGCCAGACTCGACTCGGTTCTCCTGGGGGCTGAACCTCCAGTAGCTGCCTGACTTGAAGAAGTAGGTGTTGTAGTTGGAGTCCTGGCCCCAGCGCAGCGCCGCCTGGATCCCAGACTCATATAGACCCAAATTCCTGATGGACTCCGGCCCCCTGATCCGCCTCTCGGCATCAAACACCCAGTAGTTCCTGCCTGCAGAGACAGCAGGGTCCATTTAACGTGTGCCATTCAGTTTTCTTCTCCTCCGTAAGTGCAGCCGTTCTACAGTTGAACTTAATGCTGCACATTTTCCACAGCTGAGACACGCTGTACTTCAAATAATCAATTATATACAAATATTTATAATTCTATATCATTTTGATGAATTCAATGTTTAAAACAATGTTTTTAACCTAACATGCTGCCTGTTGCCCAACACATGCATCCCCTGAAATCTAAGTACTTGTTTGAGTGCTTTGTTTGCTTTCTGCCAACAAGAAGAAGAAGAAAGAAGAAACAGCCTTTATTGTCCCACAGAGGGGAAATTTGGGTGTAACAGCAGCCGCATTATAAATATAAATATAA
>JAVDPK010002506.1:248363-259012 GCA_034780415.1 Cichlasoma orientale | reverse complement strand
ATCTATCTATCTATCTATCTATCTATCTATCTATCTATCTATCTATCTATCTATCTATCTATCTATCTATCTGTGAATATACAGAAAAAGGGATTAAATAACAGGATATTTGCTGACATTGAAACAAAGGTTCTGCTGGAAAAGAAAGGACAGAGATATCTGCACACAGCGGAGATGTTCAGACACTCACCCATGTGGTTTCCGAGGGTCCATGACTCATCGGCGTCAAAGTGGATTTCACCTTGTCGGTGTGTTTTGGGGAAGAAGGCGTGAGCAAGAATCCCACCGCGGCCATCGAAGGGAAGGTTGTCTCCGTGCCATAACCTGCCATGTTTTAGAAAGCGAACACTGATGAGCAACAAAGGCACTCTGGGAGGATTTAACAGCAGAAACCTTTTAACAGCTTTATAGACAAAAGACTCTAAACTCCAGTCTGTCAGCTTCAGCTTTAAACACGTGCAGAGTAAAGAACTGAAAATGCATCAGTGATTAATCTTCCAAGTACTCTGCTGGTATTCTTACAGTCAAAAATATGTGAGAAATGTGAGTTATTGTGAGAACCAATCACAGCAGTCCAAACCCCCAATATGTTTATTTTTTTTAATTTCAGAACACAAAGGAAACAAGCAAATGTTTACATTTCAGAAGCTTCATAAACTGATTAAACAATTTAATATTTATTAAAACTGCTGCTGGCTTTATCTTTTTACCAGCTATATGAATATTTCTGCTCTAAAAGCCGTGACAGGAGCATTCACAGAAGCACTGATAGCTGGCAGCCCTCAGCTAACTGTGGGACATGCTCGCTCCCAGGTTAGGATATCTGTCGTCACTACAAAACGCTGAATTTCGCTGACATTTCACGGTCCCCGGTGGTCACATTGCTCCTCGCCTCTTCCTGTGTGGCGCCTCTTTCCTCCACACAGGAGTCGGACCGTTTTTAGGAAGCCCACAAATATTTGCCTGTAACATCCAACGGGAGGAGAAGGTCCCTGTAACACATTCTCAGATTCACTCTTTTCTCCAAGCCTCTTCACTTTTCCCCTCCTTTCTTTATTCATGTACAAAAGCAAAGCTGAATCTTAAAGTTCGAGCTCCCCGCAAACAGCGCCGTCCTCATTCCTGGGTGTTGGTGGCATCAGAAGAAGCTGCAGTCTGTGGGAGAAACCTCGGCTGTTTGCATAGCATTTTTAGTAGCATTTAGCATTGCACCTGTACAGGTGCTGAAATCCTGGCTGATCGCTTTTATCTGTAAGAGTTCTATCCTGATGCGGGAGGTCTCTGCCAGGATGATGATGATGCCCCATCTATGGGGCATGAGAGGTCACTAAATGGTTTGTTGATGATGAAAATGAATCATATCAAGTGGCATAAATGAACAACAGAGGGAAATTTTGTGTGACCTCACTGTCTGTCACCATTATCACAACAACAAATGAGGGAATATCTTTTGGAAGAGGTGGTAATCAACCCTCCCGGAGCGCTCATAGACTTAGACAATCAAGCACCTGGTGGCCGTACAGGTTACAGGGACAGTTAGTGTTTCCTTTAATTTATCACACATCTGTAGTGAGCTTGAGTCAAAAGAGGAAAAATGCAAAATCGTTCCACTAAAAAAACAAACCAAGCTTCACAAAAGAAATTACGTAATTCCAAGGATGACCCAGATCCCCCACAAAACGTTTTATATCTCTGATGTTTATATTCTGCTTGTCTTTTCTTGCTGTGTAATCTCTTGTTTTCATCTCTGCGGCTCTGGAAATCCCTCTGTAGCAAAGGTCTTTGTCCCAATCTGCTTTAAAGTGATCTGACTCTCAGATCTTCCTCACAAATGCAACCTCAGTTCCCAAAACGCTGGGAAATAAAAACAATGCAATCATCTGTGAAGCTCATAAATCCATATTTTATTCACAATGGAACACAGAAAACATATCAAATGTTTAGACCGAGACAATATTATTTTAAATTTGATGGCAACAACATGTCTCAAAAAAGCTGGGAGAGGGGCAGCAAAAGGCTGGAAAACTAAGAGATACTAACAAGAAACAGCTGGAGGAACATTTGGAACTAATTAGGAGAACTGGGCACAGGTCAGTAACACAACGGGCACCTTAGAGAGGCAGAGGTTCTCAGAAGTGAAGATCAGCAGAGCTTCACCAGTCTGCAAAAAATTGCATCTACGAATTATGGAACAATCTCAGAACGATGTTCCTCCATGTAAAACTGGACTTTGGATATCTCCACATCTACAGTACATGATATCATCAAAAGACTCAGAGAATCTGGAGGAATCTCTGTGCGCAGAGATGAGGCTGAAAATCAGTGTTGGATACCTGTGATCTCCAGGCCCCGAGGCGGCACTGCATCAACAACACGGAAAATACAACAACAAAGAGCCGGGACTGCCGAGCAGCCGGAATCAGACAAGAATGGTCCGGTTCCCGGACGTTTATCGATGCAGAGAGGAGGCTACTCAGTGGTAAACATGGTCCTGTCCCAGCTTTATTGTAGACTTTTTTGTTGCTGCCATCAAATTAAGAATGACCTCGTTTTCTGACTTTAAACATCTGATATATTTTCTTTTTTCTATTGTTAATAAAATATGGATTTATATTCTCTGCACATCATAGAATCACAACTTTTTCTGAATTGGTTTATTTATACAGTTAAAATAATCCACAAAAAAGAAAAAGTATGTAAAAAAAACTGTGTGACTCATGTAGTCTTGTTTCTGAAATAACAAAAGCATTAAATAATGTTCAGTTCAGCACTGAAACAATGAACCGATTTAGTCAGCTGCTGAAACAAAATGCCAAACTTTTGCCAGCTTCAGCTTTTATTCTGTGTTTTTACTATAACAGACAAAAGCCCGACCAATATATCAGCTGATATTATCAGCCGATATTATCAGCCGATATTAGGTGTTTACAGATATATCCATATTGGTGAATAATTTTCATTTATCAGTCAGTAAATGAAAGCATACCCTGCTTTATCGTTCTCTTTAACTGTAATGTGGACCATAATTTCTGAAATAAACATCTTGTGTTAAATGAGACTTGCACTGGCGAGCCCATAAATTCAGGGTTTACTGAGGTCACAAAGCAAATGCTTTCTCATAGACTTCTTTCTATAACCAGGGCTGGCCTGCTGGCCATTACAGAGCTCAGGCACTTTTGCATTGGTGCTACAGGACAGCATGCTTTCATATACAGCCTATAAGAGAGAATGACAGTGTGGGGGTATAGCTCAGGGGTAGAGCATTTGACTGCAGATCAAGAGGTCTCTGGTTCAAATCCGGATGCCCCCTCATAGAGAATTTGCCACAGTTGACAACTGAGAATGTGCCTTTATAGATTGGATGCTTTTTACACAATAATTAAAACTATCATTAGTAATAATCAGTGTACAGCTGCCAAATATTTGTTGTGTCTTGTCATTATAAAACCAGATTTATCAAATTACTCATCTTCATTTCCTCTCTTCTGCTTCTCTCTTCTTAGCTTAGCCCCTCCCACCACAGATGCAAGGGGAGGTGGTGAGGAAGAGGCAAGGAGAGAGGAGTCAAGGCAACAGCTCTTTGTAGGAGACATCCTCTCCTTAAAGCACCACTTTAATGTCTATTAACTATGATTTGTGGCACTGCAGCATTATAAATTGTGTTATTTTAGACTAAATGCAGCTGTATTTAATCATCTCAGGTGCAGCAGTGCTCATGGGCTGCTTTCAATGAAATTTACGACATGCTGCAGCAATGTGATATCTCTGATATCTCACCTTTTTAAAACAGAAACAGCGAAGGGGATAAAATTTGATCACCTTTAAATAACTGTAACAACTTTTGACTAAAAATAACCAGTTGTTTCTATATTCCAGCTGTGTGCCATTGTTTTATACAATGAAGGTAAAAATGCATCAGCAAAGGGTGCAGCTGTGTGCACCTCGACTGTATCTGTCCTCCAGGTGCATTTTAGGAACAGAGACATCCTTCAGCTCTGTGTGCTCGGACAACAAGCAGCAAATTTACAGGTAACTCCTTCTGATTTTAAAAACTTCTTTTCCAGTTTAGAAAATAACTTTTTTTAAGATGACTTTTATCACCGTTACTAGCTAGCATAGATTAGAGTCAACAGGAGGTGAAAGCCCTGCAGCAAAGGGCCTGAGGTCCCAATCAAACCCAGGCTGTTGTAGCAGTGAGACATGTTTACCTGCTCACCCTGTGAGCTAAACCGAGGTCCTTATGAGACAAAGATCTATATATAACCTTTTCACAGTCGCTGCACCTCAATACCAAAACAGTCTTTAATGTTTCTCCTTTGCTTCACTATAACTGACGCTCTGGAGCCCCTCTGCAGGGCCTGCTAACACAGTGTGGGGGTATAGCTCAGGGGCAGAGCATTTGACTGCAGATCAAGAGGTCTCTGGTTCAAATCCGGATGCCCCCTGACTTAGAGTTTAATACAGCTGGCAACAGTGCCTGTATTAAACAGACTCTATGGACAAATAGAATAAAAATATAAACTTCATTCTTCTGTTAATGTTTTTCATAGAAAACAACAGTTTTTTATATTTTTATGGGTTTCGATTGTGAGTATCACACCAAGAGCTGTTCATGGTATCCACTGTTTCAGTGAGCAGCAGCCACCTTCAGCCTCCACAACCAGCTGCTTCTTATGTGTAACTGTGACTCTATTTATCACTCTATTGTAAATCCTTAACTGGAAGAATGCATCAGCTGAATGTTTGTTTCTATGGGTGCAATTAGCTTCAGTGTAGAAAAGAAGGATCATAAGTGTTTTATTTTCATTTGTAAACCAAATGAATTTGTGAAAACTAAAAGAAAGAGTGAGCTTTTTTTCCTAGAAGCAGGTGTAACAGATTTTTTCTTTAGCCATCTTCCCTCATGAGCCCCCACGCTGATGCTCCGGCTGCAGTGGGATGAACAGACTCTACCTGCTCAGGCTCTACCTGAGAATCCACAAACTTGTTTGTAACCTTTTACCTTCTGAAGTCAATGCGAATGTCAGCATGTCCGTTGCGGATCTCGGTGAAGGTGAGCGGGGTGACGTCACTCCAGAGCTTCGCTGCATCCCGAAAGACACGTCGAACCCTTTCCTCTCCAATCTGCCAAGGAAATCCGTCAATCCTGCAGGAAATGAATACAGGTGTCAACCGCACAAACAGACACACACATACTCACACACACACACACACACACATACACAGGATGTACAGTAGCAAAGAGAGACCACCGGCCTCGCATGCCTCCTTTTAATCTGATATCTGGAGTCATCTCTTCAGCAGGGAGGTGTGTGGTTACCAACGCCCTCAGGCCTGCTAACAAAACACTGCGGCAACATCTCCTCCCTTTCCTTTACCACCCAGTGTGATACCCCCCCCCCAAAAAAAAAATAATAATAAAAAATCTTGTTTCACCAATAAGACTGAAATACTTCATAGATCATATGGACTTGTGGCTAAATTCAGCACTGCTTTCACATCAAACTGCAAAGTTGCTGCTGTGGTAAAAAGAGAAAAAGTGAACAACAAACACGAGGAGCTGGTTGATCAGTTTCTTTGTATAAAGAAAGAAGGAACTTACAGGAAGTTAACAAGCAGCTCAAACATGCAGGCTGTCCTGGGGAGAGGTGAAGGCCGTATACCCACTGCAACTACAGCACCATCTGCAACTACTGTGACCAACACAAGCACTAAACTACAGCATCATCTACAACTAAATACAGCAACATCTGTAACTAAACTACCCACTGCAACTACAGCAACATCTGCTGAGCGGCAGAAATGCTGGAAACGAGCAGCAGACCGGCCTCGCTCTGGCCGACTGTCACAAAATGTGCCATGCAGCACTAACAGAGGGGATAAAAACGATGAGAAAGCCCTTTTCAACTGTTAAAGTCTTCATTTGGTTGTTGCCAAGGAGGAAAAAGCAAAAACACTGAAAGTGATCGAAAAGAAAAAGCTGGACACAAATCCATGCGTTGTTACACTTTGTATGGTGCTAATTAGTGAACTTTAAGGCTAACAGTAGTTGGCTTCTGTAAATTATAATCTAGACCTAAAAATTATGTGAGCCAAAGAGTGAAGAGGATATTTTAGCACTCTGTAAGTAAGCAGAAAAGACTGCTGCTCATGAGCTGTCAGGACGTGCTTAGCTTGTATGTAGCGCTTCTGGCTATAGAGCAGTTTTTGGCACACTGGTATCGACCAGCCAACCTGACTGCTCAAAAGTTCCAGCATGTCGATTCCTCTTAAGCCACAAACTATGGTTTCAAAGTTTCTATTGTGCAAAGACATCAAGATATAACAGGTTAATTAGTGAAATTTAGGCGAGGAATCATTTTGGTTGGAGCCAGGCTAACTATTTTCTTCCCGTCTTTATGCTAAGCTAGGCTAACACATGTTTGTTCTACTTAAACACTTTCACCTAAACCAACCACTGTATTTGTCGCAACATATCCAATGAAACACGGCAACATCTGCAACTAAACAAGATGATTACTGCAACTAAACCAACCACTGAAATTAGAGCAGCACCTGAGCTGAAACATGGCAACTGAAGCAACTACAGGAACATCCTCAACTAGATATCTGCAACTAATCCACCCAGCACAGCAATAACTGGAAGGAATAATTGCGGGTGGGTGTGGCTCAGGAGGTAGAGCAGGTTCGATTCCTGGCTGCTTCAGTCTACTCCGAAGTATCCTTGGGCAACATACTGAACCCCAAGTTGCTCTTCTAATGGGTGTGAATGTGTGAACGCAAATGTGTGTATAAAACGCTGTGAGTGCTCAGCTAGGGTAGAAAAGCACGATATAAGAACTAGTCCATTTAAACTAGAGCACCAGATACAGAGAAATACCGGCTGCAACTAAAATCATCAACATCTGCAACTAAGTCAACAACACAAATGACATCAACAACTAAATAAGCAACTGAAACAGACAGATCTGCAACTAAATGCAGAAACCACAACCAAATGAACTACAGCATCTATTGCAATTCCAAGAACTAAAAGAAAAGCAACATCTGCAACTAAGCACTGAGACCGCCTGCACCAAACAAATCACCGCAACTGCAGCAGCAGCATCTTAACGCTGAACGCATCGACCGCTGACAGAGGCCATCATTAAGAATTTAGTGCATCGCTCCAAGGAACCAGAAGAAGTGCTGTCTGTACACGGCACATTCCCATAATTTACAGTGGTCGTTATCGGTGTAAAGAGAAACAGGAAGCAGTGGGGTTTTATGGGTAATGTGGTCTTAATTTGGAGACACACAAGCAATAAAAACTCAGGTAACATTCATCTAAATACTGTCTTTTTTTGTTTGCACAAAGCACACCCTGCAAATAACCTAACGCGAAACATGTTTGCTGTGCAGGAAAAGAAATGCCCACAGAGTCTAAACTGAAAAATATTAAGAGCATGAATTTAGAGTGTATTTATGCAAATACAAAAAGTACAGATATGTGTTTTCAGTACATGCACAAATTGACGGTGCATGCATCACTACCTTTAAAAATATGCATGTAAGTCTTAAGAAAAGACAGAATAATCTCCAGCAGCAGGTGAAACTACCCACTGCCCCTGACCCGCAGCCCACACCTTTGGCTTTGGTGGTGACCCCCTCAAAAAGAGTGAAAACATTAGACCGGGTTGATCCGATTCCAAACCAATGGTGTTCATCATAACACCATAAAATGTATAAAATATGGCTGTAGCTTCTGTGAAAAACAAAGTTATAGCTGAAGCACCTCAAACAGCATAAAGGGCGGCTCCTGTGGGAACTTTCCTCATGGCTCAGCTCAGGTCTTACTGATGCTCTTTTAGTACATGGTCCCCATTAGAGTCAGAAAGTTTACTGTGTGACTGTCCATGTGTGCAAACCCTTCATACACAGTCTACGCATAATATTATAAGCCATGTCACCATGTATTGCAACTTGTTTTGCTGCTCCCTAGTAGCCAAAAATGCTTTTACCATAAGAAACATATAAAATATAAATCAAACTAGAGGAATCCACCTCCCTCATTGCAAACATGCCATCCTTTAACCTCTGGCAGTCACCTGCGACCTCCTCTTCAGTTTATTTAACAACCGTTCAAGCAGCTACAACAACACCACCCTCAGCCGAGCCAGCATGACTTCAGCGTCGTGCCAGAGCTTGCCTCACGAGCTCAAAATGCTGGCTGGTTCTAAATAAAAAGTAAACACAGGGCCTCATTAGCATGGCTCCACTCTCATATCAGAGTCATTTACAACGACTGGGGAGGAACGAAGGTCTTTTTATGGCCATAACAGGGAAACTTTGACGTGGTTGGGTGGTGCCCTGAGCCTGGTAAACCACATCACTCTGTCAGGTGTCATCATGAGCTCTACTTTGGCCCAATGAAGCAGAATCTAATTAGATTGCGGCCAGTGCTGCTATTAAAACCACTCTACCTCCCCCCTCACGCTTTCTCTCTGCCTGTCTTCATATACTGTTAGCTTAAAGAATGAGTACAATGAAAGGGACACCGGGAGAGCCAGACAGAGAGGCAGCAGCCAGCAGACGAGCGCCAGACGCTCGATGGTGCCGCGGCTTTAGATGAAAGGAAACCAGCACCCCTTTTTCTGAGGGTCAAGTTGAAGACTGAATGTGCTCTGTAGGTCCTCTAATCTAAGTTGTTAATGCAGTCTGTCTGAAGAGTAGAAACAAGATGTGAACATGCAGTAGTAAGGGCGTATTTTATGCTTTTAAGCTCATATGTTGAATGTGTTTATTTCCACTCTCTTTTAGCTCTGCTTTTGGTCTCTACCAACTCCCAGATGACAGATTAAAGGAAAACGCTGAACCCGAGCCCGCAGCTGTCGAAATACTGTGCTAGAAGCAACGCCCGTCTTTTATATACAGTCTATGACACACAACTAGTGAAGGCAGGGGGTGGAGCATTTGAATGCAGGAGTGTGCACAGTGTGTGCTGTGGGTGGGTGCGGTCCTTGGTGATGTTGTGTGCCCTCTTTATTACCCGGGTATTATAAGTGTCCTGTAGTGATGGGAAGGCGACTCCACAGATGAGCTGAGCACTTCCCGTACCACATTGTGATGGAGTTGGTCAGGATGCTCTCTGTGCATCTGTAAAAGCTGCTGAGGAGCTTGTTGGATGTCATTGGATGTGCTGGTCCCGCCTCTTCCTCGGGTTAATATCCTTAGTCTTCTCTGTGTTTAAGGAGAGATTATTGTTCCCCGCCTGAAAAGTTAGGCTTTTTAAAGTGTACTTGTTGTGTATTTCCTTATTTTCTATCATAAATGTCAGCGTTACACTCAGTTTAAGGCATTTTTTACTACTTTTGGCTCTGCACAACGATATGCTCACATGGTCATCTCAGGTACACCCCACACCTCTACTTTCAAACCTTCTGTTTGAGAGGGGCAGCCAATCAGAAGAAAGCTCCCTTAAAGGGGGGGGGGGGGGGCTATAATGACTTTGTGCAGACATTGGATAAAATTAGGGGCAACACTGAGTATAAGATGCTCTTTAAATATAACATATCTGACTGAGAAGCTGATGGATTACAGCTGATTGACAGGCAGCCATGCCCTAAACTATACCTTTGTGTGTGTGTGTGTGTGTGTGTGTGTGTTTAACTTTAATTGGGACTATAATGTGGAAAAAAGTCAAAAGTAAGACTTCAGACTAGTGACTGAACAAATAAACTCATCAGAAAAACGTTTAATGAGGTCATAAAGGAAGTGAGAAGCAGGGCAATCAGAGGTGCTGCCCCCTGCTGGCCTTTACAATGAATGCAAGTTTAAGGCACTTCTCAGACCTGCAAACTATGTTCATCTTTCACACACAGTCTGTGACACTGACGGCTTCGTCAGGAGAGTGGGTGTAGCTCAGACATGCAGGCTCTGACTGCAGATCAAGCAGACTGTGGTGTCTGTACATTCCAGCAGAATGCATCTTTAGAGCCGGCAGAGGTGATTTGATGATGAATGAATGTGCAGCTGAAGAATCTGCAGCCAATAAAGGATAAATCTCTGCATTAACCAGAATCTCATCATTTCACAAACTGCACATCCTCAGCTCGTCTCTGCACGTCTTAGTCCCGCCCACCAGAGATGGAAGCGAGGCAGAGATACGAGCAGGTGAGGCAACACACATTATCATTATCATTACGAAGGATGCAGCAGCCATGCTGCCTTCACGTTTCAGACCTGGAAACTTACTGCATCCATCTATTGCATGCAGCTTCAGACATGGGGGTATAGCTCAGGGGTAGAGCATTTGACTGCAGATCAAGAGGTCTCCGGTTCAAATCCGGATGCCCCCTATTTAAGAATTTACATACGAGTTGAGGCTTAATCCCCTCT
This sequence comes from Cichlasoma orientale, assembly GCA_034780415.1. Classification (NCBI taxonomy): domain Eukaryota; kingdom Metazoa; phylum Chordata; class Actinopteri; order Cichliformes; family Cichlidae; genus Cichlasoma; species Cichlasoma orientale. The sequence continues at coordinate 248,635 of JAVDPK010002506.1, read as the reverse complement.
GGGACCCTCTGTTTGCATGTAATGAGCCCTTTTTCATCCCAAGTGCTCCATCAGTTCCCAAAAGCAAACAAACACTGCAGCACGGCTGACAATTAAAAGCTACGTCAGTGCAGCTGTGGTCATCGGTGTTACAATCAAGGGTGGTGTCCAGGCTAGCTGACAGTAATCTGTCTATCTAGGTCAGGGATACTCGCTTCCAGGCCTCGAGGGCCGGTGTCCTGCAGGTTTTAGATGTGTCCCTGATCCAACACACCTGAATCAAATGGTTGAAT
>JAVDPK010002506.1:219753-230847 GCA_034780415.1 Cichlasoma orientale | reverse complement strand
TATATATATAATTTGCCAAAACAGCACATTTCATACATGCATACTAATAAATTTATAAAGCAGTCATGTGTTCATCACTTTGATGTTGCTGCTAGTGAAGGTCCAGCTAAATTGTGCACCTTATCTCCTTGTGGTGTCGTATTTGACCATTTATGGCTACATTACATCACATGCAACATTACTGCATTAATCCTATTAAATGTATTGATAGAATGTTGCATCAGTAATCTGAATGTGTAAAGTAATTAGTAACCAGTAATTAGTAAGTTACAGCGACCCCCGTCCAGGCTGTACTCCACCGTTCCCCCTCTGACAGCTGGGACAGGCTCCCGGCTCCACCTGAACTGGAGAAGTGGAGAAAATGGATGAATGGAAATGGAAGTACAAATATTTCAGTTGGTACTTGTTTTACTTTGTTACATTCCAGCATTGCTTAATCACTCTGATCTAAAATCTTGGAAACAAGATAAATTATGATAATACTTGAACTCCATGGGGGTGTGTGTGTGGGTGTGTGTGGGTGTGTGTGTGTCAGAGATGAAGAAAGAATAAAACGTTAAAATACTTGGATTATCCATCAGTCTGTTTTCATCAGCTGCAGAATAAAACCCGGCTCTGTCCTCTCGTGAGGAAAAACTCTCTGTGAGTCGGTGTGAGAACGCTTCTATTTTTATAGCCGCTAATAGCAGTAAAGAATTTAGCGGTGCCTTTCTGTGTAATGACTGTCAGCTTTCTGAAGGCTATTTGAACGTGAAAAAGGGCTCCAATAAAACCTGAGAGCGAGCTCTGCGCCACACCAGGCCTGTTATCTCACAGTGTAATGACAGAGAAAAGGGAAAGACTCACTAAGAAAGTAACACTGCTAATTTCTGGACAGGAGACTGTAAGTAATGTTACTGCATGCAGATGTATGAAGCACTCAGGCCAGTTTCAGTCACAGCTGGCAGTGGAGAGAGCGCGGGAACCGCAGCATGGCACAGTTATGTTTTTGTCCACCGTAGCAAAGGGAACAGTCGACTCATACAGAAATTATTAACATTTTCTAAATGTTTTTATGAGGAACAAACACTGAAGTGCTGAAAGAAACTGAGATTCTTCTGAGAATCATGAACATCCAGAAATGATTCGCTTTTCATTTATTTTGGCCCATTTTTCTTTAGAGCGTCGCTTCAGGTCATTGAGGTTCGTTGGCATTCTTTTCTGCACAGCTCTCTGAAGGTCCGGCCAAAGCGTCTCATTGAGGTTTGATCAGGGCCGTGATCGGGTCTTTGAGTCTTTTCTTTGTCAGCCGCTCTGCTGCGGGTTTTCTGCTGTGCTCGGGATCATCGAAGCGCTGCACGAACCAGTTTAGCTGTCGGTCAGACGGCCTCGCATTTGACTCGAGAACACTTTGATACGGAGGAGTTCATGATCCGCTCCATGGCTGCAAGGTGCTCAGGTCCTGTGGCTGCAAATCAAGCTCAGAGCATCACCCCTCCACCACCGTGCTGACAGTCCAGTGAAAACATGATCACCAGTCTGTCCATATGCATCAAAATATTTTTCAAAATGACAAAAAAAACCCTGTGAAAAAGGAGCCCCTGTCATTGGGTGCCAGAACAGCTTTCATGCCACAGCTAAAACATTTCACTGAATATCGGTTATTCATTGCTATGTGGCAACATGAATTTTAAGACTACATATCTGAGTGAGATGAAGCACCAGCCTTGAGCTCCTTTCTCCCCACAGCCACTCATTTAAAACCAGAGCCCCACGTTTGCTAATACTATAATAATATGTTTTTACTCACTGGCACCTCATCAACCACTTTGACATCAAACTGATAAAACCTGTAATGCCAAGAAATGCTTTGACAGACAAAAGCAGAGAAACATGTTATCTATGAAGTTCTTCCATCCACAGCGAGGTGAAAACAGAAAGATGCTAATTAAATTTAGGGTTAAAATTGTATGATTTCTGGGACATAAGTGATGGATCAGCGTCCCTCCTGGCTCTCCCCCAACCAGCAAACAAACGAGAGAGAAAAGTTAAAGAGTCAAAGCATCATTTCTATTTTCTCTTTGCTTTTTTAAAGTTCACCTTCCTCCAGGATAAGGTGTTTGCAGTATAAAGAACTTCACTGCTTGACTGAAGCATTTGAGCTCTGATGAACGCCATAAGCCAAAATCTTTGATCGAGCAAAAAAAAAAAAAAAGGTGTTGCTGGAGCTTTAACTTATTTCATTTTTGAAACGTTTGCCAGTTTCCTGCATATTTGTCTCCATCCGTTACATTGTAACCAAAGCAATGAGATAATTTTGCCTGAGGCAGGCATCTCACGCGAGTTTGCAGCTCAGCCTCAGATCTACTGTGTTTTGATCATGCTCTATATATTTTTACTGTGTTTGATAGAAGGCTGTGATCTCCAGCAGGTCTGTGATTTCAGTCTCGCTGTGCTTTCCACAAACGTGTTATTGCCTAACGTTAGCAGACCTAAAGGAGCAACCTGCGCCGTGCTGGCCAGTGTCACTCTGTGAATTATGTGAACGAGCATTTCCCCACACATGGTCCTAATACTTTTCCCCTCCTCTGTATAATTTTTCCTTTTTTACGAGCAGTGGCACCGCTCCAACTCATGACAGCAGCTCTCAATTAGAAAAGAAATACGCCTCAAAATTAGGACCGACTCTCTGCCAAATGCAATAAATATGAACAGGAATCTGAGTGACACTGGTCAAAGGAAACAATGGAAACTTGGCGTTTCATTTAAAATGCTGATTAAGGCAGCAGGACGACGCATGTAATTGGAAACATAAAGGTTTAAATGGCAGCATCCAGGGCTCGGTGGTAACACTGCCGGCTTTAAGGTGCAGCTTCTCTATTGGCTGCAGATGCCAGCTGTGCAAACGTGCCTGCACTCTGGGGGTTAGGATGGCATCACTGGTTGGTAAGTTGACCCAAACTGTGTCAACAACGGTTGAAGATGAACAGAAGATCTGTCTCAGTGAATTTAATAAATGGTTTTCAAACATTTGGAGCTTGAGGCGCACCAAAGGGCCAGCCAACATATTTCAAGGTGCACCTGCAGTCGTCTGTGTGCAGCTCCCGTCGTCTTGGATCGAATCTTTTTCTCTTTTTATTGCACGTGCAGCATCTGAACCTCGTCTAATGTCTGTGTTTTTTCCAAGAGTATCCTCGGTAGTATTTATGGTACTTTGCCTTCTCTGCACGATCACCTTCACACAGTCAAACCATCTTTCTTGCGCTGGTTCAGATCCTTTCAGGGAAGCCAGACTGTTTGGTTCCCAAGCACCTCGTTACCGTGCTTGGCACCACATTAACATTAGCTAATATTAACATGGTGCTCCTCCCCACAGCCCTCTGAAGATACGTTTCCCTTTAAAAGGTAGTTCATCAGCTATCTGTGCAGATAGATAGTGGTTCTATCCATGCATTCATTTCCTGCTGATTATCCAGCTCTGAGTCATGACGGCAGCAGGCTAAGAAAAGATGCTCAGACCTCCTTCAGCCCCTCAGCCACCTGGGTTTGGCCAGAGTTTTCTCCTCAAACACCTCACCTATGAAACGAGTGCAAAGTAGAGACACAAAAATTAATACATTTGTTTGAAGCTGAAAATGGAAATGTTCTTATATTGCACTGCTCTACAACATGCCACATTCACACATTTATATAAGCACTTTCTATCTGACACTCACGCTCCAGTGAACACGTCAGAGACGGGGTTCACTGTGTCAAACAGGCAGGACTTCAGTTCAACAATGTTATTATTCCTGGTTCTATGAATTTTTTTCCACGAAGCAGACACAGACTGACATGAGCGCGGATGCAGAAAAAACTATAATCCACCAGGGCTCACTCCCCTCACCAACCTCAGCTAGCTGATGACATCACATACTGAACTCTGACCCCTTGGTGCCAACATTAATCAGAGTAGTATTTGGAATAACAGCAAAAGAAAACAGAAAATGTTTACCTTCAGTTTAAATCTGTTTCTGCCTGCTGAATTATTGAAACTGTAAAGCAGAATACAACAGGTGCTTCGAGGTTGCAGCACATGCCGACTGGAGCAGCCAGGGCTCAAACCACCAACCTTCAGAGTGGGGAGTGAGCTGCTCGCCCCCCTGAGCCACAGTGTCTACTTCTTAAAACAGCATCACAGAGGTCACAAAATCCAGGCGACAGCGTTTGGGAAACCCTGAGGTTGGAATCACCAAACAAACCCACAGATTAATTTTGCTTTTATATTTTTCATTATTTTTATTTGAGTTTACTCGTTTCAGTTCTAGAAAGGTTTTGTTGTCATTTAGCTTTAGTTTCATTTTGTCTCATAAAGGGAGGGTTATTTATCAGGAGCAACATGCCCCGCCTCCACCAGCCTCTCCTCGTGCCTGCTGTGTTAAGTTAAACAAACATAAAGACATTAGATGTATGTTTTTATTATTATTAATTTTATTGTTTTGTAAGTGCAAAAATATTTTCACTTTGTATTTACTGTATATAAATTTGCCTTCAAAGTAACAGAAAACGGCAAAACTCAGTAAAGTTCAGCTGCTTAGAGGAGACATTAATTTCCTTTCAGTGTCAGTGCACACTGATCTGCTGTACCGGCCACCTCTGAACCTCCGGTGAGGATCGCCTACTTATTTATCATTTAGGGAAAACAGCTTTCATGGTCATGTTTTTCAAACATAACACAGAGCCGTCATCGCAGCCTGACAGCTGAAGTTAGCTCCGGGCCTGCGTCCAGTCCTTATTTGTGTCCTCTCTTTGTGAAGGTGAAATCAAGCCCAGGATGTTTTCAGATGAAGAAGATTTTTAGTGGTTCCCAGCTGGTCCTGAAGCAGCAGCTGGAGCCTTTTGAATGGAGGCTTCAGTCTGTTTATCATCACACTGATTATCGTGATGCAGCGACGTGTTTTTCCTCCTGGTAAAAATACAAAAACCATAAAAAATAGACACACAAACAGAAGTGCGCGGCGTTGCATGCCAGTGAGATAATGCTGTTGTTTGCATGTGTGTGCTGGTTGTTGTTCCCTTATCACATCTGCCTGAATAAAAAAAGATTTCAAGCTCGTATGTGACGCCATAAAAAGACTGAGGAGCAGGTTTGTGTTCCAAAGTTTATCACCGCCTCCCTGAAGCTCACAAATGAAGACTGATTTATTTTTTTAGCTTACTGTACTGTTTACTGTTACTGGCAAGAAAGTTAAGGCTCCGCTGCAGAATCAAAACACAACAAGGACACTGCTTTGTTTTCCCAGCAGCTATCAGCAGCTTTCCTCAGGTAGGGGGATGGTGGATTACCTGGAGTCACTATGGAAACTGTACTTGGCAAAAGAAAGAGTCCCATTGTCAGAGGAGGCAGATCCAGAGAGTGATAGAAACAAAAAAGGCTGTGAAAACCTTTGGATGTAGCTTCTGGCTCTGAAAAGTGAAACCATACAGAAGTGCCTTAAATCTGCAACCTTTCTAATGGCCAGCAGGGGGCGAGGTGTCCGCCACTAGTTTCAAGTCTTATTGAATACAGCATGGTGATCATTGGAATACATCAAAATGTGCGATGAGACTCTTCAAAGCTGTGTAATAATGTAAACGTGTGATGAACCCTCATTTTCTCAGTGAGACCCGCTGGCTCTGCTGGTCCGTTAAGGGTTCAAACACCAAGATGGTAAAAACGCTCACACTGGCACAGGTGACATCACGGTGGCTCTGTCAGCATAATACGCTCTGAAGCATCAGTGAGCCCTGGACAGCAACGTGTTAAAGGTTCAGCGGCAGGAAGTGGCGATGCTGCAGACCGCATCCACGGCTAGCTAAAAAAACAAACTGCAATTCCTCTAATGGCCACTTGAGGCTGGCTCCAAAAACGAGTCAATAAGCAGACTTCTGTGTTAAAATTCCAACTTTAGAGCAGAAACAAGCATGTTTACAAACATGTTTACAGCCACAACAAGGTTTGTTTTCAGTGAGGTTTACCCTTCACCTCCACTCAAGCTATTTCTAACTAATCCAGAAGGGTTAAAGTTCATCTGAAAGCCTTTGTGTTGGTGTTTTGGAGCATTTTAATGGACATATCTTATTTTTTAATGATCTTATGAATACCCTGCCCCGCTGTGAGGTTCGTGTTTATGTATTTTATTAGTGTGTCACTAAGCAGTAATTCACAGATATCTGGCCATGGTGCAGTTCATGAACCTTTCTTACAGGCTAATGTTTTAGCTTTAAAATGCAGAATCCAGAAAGATCAGGGTGACTGCGTCCATCCTTTATATGTGACAGCAGCTCCGAGCTTCTCACTGCCCCGCTGAAGCTCACAAACGAGTCCGAGTGTGACGAACTCAAAGCTTGAACGCCGGTGATCCGTGACTCCATCTTTGACACTCTTTCCTTCTCTTTGCAGCAGCTGCTTTAAATCAGCGTGTTGGCGCTTTGTGAAATGATTTAGGACTTTGATTTGTCCTGACTCGATGGTCTTGAAGTGAGACTTTAGATCCCAAACTTGGAAACTTGCTGATAAGAAGCTTTTGAACATGAGCAACCGTGTGTGTGTTCCTGCACGCCACCTGAGACTCAGTGAGGTGAGAAAACTCTTCCTGCTGGTTTCAGGTGATTGGAGGGAAGCAGGGTGTAACATTAATGCACCGCTGCTGTTTCCTTCACGGCTACTGAAGGCTTTATTGTACCTTTTGGAAACGATTTGCTGTATTTTTTTGTAAATTAAGCGTAGCACATGAAGTCCCCTGAAGGAGGAAATCGAGCTGTGATGTGACGTCACACACGGTAGGAACGTCTCAGCCGTGAGGGAACTCAAGCAGGCTCACAGTGATCCTTTAAAGGTGGATTCTGTTTTCCTTATTGTCACCGTATCCCACAGTGGGTCTATTCATACTGAGGTTAGGAGCTTTATTTTATCTGGCTGATCCAGACTTTATCCCGTCAGTCAAACACGGTGTCGCTCTGAAGCTTTAAATAGTGCTTCAGCCTGCAGGCACTGAACACCTCGCAGATCAGACACAACAACGCCAGAGGTGAGAAACTCATCACGCCGCTGCGCTCGGCACAACAACGTCTAAACATTAATCTTTTAATTGCACAATTAACAATCCTCTGGAGATGCATCCCACAAAGTCCCTGCCCGAGGAAACTACGTCAGCTCGGGGACTTTTTTAGAGTTGTGTCTTCAAACACACATTTGCTGGAAATTCCCCTGATTTTATTTGACTTTTAATAACTTCCTGTCCTGATTCAAATCCCGATCTTCACGATGATTGTGCCCACATCCACGTAGGGTCTTGATTTTCAGAATAGAGGTCAAATCTGGGTGCCACCGTGACAAATTAAAGGAAAACCTGGAACCCTTTGACCCTTACAGTGAGGGCTCTGCTGCTGGCTTTTAATGCTCACTGCAGATCAGTATTAAGTTGTTCTGAATTATCCCCTTAATCCCACAATGAAACATGTACAAACAAAACTGTTGGTAACCAGAATGGGCACTGAAATAACTTTAAACTGACAAAAGTCAAATTAAATTATATTAACTAATGAAAAGATTAAAAAAAAAAAACCAATGAAAGTGGCTAAGGTTGACCACAGGGTTAAACTAAGGTGTGTCCTGTAATCAGGTGTCTTCTAACCTGTAATCAGTCGGTCTGCCTGTTTACAGGGCAAGACGTCACTGTGCTGTTTGGTGTCATGGTGTGTACCACGCTGGACATGGACCACAGGAAGCTGAGGAGAGAAAGGCAGTTTATTGATGCACATATTAGACCGAATGGTTTGATAAGGAATTCCCTGCAGCGTGTTTGTATTTAAAGAACTTTGATTTGCTGCAACATTAAAACATCCACCCTGAAGGTCGAGTGGCAGCGCAGACCTTTTTGGACTAGACTCTGATCTCGAGTCCAGTCCAACTTCTGCCAAAGTTTAAAATCACCCAAACCGTGCCTGCAAAGTGGCGGCTCATAATTGGTTACCCCTTAAAGTGCATGCAATAGGCGCCATCCAGACTTTAAAAGCACAGTTTTTAGTGAAGTTATCTGAATCACAGCCCACCTGGAGCTGAACCAGGAGCACCAACCTCACAGTCTCACCGCAGATCATCGGGCCAATCACGTACTGATAAACTGCGCTGTTTTGTTTTTCCTTTATTAAAAAAGGACCTGGAATAATACGGGGCTGAAGACTTTATCAAATCTTACTCAAACTGAAGGAGCAGCGCATGTGCTGGGCTCATTTTCACAGGTGAATGAATGCACACGTGCTGCTCTGCTGAGCTTTAGGGCACACAGGAAGGTGGGAGTGGGACTGGCTCAGATGAACCAGCAGGATGTGTGTGTTCACAGTCATGTTACAGCCTCACTGAAGTGTTTTTAGTTGTTTTTGGACAAGAATGGAGCTTTGGAGCAGCCACGCCCACTGCATGATCCCAACTTAATGGTTCCCAGCAGGGATCTCTGTACTTTGGTTAGGCTGGTTCTGGCTCCACGGTGTGTTTGACATCCCTGCTCTGGACACTTCATGTATGACAAATATGAGACTGTTTGCAGCAAATTAAATCTGGGAAACTGTTTCAGAAGATTTGATGAAACGTACAGAAAGCGACTGAGTCTGTCGACCTGATTTCCTCAGAGCCCTGAGGCAGTTTGTCTCAGAGCTTCGGGGCTCTGACTGCAAACACTCTGTCCCTTTAGTGTTCAGTCAGGCCCCTGGAACAGACAAAAGACCCCCACCCGAGTATCTCAGGGTAGATGTGGAGCATATGGAACTGAGAGGTTGGAGACACCATGACGGGCTGATTCTAGATCGTGCCATCTCAGCTTCTCCCAGCATCTCACCAACCCTCTGCACATCCTCCTTCTCTGCATGCATGAATCTTCTCTGTGCTCCTCCTCTTTTCCTCCTGCCTGGCAGCTCCATCCTCTTTTCCCAGCATATCCAACCTGAACTGTTCCCTCTGATCATCTCATCTCTAAACCTGTCCCTCCTCCTCGGTCCTGATCTTCAACTCTGCCACCTTCAGATGGACCTCCTGACTTTTTGATGCGAGCCAGAATAAAAACCTTCTCTTGGTTCTTGCTAGAAGCCGATGAATAAAGATTATTTTGAATTGTGAATCTCATGAAGATATTTGAACCCAACAAAGTGAATAAATATGTTGGAAATGAGTGCAGCAGAAACTTCATTAAAATACTGCACAGCTGTTTGATAGTTAGATAAATCGTTGGGTCACATGTTTGATCCCAGCTCATGTATCCATCAGCTGCCTCGTGCCCGTGAGCTGAACACCGAGCTCACGACCCTGGAGTATGACTCTCAGTCACGGACAGAAAAGTCGCCTCATTTTTACAGCAGCACATGGTTATAAAACTCTGTGATATATGAAATAGAGCCGAGAAACCTTACACTGGCTTTAGGCTCGTGTCTATCAGCTGACTCACTGATAAAGGCCCCCTCGGATCAGCTCCTCCACTTTGGAGGTAAACTCTGCCCGCCATTCGCAATGAAGTCAGATCATCCGCTTCCTGTCGCTGTGATGCTTCCTGTTAAAAGTCCCTGAACAAAGTTTAGCCACTGCCTGAGAAATCCATCTTTCATGTGGTTGGTTAAAGGTTCGTGTCAGCCTCATTTCTCAAAACAAAGAGCACATGTGTCCATTTAATGCAAGCCAGACCGTGGACCGACTGGGCGGAGAGCTATGAAAAATTGCCCTGAGGGGGTTAGAGAGGACGCGGTGGGGGGTTTAGTGGGTTTGAAGGCATTGAGCATCGTTCCCTCGTTTTGGCGTGACCCCGGCTGACCCGTGGCAGGCCTCGCCACAACAAAAGGGCCGAAGAGGTGAAAGCAGAAAGAAAGGAGAGGAAACGGGGAGAAAAATGCTCCGCTGCTGCTAATCTTTGATTTCCATTTAAGGATGTTGGACTTCAGCATCCTCTGCGGTCCAATAATGAGTTTTCCTGTTTTACGTCAGCAAATGTCAGTTTCCTGTAATTTCTGTGATAAAAAGAAGTTTGATGTTGTGAGTGTTCGGGAGTTTTGATTGCCGTTATGGGTGAAATCTGCAGTGGATCTAAGCAAGCGTGGGCCTTTTGATAACATCACTAATCTTATTATACTGGTTTATTTTGGCAGGTTCAGTTTTCACTGCAACACGAGTTAGAAAAAAAACCCTAAACTATATTTTTTAACCATTTTTGGACCTCAGGGTCCCAATTCAGGCTTTTTCATATCGTTAGCTCATTTCTGTGGCAGGCGTCTGTCTGTAGGTGGACCTTTAGTCCGGAGCTTTCGTGCTCCGTGTGTTTTCTCCACACACGTTCATGATATGCTGAAACAGCTCAACAGGACAGTGATGCAGGAAGTGGAAGACTTTCTGTCAAATACTGCAAAGGTGAAATTTGCACACTTTATATTCTAACATTTACAGTTTGTTGGCTTATTTGCATAAAACTAAACGGAAAGATAAATTATGAAAGCAAAAATACGGCAGGTTTAAACACGGGATGGGATTGCATATTACCAAAGGAGGTGTTGGTGAAGCCAAACAGCCCAGGAGGGAAATAACTGAGACAGCATCGCATAAATTTACACTGATCAGATGTGATGCATCATCAGAATTAATGTGCATAACAAATCCCAGACACGTTGTTACTTTTCAAACTTGTAACACTTCCATCGAGATCCTGTTTGAGCATATCCCGTCTTCCTGCTGCACAGATACAATTTTATATGCACACAGTATATTTCTGTGCATATATGTATGTGTGTATGCATCCCAGCAGTTTATGTGAAAGGTTTGAGTAAAGACTTTGCTGTGGCTCCCACAGCTCTTCTTAATGATGTTTCAGACACTTGAAATTTCATGCTGGAAGTACTTGGACAGCTCGTCACTCCAGCGGCACACACAGCGCCATCCCAGCGTCTGTGCTGACCTCTGTCGGTGGTGACTGAGAACTGCAACCTTAATTTACTCACTTACTGTAAATCTCCTTCTGTCAGACACTCACTCAGATGGTGTCCCGAGTCCTTCCTAACAAGGGCGTAGGAATGAGTTTACTATTGGGAGGGGGGGGGGTGGCATAGGAAACCAGACAGAGC
>JAVDPK010002506.1:196520-214432 GCA_034780415.1 Cichlasoma orientale | reverse complement strand
TGTGTGTGTGTGTGTGTGTGTGTGTGTGTGTGTGTGTGTGTGTGTGTGTGTGTGTGTGTGTGTGTGTGTAAGTAAAGAAACCTCAGATTTGATCAAAGGAGAGAAAGAAGTAAAAACGTGATCCGAGTCCACAAATACACAGACAGCACTGTTGATCGTGGGGGTGTAGCTCAGTGGCAGAGCATTTGACTGCAGATCAAGAGGTCTCCGGTTCAATTCCGGATGCCCCCTACCTGTTGAAGGCAGTTATTCAGCATCTCTGTAGCCACATAAACAATTATGAGGTTGTATAGTTCTATCCAGAATTCCAGACTGCTGATGTTTAGTTCTAATGTAGAAATCCAGACATGAATCAAAGGCTCTCAGTTACAGCCCAGCTTTGTGCACGTGACTGCTTCCTGTAAGAAAACCTGAAATGTAACAAAGTGTGAGAAATAAGTTTCAGTTTGTTGTTTTTTAACCTCTTTTAGAGCCATTCTGATTCAGAGCTGAGAACGCTGCCATCCAGAGCACAGGATCTTTTTAAAAAACAGTGACTAGTTAGTTTTTTATATTTGTGTCTCACATTGAACATTAACAACATTAAAGCTCCTTAAGGGAAAAAGTTTTGCTTTGTTTTATTTTATCTTTCACTGCTTTTCACGGCACTGTAAACCTACATGGGTTTTTATGTTTTTATCTTCCGTGTTTAGCACATTGAGTTTGCATGTAATGAAGTGTGCTATATTAATAAAATTGGCATTGCCAATAGCAGCCACCTGATTCCACAGGAAGCAGAGGAATGTATCATGGCTGCGCTGCACTTTTAGGCTCAGCCAGCCACAGAGCTCTGCAGCTCTGTGCTAAAGTCAAAGTTTGTTCTGTTGATCTGCTGAAGGAATCCAAACGCTCTGCAGAGTTGAAGTGTTTGAGTATTGCTCTCCTGCAGGGATTCAGAGGGGATCGTGTGAAGTTTGATGCGCTGAATAAAACATGCATGATTCTGTGTGGTGTCTGAGGGAAGTTAGATTAAGGTGTTTGCAGCGTCCAGTCGGGGGTTAAAGTGGGAAAACCTTAGATCTAGTGTGGTGTGTTCACGACTTAATAGATCAGAAAATAATTTGTATTGCTGGTGCAGATTTGTTCAGCAGGCTGTAATCAGCTGTTCTATGCTGCGGTGGTCCTGAGGTTACCACCCTCTGTGGGCTTAATGAGCTGGAGTCTGCGGCTGTATAAAGTTAGAAAGGTCATATTTGGCAGTTGGTACTAAAGAGCATCACCAACTTAATTTCAAATTAGTGACTGCAACCTTTGAGCAAACATAACAGCGTCCATGAGCATCACAGGCTGCTCTGCACCAATCTGACATCACTCTAAACTTTGTGATGATGATATGAAATAACCAGTTATAACTTCAAGATCTCATTAAATTCAGATCCAGCCTTTAAAGTCCAGTAATTCCATCTTGTGTGATTCATGTATTTTGGCTTCTGCATGCAGTCGTTGTTGTTGCCTTTGATGCACGCCTGCTCTGCCCGCAGCAGCTCAGGACTTTGCTGTCCTTGTCCAACACTAAACCACATTCTGATGAGATGTAGGTGGGATCTGTGACCGACAGGCAGTATTGGCACCGTTCCCTCTCTGTACAGCACCACACTGGATCTTAAATCAATCAGTCACAATGAGTTTTTAATATAAGCATTAGCATTCTTTTCAGTGTCTCACTGTGGGAAGTTGGGAACCTCTGCAGGAGGTCCATCTAAAGCATCGGTCTCTGAAGACAGTGTTGCTGCCGGCTTTAACCTCGGCTAAACATGTGAGTGACATTCATGCACTTTCAGTGGACCCTTCATGCACTCACTTTGCCCATGGCAGTCCACAGTGTCTAAGGCTGGCCTATGTGCCTGAGGTGGTTGGGTCATGTGTGCCTGTTACCTTTACAGCATTCTCCCCGCCCCTTTTTTCTTCTGAAGAATGACAAAGATTACACGTGCTGCATCCTCTTCCTGTTCTGTGTGCTTTTTTGGACAGGACTGAGTTTCCAAAATAGTGACCAGCTTTTCATTTTGTGGGCGGCCCTCACAAGGGCAGGCTGTCACTAAGCAACGGCTCTCACACGATTGCTCTTGGGTATACAGTTCAGGGGCTGCAGGCACCGGAGGACCTTGCGGGCTCACTCCACTCGTGGTCTGGCAGCATCCTGGGCCTGTTTAAAGGGGTGTCAGGCCAGGACGTCTGTGCAGCAGCAAGCTGGTCTTCACCTTTTGTCCGCTTCTCCAGGCTGGATGTTCTGCTCCAAGTGTAGCCAGAGCAGCACTGAGCTCTGGATCCTCACTTGGATAGGTGGACTAGTTGCTTATTGCTTGAGATAAGCTTGTCTGGCAATACGGGAGTCTCCATTTCCCACAATGAGACACTGAGACAAATGCTAGGAATGAGAACTTTAGATTACATGCGTAACTCCAGTTTTCAGAGTAGCATGAATGTGAGGTCTCACCAGACAGCCCTTCTTGCTGGGTGGCTCTGCCTGACGTGGTCGTTGTGATCATCATCCAATCAGGATTGGTGGAATGAGATGACTGCTTCTGAGGAATATGCAGGGAGGCATTTCCCACAGTGAGACATCGCACTACTCTGAGAACCGGGGTTACACAAGTAACCTAAAGTTTTTTAATCCATGGACAAAATGCTGTTTCTCCTCCCTTCAGATGCTCTGCCAGGCCTTTACTGCAGCCACCTTCAGGTGCTGGTTTTGTGGGTCTCTCTGTGTTCAGTTTTGTCTTCAGTAACTGAAAATGGTGCTTTGATGGGTTGAGCTCAGGGGACTAAATCAGGCACTGATTCAGCAAAAAGACACATTAAACACATGAAGTGACCAAAGTTCATTAATGTTCGGCTAAGCTGAGGCCAAAGCTCAGATTACTCAATCACTTGCTTACTTTGAATGATCACTATCACTTAAACGTTAGTAGGTCATGTAGCAAGCAGAGGCGGAGTTCTGGTCAGATGGACTATATCAGGCCAGGCAGGAGAGGAGTCACAACGCAGAGGGAAGCATCACACTCCGACATGATGGAGCTTTATCTCGACTTGGTTTCTCCACCCTGCCGCTCTGTCTTTCTGTTTGCCAGAGCTCACAAGATTCCCTTCGAGTTTAAGCGTGTCGATCTTGCTGCAGGTAATCTCACTTCTGACAGAGGAGACACTTTCTTAATTGCATGCAGTTAAATTTTAAAAAGTAGCATAAATGCAACGCATTTGACTCGTGCCTTAGTTTCAGCTCACAGTCTAAAATAGTGTTTGTATATTTTTGGAAGTTCTGATCTGTAGACTTTGAACTTGTCACATAAGTTTGCATCAGTACATTTAAAGTTTTTTTTGTTTTTGAATACGTTAGTCTGGAAACTATTTCTGCAGGAGTTCATGAGAGTTGAATGGCCTCCAGGCGTTCAGCTGTAAATGCTAACATTCACTAATCCCCTTTGGGGCTATCATCTTACACTTTCACATTTCACCCAGAAACATAGAGTTATGTTAACTCTGCAGTTTCTGACTTTTGAGGAAAGAGAAGTTTATTTTTCAGACTCAGCAAAAAAGAAGAAACATTGTAACTGTTTCTGCAGCCAGAGACTTTAGTGTATGTTATCTCTTCCCCCACATGTATGGCGTTTTATGCTTATGTGCACTGCATGTTTTTTAATCTGTTGCATGGCAACACAAAGTGACAGACCAGTTTTTCTTGAGTTAAATGCATCTGTGAACTTCATGTGTTTGTCTCAGGGCAGCAGTACAGCCAGGAGTTTGGGGAAATCAGCATCGTGAGGAAGATTCCTGTCATGAAGGATGGAGGCTTCATTCTGACAGAGAGGTACAGCAGCTGTCTGGGCTTTGGTTTGGCTTCCATGCACATTAATTAAAGGATAGAATTATGTATACAATTTCATTATATTACTTTATTTGTATCTTTTATATAGTACATTTGTATTTGGCAGCATCTTTAATATTGCATCTACCACATTTGTGCTTTTAGTGCCTTTTGGAGCATCGTTAATGCAATTATGTGTCACAGAATATGTCTTCATGCGCAGTTCGTCACCTCCACCAGGACGATATGTTTTTGGTAGTGTTTGCGTGTCATTCTGTCTGTAAACACAACAGCTCAAAAATATTTAATGAATTCTGATACAACTTTGCAGGGGTGCAGAGTGGGGTCGTGGTTACAATCTATTCAAATCTGCCTCACATCCACCGACGTCTTCATTTATTGGTTGAAAATTGACAAAAATCCTGACTTTATGATTGTGTGGTGTGTATTTTTAACACATAGAAGGTACCATATTTATATGGTACCTTCTATGTGTAATCTATCTTTATAAAGATTTAAAATATGTCACATTTGACCTCTGACCTCTCCTTCAGGGTCAGTAGATTGATATTAAGGTCTAAGTGATGCTACATAAACTATTTTTCTTACTGCCATTGTTTGTATTGACAGCATATAGGGAATGATATATGGGGGTTCTAAATATCACATTAATGTCAACCTCTGACCTCTCCTTCATGGTCAAATAAGGTCAAACTTTCATAAAATGTCTTTTATCTTTAAAACTACTTAAACGTCCTTTGTTTGTATTGGCAAAGTTTATGAAAGTATGCTGGTTTATGGGGATTATAAATATCACATTATAGTTTGAATCCAAATATTTGACCTTTGACCTCACTTTTACATGTTAGGTTAATTAGAAATATCCATCCTCTTATCCTGTTGAGGGTCATGGGGGTGGAGCCTATCCCAGCTGTCATAGGGCGAGGGGCAGAGCGTACCTGTACAGGTCACCAGCCTGCTGCAGGGCTAACACAGAGAGACAGACAACCATCCACAATTATGGGCAATTTAGACTCACTGCATGTTGGGAGGAGGCTGGAGTATGTGGGGAAAGCTGACGCTGCATGAAAAACATCAAGGTGGAGTCAAACCCAGGACCTTCTTACTGTGAGGCAGCAGTGCTAACCACTGTGCCACCGGGCTGCCTTAGTTGGCAATATACTGTGGCATATATATAAAAAGCTCAAGTTATTCCTCTCCAGTTATTTACAAATCAGTACCTATTACCCATCACCTCCTCCTACATGTTTATGTAAGCATCTCTTTAATTTACCTGACGGAATCGTCCTAAAGGGGTTAATAAAGTTTTATCTAATCTAATCTAATCTAATCTAATCTAATCTAATCTAATCTAATCTAATCTAATAATGCTACCCTGATCTGATTTTTACTGCACTACAAACTTCTGAGTCTATGATTCACTTTTACTCATTTATTTGTATGATACTTATCAGTAATTTGCAGATATCGTGTATAGTCTGCTGATGCCACTTGCTAATGCTAGTAGTCCACCTTCTCATCTAAAAATGATCTCTTACAGCTCCAAAAACAAGAATGTGATGTCCAAAATGCAAACATTGAACCTTCAAAACAAGGCTTCTCAAACTAATAGATAATTAAGCATCACTAACTTGATCACTTCAATGAATCCAGGTTCGTGTGTTCCTGTTGTGTGTTGCAGCACTGCCATCCTGAAGTACCTGGCGCAGAAGTACTCGGGGTCAGTGGCAGATCACTGGTTTCCCGCCAACCTGCAGCAGCGAGCTCGTGCTAATGAATACTTGTCCTGGCAGCACCTGAACCTCAGATCTCACTGTGCAAAGGTCTTCCTGCTCAAGGTTTGTGTCCCAGCTCAGTCATTTCATCAGCTCGTTTGTTTGTCTAGTTCTTTTTTGTAGCTCTGATTTCACAAGTTATATAATGATTTACGTCGTTCTCCTCCTGCTGTTAATGTTGCAGTCGTGCTAGCAGCTCTGCAAGCTCCTCCTTAGGCCCAGCTGTAGTTTTGGTCCCCACTGAGACATTTGTTTTTGTCTCCAGTCTGTTCTTAATGGACGCACAAACTCTAAATATCACATCAAAAATCAGATTTCATTCTTCTGTGAGAGCGAGCTCAGGTTTCCACAGGGTGAACGAGGAATAACTGATCAGCTCGCGTGTGGCACGGCGTCAGCAGCTCTGCATTAGGTCAAAATGAGCCAGAGTGCAACACGATTTTCATCAGTGCTCACGTCCTGCTGGGAACTTGGGATCAGAGCTGGAGTTATAGTGCAGAGGCTAGGATTTAAACACTAAACACATCCTCCCCACAAAGACTGTCTGTACTTTCACACGTTGTTAGTGTGCAGCATTATGACATGATGCAAGTGGCTAATTTACCCAGTTGATCCAATTACTACAATGTTGTATTTGCAGCATTTACAGTAATGCTGTACTGGTCCTTATATGTTCTTCAAAAAAGATGTTGAGATATTTCACAGGATAAATGACAGCTACGACCTGCAGGTGGCACCAGAGGACACGTTTAAAGTTTATCCTTTCATACTATGAATGTCCATCCAGTAACTGCTGAGATGTTGAGCAGCAGTCAGACTGTGACAATTAAAGATATTAAACATACTCAAACATATAAGAACAGTTGGAAATCTGCACACATTGCAGACGGGAAAAAGTCAGCCAAATAAAGCAGAAGCAAAGCTGCAGTTTTATTTGGGGCTTTCTCTCTGGATCAGCAATAACTCTGCTGCTCGTGGTGAGTGAATCTGTGTCCGTGTGAGCAGGCTCTGTTTCCGATCGTCATGGACTCCGAGGTCCCGAAGGAGACGATGGACGCCGCTCTCGAGAATATGAAGCAGTCGCTGAACCTGCTGGAGGAGAAATTCCTCCAGAACAAACCGTTCATCCTCGGCGACAAAATCTCTGTGGCTGATGTGGTGGCAGCGGTGGAGATGATGCAGGTATTACTTTGACTCTTATAACTCATTTTAAAACTACAGTTATATTTATTCTTTTGAAAATAAAGGTCTTTTTGTGTGTGTGGTCAGAGACAAAGAGCATGTATGAAGTGGGAGCTTTGAGTCTCCTCTCCAAGTGTCGTGTGATGTTTAAACCAGCTGAATGTCTGACAGATGATGGTGTGGAGGGAGGAGGGGTTAATGAGGGAGTGTGATCCCACAGATCAGCCTGATATGCTCTGATCGTTCCAACTTTAGCTTTTCTGCTTTGATTATCAGACTCTGAGGCTTGTCAGCTGTTTTGCACAAACATAACTGCAGCGTTCTCTCTTTAATGCACGTGTGTTTTGCAGCCTCTTGGAACGGGCGTAGATGGGTTCGAAGGGCGTCCGAAGCTGATCGCCTGGAGGGAGCGAGTGAAGAAAGCGCTCGGCGAGAAGTTGTTTGAAGAAGCTCACGAGATGCTCATGAAGTCCAGCAGCCTGCCACAGACGCTGAAGGGCAGCAGCAACTTTGATAAACTCAAACCAATGCTGCAGAAGATCTTCCGCTGAGGACGTTTCTGACTCCACCAAACCGTTTTTGTCTGACTCTCGTGGCTCTGGAAAAGGTCCAGTATGTTTTTACTGGGATATTTTCATACATAAAGAAATCACGAGTGTTTAACCATCTGCACGTCGACAAAGAAATAAAAATAAATTCACGCCTGATTTGAACTAAATACGTTTCTGCCTGTCACAGAGTTTAATGGCAGCTGTAGAGAGTGAGTCAGTGCACACCAGTAACATCGTTTTATCTTTAGACAAACATAACGAGTGACTCGCTCTGAAGGACCGAGCCAGCGGCTATCACGGTGGCAGGAGGCTCAGCAGGATCCTCCCAAAAATCTGTTTTTGAGCTTCTTCCTGCAGACGGACTCCAGCTGTGAAGGTCTTTAACGTGTGTAGTGAGTTCTGAAGGAAACTGATGCTCAGTATAGAAGACTTCTCATCTGCAGGCTTTTAAATAATGCAACAATAATTTCATTTCTATTACACTTGTTTTACATACAAGTACAAAGTAAAGTAAAGTGTACATATCCAAATATGAATATAAATAGTTAAGCTTATGTTCATACACAGCACGTGTACAAAACACGATGAATGATTAAGAAAAAGCCAAAAATGTGTTTCAAAGTTCAGCCAGTACAATCTCAAAGGTGTCCCCTGGATTTAACATAAGGGTGAAGAAGAGTTGTAAGGTCCTCAGCACAGCTGATCTGTGGGGACAAGGTCGTGGTGGGCTTTGTATGTAATGAAGTTTTTAAAAGAAAAAGAGAAGCATGAAAAGGCCAGTTTAAGAGAGGCTAAGGAGGACTGGATGATGGAAGTCTGTCTGGGATCTTTGAAGCAAAAACGTGAAAGATCAGATTTATAAAAGGCCAGCAGCTGATATAGTTTCCAATAAGGAAGCAAATTCAAAGAATAAAGGTTTGATTTGTGATTATGATGTTGGTGCGGCAACAGGACGCTCCTGCAGCGAGGGGATCCTGCAGCTCGGGTTGTGTAATCCACAGTGTGTGGTGACATAGAGAGAGCTGGGAGTGTGTGTGGGGGTATAGCTCAGTGGTAGAGCATTTGACTGCAGATCAAGAGGTCTCCGGTTCAATTCCGGATGCCCCCTTCCTCTGACTTATGCTGCCATAGGACACACATTCAATAAATATGATTTGGCCTCTATGGATCCATCCTGAAAGTGGAAACAGAGCGGATAAGAAAAGGTCAGATGTTTATGAGGAAACTCTGACCTAGTGAAATGTTCTCAGTTACATTCCAGCTCTGCACACATGACTGTTTCATTGTTTCCTCATGGCTCCGTCTGTCCCATCACAACAATGCACTTGTCCTGCCGGGAACAAGAAGCTCTTTATCTGGAAGAAAAGCATACATGAAATCACCAAATTCTGGCTTTGGTTGCACTTTAGTTTCTCATCTATGAAAGTTTCAGTTTGAGTGACCAAAGTGGACACAACACTGCCCTCTAGAGTCCTGAAGGAGTTCAATAATGAAAAAAGGGTTCAGAGATTCAAAAGTCTTAATATTTTTATTCTTCATATTTGTGTCATGAAGAAGCCGGAAGGAGAAAGGAGATGTTTTTTCATGAAAAAGTCTGAAAAACAAACAAACAAACAAACAAACAAACAATGAGCAGGATTTTATTTTCTTCAACTTGGGCTTCAAATCATGTAATCATGAGTATATCTCTGAAAAACAAGAAACAAAGAGGTGAGGAAGGCTTTCAAGGAAAATTAAAGGAATTACTAAGTGATGATTTTTTTTATTCCACTAAATCCAGATGGAAATATTTCAGTTAACTTTGAAACTGTTGAGAAAATGTTCAACAAGCTGATGCAGAGGCTGCAGCAGCAAGTTACAGGCATGAAATCAACTCAAATCACAGGTATGTGTGAGCAACCTTCAGAGCAGAAACAGGTGAGCAATCCAGGTGTTTATAAATGTATGCGGTTCATGTATCGGTGACAGGTGACACGTTAAGCAGGTTACTTCCTCCCTGAAACACAGAAGCTCTGATATCAGACTGAGTGATCCCCTCATTACTCTGATTACTCAGGAAACAAACACTTCAAACAAACACTGCCGCATAAAAATGACAAATAAATACACAAATGAACATAAATCAGCAGAACAGAGCAAATAAAGTGTGTGATCATCCCCTCCAGTTCACAAATAAAATGCACACTCATGCATCCAAATAAATCTTAATAAAAAAGATGGATATGAAGGTGGAAACCCTAAAAATGAAAGGCTATCATTAATATTAAAACAGTAAATAAAGCCAGAGTCTAGATGATGGTTCTGCATTTTAAATTTGGCATTATAAAAGATGCAAATACAAATCTCAGTTTAATTCCCTGTGCGTGAGCGCGCGGTGCAGCTGCTGCGATGAGGAGAGCAGCTGCTGAAGTCTGGCCATGTGACCATCCACACAGGAAGAGGAGTCGAGAAATGAGCCAGAGATTCCTCCTCCACACAATCAGACAAAAAGCCCTAAAAATCCAGCCCCGAGCGCCTTCCCATCACCACCATGCCGTGCTGCGGGCTGCGCGCTCTGTGTCAGTACGAAACCAACAAGCTGGTCCGGATCCAGAGCGTCCGGCTCGGCTCACTCAAGTGGAGCCTGAACGGAGCCATTCTGCTCTTCATCTGGTGAGTGGATGTGAAATATCTGAGCCCAGCACGCACCGTGCGGCTGCACACTCAGCTGGCACTTCTCGGCTCTGCGCACAAGTCCCGTTAAAGCTCAGAGCGACACGAATCCTTTAACGGATCATTTACTGATGAATGAACGGGTCTGAACCGTCACCGAGGGTCAGAAATTCTTACAATGCACTTACATTTGCGCAGGAACCGCCTGTGTGTGGCGCGCGGCTGCGTCTAACAGTTCCAATCCAGCAAGTTCAGCGATTTTGACACATGCCGATACTTGAGTATTTTATCAAGTTTCAGTACCGCACACTTTTCATGGGAGAGCTTGGTTACTATTAATATTTTGGTACCACTATCCAGGCGGCCAAGGAAAAAGTACTTAAAGTTTAGCAGTAATAATAATAATGGGATGATGATGATGATGATGATGATGGCAAAAGAGAAGAAATAACACACGTGGTGCAAAAACGTCAGAAGTGCCAAAGAAGAAGTAAAACAAAAGGAAACAACATGGAAAAAGTAGCAAAAGCGAGCAGGTTGTGCTCATAGAGGAATCATCAGCTCATGTAATCAAAACCATGAAAACACATAGTTGTTCATTTATTTATAATTTTCTTCACAGGCTGCAGCAGGAGGAGGCTGTGCTGCTGCCGCTGTGCCTGCTCTAGCTTCCCTAATTATTTTCTTAATATAATTTAATTTTGACTGTTGGGGTTTCTCTGTATTATTGTAGGGTCTTTACCTACAATATAAAGCGCCTTGAGGTGACTGTTTGTTGTCATTTGGCGCTATATACTGTAAATAAAATTGAATTGAACTGAACTGAATTGAATTGAGTTATTGGTGAGTGGATACAATGAAATAATTTTATGGTGTCACAGGCCTGGACCCTTGTTTATATACATTTTTGTTGCTGCCCACCCAAACATGAATTATTGATAGAAAACCGCTTTGGAAAAACAGAAGAAATCATTTTAAAAGACATCAGCAAGGTCCTTAATCACCAGGATGATCTGCAGATTAGCTGAAGATCAAAGGAAAATGTTTGCTGTGTCTAAGACGGGCTAAGCTCCACATGCAGGCCTTCGATGCCCAGTAAACTTTCAAAGTATGTCATCAGTTTTGACACAGTTTTAAAAGTCTGCACACAGACCATGTGACTAGTATTCACTCTGATCAGTTTAAACGTGGTATTTCTGTCTTGCAGTATCATGATGCTGTGGAACAGGAAGTACCAGGAGTTTGATCTGGTGGTTAGCTCCGTTACCACCAAGGTGAAGGGTGTGGCTCAGGCCCCGCTGCCTGGGGTCGGGAACGTGGTGTGGGACGAGGTGGACTACAGCGGGCCTTGGAAGGTGGGAGCCCGGTCCTCAGGGTGCTGGACTGTTTTTTCTGTTTTTTTTTTTTTAATGGTATCAAAGAATTTAGATTCCTTTAAAAATTGAATAAAAACTCTTTTTAGGGCAAAAACTCCTTCTTTGTGGTGACCAACGTCATCGTGACAAAGAATCAGAAGCAGGGAAAATGTGCACAGGTGCTTTTTCATCATTATTATTAGTTCAAAGATTGTATTATTAGCAAAGACCCGACAATAAATAGAAGATGCTGTTCATAATATGAAGCCCATTAATCTTCAGCAGTGTCTGTGTTGCAGGTTCCTGTCAAAGGCAGACTCTGTCACACCGATCAGGACTGTGAGAAAGGAGCCTGGGACCAGCAGAGACACGGTGCGGTGCCCTCTTTCATTAGACCTCATTCAGCCTCCTTTAAAGTGGAGCCAACAACCTGCAGTTTTTACCTGCTAATAATAGAAAGGCAGCAAACAGCCAAACGATCCAATTTATTGGCTTCAAATAGGTGCGATGAACTAACGCAGACGGCTACCACCCACCCATCACTCACAGCAGCCACACCCCCAGTGATAATGTTTAAGCCTTATTACAGGTGGAATGGGAAGGTTAGGAAAAGAAATCCACCTGCTGTACGCCACAACGTTTTTGTACTTACGACTCACCTTTGGAGTCGGCCTCCGGTGGCGAGTTAAAGGATCTGCAGATTTTTATTCAGGCTGGAGGTCGCCGCTTTCTCAGAACCATCACTGAGCCTCACTGTTGCACCGGGTGACCCCTTTCTCCCTCATCATGAACCCGCACACGGTACTTTAATAGGTCAATGAGCGCACTGCTTGTAATGACAGAGATCCACTGAGCCTTTTTTTTTTTAATATAGTTTTATGAGATGTTTTAAAACAGTGCGAACAAATGATGGAAATTGGAGCACGAAGATATTGACATTAAAAGCATTTAAGGGAAACAGTTTTTCTCCTCTCACTCGCTCAGAGGACCTCATGTAACCATGCACTCACACAGAGCTTAATTCACACTTAAACACTTTATCGTTCTCACATCTATGACCAGCGTAGAAGCACCAGTTAACCTCACATGCGTATCATGTGAGGTGAAAATGCTGCCCTAAAATAAGAGGGACCTCCTGTTTCCACTGAAAACAGGAATTTGCTGTTTTGCAACTTGAGGCTCAGATAGTTGCAGCTCTCTGCAGCTCTGTGCTCCAGTAAAGGTCTGGGTTCAGTTCAGGTGCTGCAGGAATCAGAGGTTCCTCAGAGCTGACGGGACTGTTTGTCTCCTGCAGGGATTCAGACGGGATCGTGCGTGAAGTTTGATGTACTGAAGAAAACCTGCGAAGTTTCTGCGTGGTGTCCGATCGAAAGCAGATCGACTCCTCCGAGGTGAGAAAAATTAAGGTGTCTGCACAAGGTGACGTTTCAAAATAAGTTCACTGGAAACCATGCTGTGTGGATCCAAACTCGGGTGTAGCATCTAGTTTGATGCATGTGGACTGTACTGAATCAGGGCTGAGACACAGTTGTTGTTCTTGTTTCTATGCCCTCCTTGGCTCCATTATGTTAGCAGCTGGAGGACACATCATTCAAGTAGTCATCTGCAAAAGCTGGAACCTAAAGCAGGAGAAGGAGCGAACATACTCATACACGCCATCACGCCCCCTCTAATATGAACACACGTGGCCAAAAGCTTAGCTAATGACAAATTATTGGAAAAGTTTTCTGCTTCAGTTTTTATGCTGGCAGTTTGCACATATGTTTTGAAGGCTGATCGGATGAATTGCAATTAATTGCAAAATCCCAAAAAAAAAAAATCATATCCTCTGCAACAAAAGGACCTGCTGACATCATCTCAGTGACCCTCTCGTTAACACAGGTGAGAGTTTTGATGAGCTCGAGGCTGGAGGTCACTCCGTCACGCTGAGTTAGAACAGCAGACTTTAAAAGGAGGGTGGTGCTTGAAATGATTGTTCCTCCTCTGTTAACCATAGTTACCTGTAAGGAAACACCTGCAGTCATCATTGCTTTGCATGAAAAAGGCATCACAGGCAAGAACATTGCTGCTAGTCAGATTGTACCTTCAAGAACTTTGAGGAGAGACGGCCAGTTGTTGTGAAGAAGGCTTCAGGGCGGCCGAGAAAGTCCAGCAAGTACCAGGACCGTCTCCTAAAGGTGATTGAGCTGCAGTACTGGAGCACCACCCATGCAGAGCTTGCTCAGGAATGGCAGCAGGCAGGTGTGAGGGCACCTGCGTGCACACTGAGGCTTTTGGAGGGTGGCCTGGTGTCAAGAAGGGCAACAAAGAAGCCACTTCTCTCCAAGAAAAGCATCAAGGAAAGCCTGATGTTCTGCAACAAGTACCGGGACTGGACTGCTGAGGACGGGGTGAAGTCATTTCCTCTGATGAAGCCCTTTCAGATAGTTTGGAGCACCTGGAAAAGAAAAGGCGATGGCTACCATCAGTCCTGGGCCATGCTAACTGTAAAGCATCCTGAGACCTTCATGTGTGGGGTTGCTTTTCACCCAAAGGAGTCGACTCACTCACAGCCATGAATAAAGAATGGCACCACAACATCATCTGAGAGCATCTTCTCCTGACCGTTTGCTGAAGAACGCCTCTTCCAACCTGACGGAGCACCGTGCCACAAGGCAAAGCAAGAACTCAGCGGCTCGAGGAACAAAACATTTTGGGTCTGTGGCCAGAAAACTCCCCAGATCTGAATCCCACTGAGATCTAGTAGTTAATCTTCAAGAGGCGGATTGACCAACAAAATCCCTCCGAGCATCAATTACGGCTGCCGTCAGCCAGGATTTGGCCCAGAAGTTGATTGACAGTCCCACAAGTATCCAGTACTTGAATTCTACATTTAGCACTGATGTGAATCTTAGTATCTGTGCAGTATTCAGCACACGGAGGATTTTGAGAAGCTGATGGAACTTCTCAGCACTTTTTAATGGCTCTAGTGTTTTGGCTCCTAAAGCTGGCGGGAGGACTCGTGTGGGGCTCCATCGCAGTCGTGATCGCGCTCAGTGTGAACAGCTTTAGATCCTCCGGCGTGTAATGATGATGGTCTCCTGTGATGCAGGCCTGCTCTGCTGGCAGCGGCTGAGAACTTCACGGTCCTCGTCAAAAACAACATCCGCTTCCCGGCCTTCAACTACATCAGGTGAGGCTGCTCTGGGTCTGAGATGGTTAAGAAATGCAAAGATTATTGTGAATTGTGAATTTTAAACTCGTTTTTTTCCTTTCAGTTTCTTTTTAGGAGAATTTCGAGTTGCTCTCATCAGCAGTTTCGGGATGTGTTCTTGGTGTTATGCTAAATCACTTCAGTCACATCCTGATGGTTTCATTTCAAACTCCAAACATTTGCAGACATGTTTGCATTTTATCTCTGCTTCGTGTGCCTTGCTGCTGGGTTGTTGTGACTGCACACCATGTTTAATAACGCTAATATTATTCTTATTATTAAGAATGAAAAGCATAGACCAACAGTTTGTAGCTCCTTCAAATGGAGACCCTTCATCAGCAGGGAACCCCTGATACACTGAAGTCTGCTGTCTTTGCAGAAGGAACATCCTACCACAGATGAATGACGCCTACCTGAGGAGCTGCCACAGAGAAAACGACTCCCTGTGTCCAATCTTCAGACTGGGAGACATCATCCGAGAGGCCGGGGAAAAGTTCTCGGAGATGGCAGTGGAGGTGGGCTCACCTGATTGATTTCTTAAAGCGGTCTAGTCTCACACATTTGAACTTTAAAGGCAGTAAAATGAAAATGGTCCTGACTGGAACACGGACCAGAAAACAAAGATTTTCCCTTTTTTTTTGTGGCTTCCTCTTTGGGATCCATTTCTGTCCTCGAGAAGAAATGAAACCGAGCTGGTGGCCAAAAAAAAGGGAAGTGATGCCACAATAAATTCTTAGTGTGTGGCGACATCATGCCAGTAAAGATGCTTTCAGGGTGCGCTCCTCTTTGAGTGCAGCGCCTCTGTTTTCCTCAGACATAAGTGGAAATACTCGTATTGGAAGGTCTGAAATGTAGTGGCTCGGAATAGTAAACGCTCTCTGACACATGAGCTGATGCTGAGTTTTCCCCACTCAAGTTTTGAGCTTTCGCAGTCCCACCTTTTGACCACAGGGAGGCGTCATCGGCATCCTGATCAAATGGGACTGCAACCTCGACCGGCTCATGCAGCGCTGCCTCCCCAGATACTCCTTCAAGCGTCTGGATGAAAAGGAGAGCAACAGGACGCTCTATCCCGGCCTCAACTTCAGGTGAGCAAGGGTCAAAGGACATGCTCAGATTCTGTGTGCACAAGACTCACTAAAGGAAGCATAAAAAAGGAAGCTGGAAGTGAAACCGGAGCAGCCTCAGAGAGGAGCGGTGAACTCTGCAGGCTCCATATAAACAGAGCTCCTCCTCGGTGCAGAGTGAAACCTGGTCAGAGTTTTTCTGTGTTTTCATCAGGTACGCGAAGTACAACACGGTGAACGGAGCGGAGGAGCGAACTCTCTACAAGGCCTTTGGGATCAGATTTGATGTCATGGTGTTCGGACAGGTGGGCTCCAGAGGGTTAAAGTGACGCTGACCGCTTGATCCATCAAACACCCACAGGAGTCAGACCGACTCTACCCATTCATCGACTCATTAGATCAATTATTGTGCTGCTGTGACACCACAGCCAAACTGAAGATACAGTAAACGTGTTGTTTCTGTTATTTGTGTGTTCAGAATTGTGCGGTTTGTTTTTCTCCTGAAATGTTGTTGGTATGGAAGCTTATTTCCACCACTGAAAAAACTTTTTTTTTTTGCTATCCAGAACTTAAAATTTCGAGAAAATAACTTGAAATTTGAAGTTGAAATAGAGGTCAAGTTAAAGTGAGTAGAAAAAGGAGGTAGCCACAGCCCAGGGCTGCAGTGCAGTGTGGCTCTACGATATGTAAAACATGGATGTAGCTACTGTAGTGTCCTTGCAGGATAAACAGTACGATCTCATCAGGAAGTGTTTACTGAGGTCAAAGGTCAGACGAACAGTAATTTTCCCGTAGACCTGCTGCACAGCCAGACTCCTCTTTTTGACCAGAACAGTCGCCCTCTGCTGGCCATTGGAAGGAATGCAGGTTTAAAGCAGTGGCTTCGCCTTGCGGATGCTGAAGCTGTGCTATGGCAGTGTTCAGAGTGTCGTACACGCACAGTTACTGCGATTCACCTGTAGGCCTTCAAACCTTTCTAAGGAGCAGGAAGTACATTCACAGTATAAAGTACTGTTTACAGTTCAGAGGTTACAGAAGGCCGAGCACACGAGGAGGTATTCGATGCTCGTGCTGCGAGAGCCCTTCTTGACTCCTGATTATTTCCAGGAGCATTTCCTACAAACCGTATTAGTTCCCTGTTTAACGTGTTACACTTGGGGAATTTGAATTTAAACCGCCTCCACAATTTTTGGATCAAAACCCACCTCAAACAATCCCATGCATAAACCTCCAGAACCCAGGATTTTAAACATGATTTATTCTTTGATAAACTCCTTGAAGCTATTCATTTAAAACTCATTCATACCGTCTTTTTCTCGTGCTTTCTTTTCCTTTCTCCGTTTGAATCCACTTAAAGCTGGACAAAGAATCGGGGATCTTAAAAATGTTTAAAATTGGCCTGATTGTGAAACGCTGTAGGAACTAATCAAAGTTTAACTCTGGAAAATTCAAAGTGATGCCGGACGGCTATGCAGACGAGCAAAATGTAATCAGACAAATCAGATTTATGTGACTGGTAATATTTTTAGACTCAGTATCTGTGAATTTTGGCTTTTATGTTTAGGGGCTGTGCGCATTTTTGTTGCAGCTGAAAGGGGAAAAAGTCTTGTCGGTAATTTTATTTCACTAATAGGATACAAGTCATCCAAGATGTATTTTATCAGTAACTTAATTTGTGCTTGCCTGTGTGCTGCTGGAAATGTCTGACCTCAGTGTTTCTGCATGTTTCTGTCCTAAGAGGAAGATGTGATGATTTGTGTTTCAGGCGGGAAAGTTTAGCTTCATTCAGCTCATCATCTACATCGGCTCAACGCTGTCGTACTACGCGCTGGTGAGACCACACACAAGCGTCCATTCATGCTTTCGTCCTCCTTTAGCAGTGAGCACAGTGGGCTCAGTGTGAAAGTTCAGAGTGGGAGTTTAGTGCATCTCAAATGTGTTCGGCTCATCTGCATCTGTAGATGAGCCGAATACATTTCTCTGTAGCGACCAGAAAGATGGATTTAAATACTTTTTCAAAACTAAGTAAAATGTGTGTACAATGTTTTTAAGTCTAAATTTTAACATTAGCATTAGATTCTTTCCTTTTTAGTAATTTAAGTGTTTCATGTAGCAGGAAGCTGATACAGACTTGAGATATTTATATAAAAAAAATAAAATCCCAGCTCGCCCTGTGAGCGGTCTGTGTCCTCCACGCTCGGGTCCTCTACCAGAGGCCTGGGAGCTTGAGGGTCCTGCGCAGTATCTTAGCTGTTCCCAGGACTGCGCTCTT
>JAVDPK010002506.1:158188-173889 GCA_034780415.1 Cichlasoma orientale | reverse complement strand
AATGCTCAGCCAATCAGAAGTTGGCATCACAGGCTAACCAATCAGGCTGCAGCCTGGAACTGATGTTCCTATAAACAAACAAACTATCAGTTGCTGCCAGCTGTTCAGGGACCAAGGTCAGCTGATAGATATGAGTAATCCACACTTTCTCAATTTCAGTCAATAATGGTCAAATAAGTATAGCCAATCACACAGCACAATATGATCACATGATTAGGGTAAGCCAATCAGGCATGAGAAAGAGGCTGCATAGCATTAGCATATATTATCATAGCATTAGCGGCCTGAAATCCTCCCTGTTGTCTCCGCTTCAGATAAATACAGCCAAAGTGTACAAAGGGTCTTAAAAATGCAGGAAAATGAATCTCACATTTCACATCTTTGAAGGGTAAAGAACACACGTGCCAAATTTCGTGGGTCTCATCATTGCTGTTCTGGTGTCGACAGACCGGAAAACTCACGGATGGACGGTCGGTATGACGACAATATCCTTCTGCTTGGTTTTGTGTGGGAATGATGAAAACTGAACTAAAACAATTAATTCTAACAAATTTATTAGATCATCTGTCATAAAAACAAGAAAACAAATATTTTAGAAATCTGTCAAGAACTTGTTTAAAATGAAATTTTATGCTGTTATTTATCAGGCAAATGACAAACTGAGTTCACATTCAGCTTTGAGCCGGTGCTCTGGACTGAAGCATAATATTAAACTAAAACTTATTTCTCTGATCAGGAATTCAAGTAAAAAACTGTAATTCAGCATTTTAATAAAATAATAATAATGTGCTTTACAGGTTTTTCTGTTCTTTTTTTTGTAAAACCATAAATCTGCAGTAAATTCATGGATAACAGTGATTATAATATAATGCGTTAGTCTTAGTGCTTTTCTAGACACTCAAAGACACTTTACAATTTCATGCACTATTCATTCACACCTCAATCATACTCGGTGGTGGTAAGCTACTAATGTAGCCACAGCTGCCCTGGGGCAGTCTGACAGAGGTGTGGCTGCCAGTTTGAGCCTACGGCCCCTCCGACCACCACCAAACACCACTCAGGCACACTTAGATGTCTTGCCCAGGGACACAACGACAGCATGCTCTCAGACGGGGACTCCAGCCAGCGACCCTCCGGTTGCGAGGTGAGCACCTACCCACTGCGCCACTGCCGCCCCAAATATTTTAGCATTAAACATATTGTGATTGGATTAACCATTACAGGAACATAAACAGTTATTTTGGTAATTACCAAGCTGTAGCATAAACCTGATATTGGGTGGTGGTCTGAGAAATGTGTGAAGCACTGTAAATAAAAACAGTGTGCCCTGTGGCAGATGTTTTCAGTACTGCACGGGCCCGTCAGTGTCAGCTTCTCGGCGTTTGTGGAGCCGAATGCCCGGTGCTTAACCTTTCTGCAGGCGCTACTTATTTCATCTTCTGTTGGCGGATTGATCATTTCTGCATTGTCATTTGCTGGGGCTGGAGATGAATCTTTTTATGTGGGCAGTGGGTGAGATTATTTTTGCCCAAATATCAGCTTTGACCTTCTTTTTAGAACCTAACAGCTGAGCAGTGTGGTGATAGATGTCACTCTTTGCAGCCTCGCTTTATGTCACCCTGCTGCACCTACGACCTTTTTAGTCCGCACTTGAGCTGTAACAGAAGCTGGGAAATTAGGTCACCTTTGTACATTACCTCTCATCCACCCTTATATAACACCTTCTTGCAACCTTTGTTTAGGCTGGTGCAGGAAGACATTCACTGCTTCTTCTGTTTAATCTCCTCAGTGTACATATATTTCCTCCTCAGCTGACCCTGACTTCATGGACTATGTTTATTTCGGCAGTGAAAGCAGGAAGGTTCAGGTTAAGCATGATCGTTTTTAGTAATTTTTTTTAGTAATTTTTTGTGGCTAATTTGACAGGAAATGGGTGCAGATAGAAAGGCGCAGCATGCAACAAGTGCAAAGGTGCAGTCATGTGATATGTGGGGTAATAATTGGGACAGTTAATGCCCTCAGCCCTGCAGACTTCTGTGGCCCATGCGGCCTATAGGCTGTGGTAACCTGGGACTCATTGCCTCCTTTGTGTTCTGGAAAACTCTGCGAGCCTTTAACAACTTTCCTCATAATCACAGTTTTTACATGAATCATTTCAAGTCAGTTATTTCAGCGTAAACACAGAAACGAACCACATGGGAGTGAAATTATTGCTAATTGTATCTAAATCTGGGTCAACTTTTTAGCTGACCTAATTGGCCTTTGTATGCACTGGTCCACAGTCTGGGTATGTGCCGCCTCTCAGTGTAGTTAGACCGTTTTTTCCAACGATGCTCAAGAAGCCGTCATTGCGTTATGAAGGCCGGGCGGCGGGCTGGAGGCGTGTTGGCAGCTCAGAATGTCACAGACGTACGATTAGCTGCTGCTTCTCCTCGAGGTTATCGACTCTGACTGAAACGGTTTCCTTAGCTTTTGTTTCAGGCACCTTTCTTCTCTTTGGCTGCCCCTAACAAACAGATGTTTTGAACTGCAGGAGGGTGGGGCTTCTGTGCCTTAGATGACCACATTATGGATGTCCCCGCTGTTGAAAGTTATCTGAATTATGAGTTGTCTGAGTTCTCTAAGTACATAAAATGTAACTTTGCTATAAAATTGCATGAAATGTTTTCCCTACATAGATATTTCACTCATTGGACATTTTATTAGGTACACCTTGCTGGTACCTAATAGCAGTTCTTCATGGCATAAATTCCATAAGGTGCTGGAAGTACTGGTGAAAGATTTCCGTCCATGTTGACATGCTAGCATCACACAGCTGCTGCACATTTGTTGGCTGTACATGCAGGACGTGACTCCTGTTCCACCACAGAAGTTCTCTATTGGATTGAGATCCGGTGACTGTTGATGTCGTGATCCCGGGCCGCTGGCCCAGTGCGCCTTATGTTTCTTTGAGTTGTGTTTTGAGTTATGAATTAGGATTTTAGGTTATCATGGTTTTCTGTTATACTCATCTGTGTTATTTCCCATGCCCTCCTGTTCTGTCGTGTTCTCATGACTTGTGTTTAGTTTGACTTCCCGGTGTTTCCCTGCGTGTTGTGTTCAGGTTTCCTCTGTGTCAGTCTGCGTACATCATGTTTAGTTAGTTCCTGTTTTATTGTGAAGGTCTTGTCTTCCCTGTAAGTTAGTGTTTAGTTTTGCTTCCCCTTGTCTCGTCTCTGAAATTACGTTCAGCTGTGATCCCACCTGTTGTCACTCCCCTCATTACCTGGTGTGTGTGTGTATTGTCTGTGTTCTTGTTAGTTCTTTGTCAGGTTGTTGTCTTGATGGCCGCTGTTCCTGCTGTGCGCCTCATGTTTTATGTCCGAGTCACATCCTTGCATCTCTCCTCAGTTTGAGGCCAGAATGTGGCCTCGGTATGCATGTTCTGAAGATCTGCTGGTATACGGGTCTTGAATGCTGTCATCTGTGTTTTTCCCTCCAGTATAAGTCCAGCTTGGAGCATCGCTGATGATACACAGCGCCTCCAGCATTTTGAGTGTGTATTCTTACTGTGTGTTAGTGAGTGTTAGCATTCCTATTTTGGGACCGTGTTTGATACAACTTCTTGATGGCTTATGGTGCAAATAAAGCTGAACTCAAAATGACGACAAATTTAGCATCTGCTGGTAAAAAAAAAAAAAAAGTCCTGTTCAAGATCATGAACAGGACTCAGTGTTTGGAAACTCTAGTATTTCACATCCATGGACCTCCTCTGTGGTCTTCCTCTTTTCCTCCTGCCTGGCAGCTTCAGCATCCTTTGTCCAGTACATCCACTCTCCCTCCTCTGCTCATGCCCAAACCATCTCAGCCTCTCCTCTCTAACTCTGCCTTCAAACAACCGGAGCTGTCCCTCTGAGGTACTCCTTTCTAATCCCATCCCAGTGACTGTCACTCCCAGTGACAGTCTTAGCATCTTCAACTCTCTCGTCCTGGTTTTTGTCAGTGCCACTGCCTCCACGCCGTGCACCATAGCAGGTCTCACTGCAGTCACGTAAACCTTATGTAATATAAATGCTCATTCTTGGACTCCGATGCTTACGTCTTCCTCCCCGTGTTTATGCCAAGTGAGTAACTTGGAAGCCACTTTGGTTCATATTATCCTCTCATATATCATAAATGCAATCAAAGTCTGAGCTGTTATGTAAGAAGTCCAGTTTTTTCTGTGTATTTTTTGGGTAGCCTAACAAAGAATGTAGTGTGTAGTCTGAAACTATGAATCATGTTCATTTACGACTGCAGTTTTGTTGTCCAACAACAACTTTGTGTTCATAATTAAAGAAGAGTGCGCTTGTCCCTCAACAGGAGCTCTTTTAGCTCTTCTTCTGCCGACACTCTGACCCTCTGGTGCTCAAATCGGCCTCTAGCGGGCTCCGGATCACAAGCCCTCTTTTTCCGAACAATCAGTCACAAGGTGTCTTTCGCCCGCCGGCCGGCCTGTTGTTTACTGTTGTTGTCTTGACTTGGTAACACCATGTAGGTGCTGATGTCTGTGTGCACGTTGATGTCTTACGGCAACTCAGACAACACGGCGCTTGTTCAGACGCCTCCACGTTCGGCCTCACAGGTCGGGCAGATGCGGCACCTCTGACCCCTGACCTGGAAAATAAAAGCCAAAACGGAGACGCTAACGTGGCGGCTAACGCTCACCATATGGTAACGGGACAACAAACAGTGTCTGAATGATGTCTCTGTTCCCCACCAGTAGCCTGGAAGGAGCAGACATTCTTGCGGTGACCCCTCCAGTTCCACCCGCACCAGATATCACAGGAGATGCTTTGGTTTGATGTGGTGAATCAGCAGACGCCGCAGTTTGATTATGACGCATATAGAAAACGGACGTCTTATTTTTACGGCAGCCTAAAAACAAGTGAGCAAGTGTTGGTGTGGAAGTTACACAGCAGGCAGAAGACATTTTAAAAAGTGGACAAGATTATGTGGGTGAAAAATTTCAAATATGCCGAACAGTTACATATTGTATCCAAAATCGGATTTATCAGTTTGTGATTGGTGCGAGCAACAAAGAACTAAATGTTCCCAATTACTGTTGGAGGACAATGTGCTGTCCAGTGGTTCACAGTGGGCCAGTATGCAGTTAACAATGCCCAACACTGATTTTCATCAGTGTTGGGCATTCTCACCTGTATTGTCACCTGTAACATTAGGGCAAAAAAAGCCAGTAGTGCATTGGTGAGAGAAAACACACATTTACATGCTTGCATGCAATGATGGATGACCTGACTCATTATTTAACATAAGCTAAACAGTATAAAATCATAACATATGTTTCCTTTAAATCTGTAGTTCTGCTGTTTCAGTCTGTTGTTCCACCAACAGAAGCAGCTGCAGAGATGAGACACAATGTCTCTACACACAGTCACATTACGCTCAGTCAGAAATATCCTACACACACACACACACACACACACACACACACAGACACACACACACACACACACTAATAGAGTACTAGACTGGACAGTCGTTATCACACAACAAGCCGTATTATTTGTCAGATAATTCCATTAAAATACATTAAATCAGTGAATTTTATAATAATATTTATAGAAATATATATTTAAGTGTGCCCCTCAGACAAACGTGTGTGTTCCTGTTGGGATTTTTATCTCGGCGTCTCTGGGGAGTGACACTTTGGGAGCGAGCCTCAGGTGGCTGCTAGCACAGGTGCGCTTTTACATCACTGCGATTTTTCCGCTGAGGTCGCCGTTTGGTTTGCGATCACAGAATTTCCTGCGGAGCGATTCAGATGATCTTAAATTTGTAAGACTGTTTTTAACCTTTAACTAGTTGCTTCGTTTGTTCTGGCTGGTTTATACCTGAATATCTGGATGATGTTGCTTGTTTAGCACCATCTCATCCCTCTCATGGACAGCAGGCATCGTCACAGTCAGTTCACCTACATTTTGTCACATTAGTAATTTTATTGGACTTTTTATCGTTTAATGGTTTAAAATCAAAAATGAAATTGTAAAATAAAATGTAAAATAGTTCAAAAAGATGATTTTTAGATTCAGAGCTGGAACGCCGTTGATTCTCTGGTCTTCCGTGCTTCTTCCGTCTTTTCCATTTCAGTAATTATTCCACTCTCTTGCATCCCTTATTTTCCTTTCATCTTTTCCTGTCTCTTTCACATTTAGCCGCACGCATCTGTAGAAATTTTAATCTCCCCACTGTAAAGCCTCTCGTGTACATGTGCGCACACGCTTGTGTGCCCCTGAGCACGCGTGCGTTTCCATTCGTCTTTGCATTTCCACGGGTAGGGTTCATATGTGATGGATGTAGCTGCTGGGGATGTGGGGAGTGTGAGCACACGTGGATGGGGTGAGTACGGTCTCCGTGGAGAGCGGAACCTGCTTGGTGTTTATTGGCTAGCTGATGTGAAGGGGGAGGAGCTTCCTGTGAGGAGCAAAATGGGGGTCCATGGAAATGAAAGCTGCAGAGACCTGCAGGGGAGGTACAGTTAGAGTAACACTGAAGGAGAATCAAAGGAAGACAGAAGGCAGAGAAGATGATTACACAAAATAGAGACCATACTGAACAAATCAAGCTGTAAAATGTCGTTTTAAATATGCGATGCAGTGCTGCTCAGAGTTCACGGCTGACGCTGCCTCGTTTTTGGAGGTGCATCAGAGGAAACAGAAGTAATACAGAAACGTCACATTTTCATCAATGAGCTTCAAAAGAAATCTAAAATCCAAATGTCATGCTGGCTTTAATCTTTTCAATAAAAGATTTTATTTTCTTCACATGAAAAATAAAAACCACTCGATAAAACAGTCACTACATGTAACTGTACTAATGTGTTTAATCTGTGCCTTTTAATTTTCTTCAAATGTTTGCGCACATCTCAGAGACAAAATCAAAAAGGCTGCAGGCGTCTTAATGGGAGGCGATCGTCAGCGTTTTCTGACAGCTGCTAATTCACAAAGTGATTCATGTAACTGTGAAATTTATGCTCGCTTTTCTGTTCAGGTTTCCAAACTAGTCCAATATTTATAACAATAACAGGCTCTTTATAAGTAAGCTTGTAAGATGCCGGTTATGATACAATATTACCCTTTGGGTAAGCAAAATGAATACAAAGTGCTGCATTTCTGAGAGCTCGTTCAGTGACTCACATTAGTGGACGTGAAGCGCAGCAGACAGATATCAAAGCCTCAGCACAATTCAATAAATGTCTTATAAATCTTATCCATACAGATGTGATTACAGGGGAAACTATCCGCCAAAACTAAACACCAACACTTGCTTTTTATTTTTTAGACTGAGCTCCTAACGGATTTTAGAGACGACAGGTTTTCTCAAAGCTGAATATCTAATAAATCTGAGGTGCTGTGAAGCTCATCTAAAAAGTTTTCTTCTCAGTTCTGTAATTGAGGCACAGACGCAGCGGGGACGCAGGCAGAAAGAAGTAAAAAATTCAAACAGAGGGAGGAAGAGGAGGGGAGTGGAAGTGTGTGTGTGTGTGTGTGTGTGTGTGTGTGTGTGTGCGACAGAGAGAGAGAGAGCGAGCGAAGGGGGAGGAGAGGAAAGCAGCAGTGGCAGCGCTGCATCATCACTGTACCGCCACTACAGCAGAAAGGAGAAGCCGCTCACTGTCTACCTCCTCAGTCTCTCTCTCTCTCTGTCTCTTACACACATTTCATGACTCTCTACCTTCACACACACTTGCGCGCACACACAGGAAGTCGACCAGCCGCCGCTGAGCCTCACAAGAAGAGATCCCGGGCACGTTATCCATCACCTTTGGATGTTTGCCCCGTCTGCCTCCAGGACTCCGTCATTTTCAATGACCCACGAACGAGGCTTCTACTTCCAGATGTGCCGTTTGTTTGGACCGCCCTGACTTTGTTTGCTGAGGAAGCGTTCGCTGCCGGCACATAGGAGCTGCTGGGAATTTTGGGATTGTTTTCCTGCCCCCCCCTTTTGCCGGCATTTGAAGAGTGCCAGTGGATGCTTTTTTTTTTTCTTTTCTTTTCTTTTTTTTTTCTGTGGCTGCCTGCTGGAGCCCGGTGCTCACCTCAGGATTTGTAGTTGAGAGGGGGGGGGGGGGTATGATAAACAGCTGTGAGGGGGAGGACGGGTTGCACTGCACCACCAGACGGGCATCTCTTGTCCTACATTGGGGAATTTTTATTCTGCCTCTCGAGGTTGCACACATGCACGCATTTCACCCCCAGCAGCAGCAGCAGCAGCAGCGGGCGGCTGCATTTTGCGTGCACCGATGGATTACGGCTACTTTAAGGACCGACTCGCTGCCCACTGAGGGAGGAAAGATGCTGATTTAAGAAGAACAGGGGCGAGCTTTGTTTTTGGAGCCGGGGCGAGCAACTCCAGGGTTAATAAATAAATAAAGAGACTTGGATGACGGGACGATGGCTGCATCGAGCTGAAAGCACCCCCCTCTCCTCCCTCCCCCCTCTCCAGTCCAAACATGAACTCTTCCTCCGATGCGAACCAAAGCAGCTCTCCCTCGTTCTGCCTGCTGGGCGCCGTGGGTTACTCCCACAGCTTGGATACCTGCGTGCTGGAGGTGGTCGTCATCCTCTTCCTCACTGTGCTCATCATCGCCGGCAACCTGGTGGTGATCTTCGTCTTCCATTGCGCCCCGCTGCTGCACCACCACACCACCAGCCACTTTATCCAGACCATGGCGTACGCCGATCTGCTGGTGGGTGTCAGCTGCCTCGTGCCCTCGTTGTCGCTCCTCCACTACCTCCGACACCTGAATGAGGAGCTCACCTGCAAGGGATTCGGCTACATGGTTTCTGTGCTGAAGAGCGTTTCCATGGCCTCTCTAGCTTGCATCAGCGTGGACCGCTACATCGCCATCACCCGCCCGCTGTCGTACGCCACGCTGGTGACGCCGTGCCGGCTGAGGGTGTGCATTGTGCTCATTTGGGTTTACTCTGCTTTGATTTTCCTGCCATCTTTTTTCCGCTGGGGGAAGCCGGGTTATCACGGGGACATATTTCAGTGGTGTGCAAACTCCTGGAAAACCAAGCCAGCATTTAGCAGCTTCATTGTGGCGCTGCTCTACGCACCGGCTGCACTTACCGTCTGCTTCACCTACGGGAGTATATTCCGGATCTGTCGGCAGCACACGAGGGAGATCTCCCAGCGCCACGCCCGCTTCAGCCCGCAGACCGAGGGGGATAAAGGCGAGCGGGGAGAGCGGTGCGAGGGCTGCCCGGACAAACGCTACGCCATGGTGCTGTTCCGCATCACCAGCGTCTTCTATGTGCTGTGGATGCCGTACATCCTGTACTTCCTCCTGGAGAGCGCCGGGCTGTATCACCACAAGGTGGCATCCTTCCTTACAACATGGCTGGCAATCAGCAATAGCTTCTGCAACTGCCTCATCTACAGCCTCTCCAACAGCGTCTTCCGGAAAGGTCTCGGCCGCCTCTTTAGCCCACTGTTTCCTTCCTGCCTCGGCTGCACGGAGGCCAAAAAGGCTCCGGCCCCCGTCAGCCTGCGAACTGACCCCCGATGCCAAGTGTGAGACCTGACGAGGCCCGACTCGGATGGATTCGCTTCGGTCACTTTGGAGGCATCGGCCCCCTGTGCGTGCTTTGCTCTCTGCTGCGTAGCATGACACAGGTCTTCTTGGTCCTGCGGTGAATTGTGAGCACAGGGAGGTGCTTGTGCTGAAGCCTTTCGGCCGTTTTAAGAGGATGAATTTAGTGGCAGGAGGAGGCCGCGTCGTTCCTGCTGGGACTTTCTCAGTTTCTCTCTGTGATGCTGCTCTTTCGCGGCCGCAAGCTGATGACACAGAGTTAGTAAGTTTGTTACTGATGAAGGAAATTCAGAGGATTTGATAAACACTCCTCACTGCACTGATGTAACAACTCCCAGATGCAAAAAAAAGTAAAGCACAGTGTGAGCTGGGCTGCCTGATCCACTGAGATGCAAAAAATAACTTATTAATCTTTTGAAGCCTGACTGTAAATCTGTAAATGGTCTTGGTTCTTTCAGGGTAGACTTAGCTGTTGCAAAAAATGTTAAAACTCTTCCAGATGCAGGAAAAAATCAATCGCCTTGAAATCGTCGTGCAGTCAGACTGTGTATGGGTTAAAGAGGCGTAACGGATGGACTTAAAGCTCATTTCCCAGAGAGAAAATTGGGGCTTATTTAGGAGCTTTGTGTGTTTTATTAAAAGGATTTGTCTTCATGAAGCTGGGTGTCAGTCGGAAGCTCAAAATCTGTTTACAGAGCATCAAATTTCACATGGAAAAGTTGTTTTAGGAATTAGCTTTACTTTTTATCATGGCCTGGAAAGCTCTTCTGCCAGCAGACAGCGGTGCGTCCTCGTCAAAGAGACAATAGAGATCGTATGTCTTATCCTTGTGTTTCATCCTCAGGTTTATCAGCAGTTCTTTGTTTAGCCTCTGGGCCGTTTGCCTTTGATCTCAGCTGACACAGTACAGGACTTTTACATCACATGCCACGTTGTAAGGTAATGAGCTCATGCGGTCGGTGTAACCAATCAGCTGTCAGGATCCAAACATCTGGCTTCAGCTGATGTCACTGTAATCTGTAACTTTATTGCTCCTGTTTCTGCCCTCCAGCAGTAAGAGGGATACCCCCGGCTTTACGAGCCCGACCTCGGATGTTGGTCAAAGTCGTTTTCTGAGAGCCAATAAGACTGTTTGTTTTTTTGTTTGTTTGTTTTTGGCTTCATGTAAATACACTTAGCTCTTGTTTAAATATTGATACTCTAACTTTGGAGGTTTTATTGATTTATTGTAGACCTGCAGGATCAGTAGAATCTTTTAAAGATAATTTATTTGCCACAGCCAAGAGGTCTGACATGCTGCACCTCCAGATTGGACCTATTTTCTTTCTTTAAACATTTCTTTGTATGCTGCGTTTAAAAACTTGCAGAATCTGTTTTAAAGTCACAATGAAATTTCTGAGAGCGTCTTGCTCTTAAAGTTGACACATTTGTAGTTGAAAAGGAAGAAGATATAGGAAGAGTTATGATAGATGTGCAGTCAGTAGGAAGGTGGCAGTAATGCACCCGGGCGCTGTTTGTCAAAAACAACAAAATAGAAGAAAAAACATGAACTATTAGCCTGCTAAAACCTGGGTATCAGTGCACAAGCAGGAGGAATATGCAAAGAGAAACTTTGACTGCAGTCTTCAAAAAATTTGCAAGGATAAACAAAAATGTTGCACAGATTTGTGGTGAACTGTACCTTTACGTTACAGTGGCGTCAGAGCAGGCGGACAGGTGGGCGACCTTTGAAGAATAGTTAAGTGTTGAAAGACTGTCGGACCGTATTTTTGCTTAAAATACCCACCCCCGGATAGAACCTGAAAACCCTGCATGAGTGTTTTCCTGGGATTGAGCTGGCTCGGGCTGAGCTCCAGAATGGGGGATTTTAACGCCCAAACACAAAATGATATTCTCACCTTTTTCAAAGTTTTCTATCGTGTGCATTCAGAGGAAATGTTTTTTTCCCCATGAAAACCGCTTGCAGAACTGAACTGAAGCCCAAACTGCACTGGCTGCACTCTATTGGAGTTCCTATTTTCTTAACTTATTGGCTCATTCAGCAGGAGAGCGCACATTAACAAACACGGCTGTAAATGAGCCATAATAGGGCTGCGCCGTGTACTGCATTCTTTATCAGAGACAAACACTAGCGCTCAAACAAGTTTGTGCTAGCAAAGGTTTTCACTTATTAGCCTCAGATGCAGGAGGAAGGGGGCCTTTATTTAGAGCAGGCAGGTTTTTATTCCTCTTGTCACAGAGTAAATGCTCCTGTTCAGGTAACAGCTGTTTCTATTATCGCCTTAAACTAACAGCAAGCGAGA
Organism: Cichlasoma orientale; assembly: GCA_034780415.1. Lineage (NCBI taxonomy): Eukaryota > Metazoa > Chordata > Actinopteri > Cichliformes > Cichlidae > Cichlasoma > Cichlasoma orientale. The sequence goes on along the minus strand of JAVDPK010002506.1, from coordinate 162,009 downwards.
ACTCGTTTATTGGACAGACGAGATCATTCTGAGCTGTTTTTCACAGCACACATTCAGCATGTGGATGTGCAACAGACGGACTTTAATTATCACGGAGCAAATGTAGAATAAACCATAACATACGTGACATTTTTAGCAACTCTTTCAAATTAAAAGCCTTAGCCTTTCAGTGTACAGAAACTCTTCATTTTGTAACAAGACTTCTTTTGTGAAACACTTGCAGAATCCCTACATGTTAAAATAGCCAACTTTAGTCGAGGCTTAAGGTTTAGAGGTGCTTATTGTAAACTGAATGAGTACTAATGCCATCAACACACCGCGAAGAAACTGCTGCATGTGTGTAATTGGGTTTTGAGTTTGGTTCTGAGTTACTGAATTAATGAGCACAGAGCAGAGGTTCATGTAGTTTATACCGCAAGGTGTCGTGAGTGAAGGAGCCCACACATGTTGGCTCGTCACAGCCACCAACAGCTCCCAGATAGGAGCATCAAACTTCACTCCAGGTGATGCTACAGCAGGTAGCTGCTCCCCACCCCGTGCAGACTCACTGGGTGAAGAAGACTTTGTGGAGTTTATCTGCCACTTTCAGCTTGAAGACAAAGATCTCGGCATCCAGAGAGCACCGAGTCACGATTAATGACATCCACACAAAGCAGTGGTTGAGCTAACCTGCTGTAATTCATTCATTAGTGGTCATAAGCAGCTTTAGGCAGCTTCACTCCTTTTTTATGTGTAATTAAAGGTAACTGTAGGTTAATTAGATGCTTGCTTAGCAGTAGCTTTATATTAAATATTCTTGCCTGTTTAAAAAAAATCTCAGCCTGGATCAATTAATAATAATAATAATGATAATAATATAGTTATATTAATAATAATAATAATAATAATAATAATAATAATAATAATAATAATGCAATTAAGACGATTGCAACATAAGCCACATGTGGCTAGCACTTTCTCCTAAAATAATAACTTGGGAATCTCAGACTATCCATCCCACAGTTTTCCTAACTGCAGAGTGACGAGGTCATCAGTCCATCCCAGCGCTAACAGTGCCGCAGGTCTGTGGCAAACTCAGAATCACCAGTTAGCAGAACAAGCACGCCTCTGGACTGTGGAAGAACACGCAGACTCCACCGAGAGACGCAGCTGAGCAGGAGGTTTGAACCCAGAAGCTTCTTAGTAAGACAGCAGTGCAGCGCCCCGATCTCAGAGCCAGCCCTGCAGCTTCTGCTCCCCCACGAGCAGCTACAGTAAAACGTTTAGATTTCTCTAATTCTAATTAGAATGAGTTCCTTTAACGTTAGGAGCACGGCTGCTTTGCATCCGTCACTAAACTGGACCGCTCTGTGTGTGTGTGCTGTCGTTGCCTTTTACAGCATTTTTAATGGAGTCATGCTCTGTGCTAGTTTGTGCTTCAGGGTTGGTGAGATTCTAGCATCTCATTAGTTTGTTGATTAGCACTGATTAGCAGATGCCTGTGTCTGCACAGGCTCACTGTGTTTGCTAGCATTAGCTGATAATGTAGCACTCCGCCCTCCCTCCCTTCCAAATAGGGTCACTTCCTGCTCCACAGTTAAGGCCTCAAGATGTAGGCTGCAAAAAGTGACATCACAGTGGCTGTGTCCGTCTATGCTTCAAATTGTCTGTTTTTATTTGAGTAAATAACATTTTTCTGAAGAAACATGCCCATAATAACACTTTATGTCACACATGCTCTGAGTATACACGTGGTTTTATTGTCTTTGAGCTTCTAAGTCACATATTTAAAAGTAGTATTTAGTTATTATTTCATTCTTAAGAGTGGATTCAAATCTAGAGGAAAAAGAAGATGCGGATGTTGGGTCGGTGTCGGTGATTTGGAGGTTAAAAAGAAGCTCTGAGGGCAGCATGTGTTACAGCTTCTGTGCTGTCCTCAATAATTCAATATTTTCTGCAGCCCTTCTCTGCAGGGCGTCCACAGACATGTTCTCATAGCGTGAAAAAATGTGATGTAAAAGGTTTCAAAGACGGGAGAGTGAGAATCTTAAAGTCGTCTTTTATTTCATTGTGACTTGCTCCCTATAGAAACACAAACATGCCTTTTCACTGCAGGGCCGAGGCGTCGGAGGTCGCAGTGACGCCAAGGCTCGGGATTTATCTGCAGGACTTTCCGGAGACTTCCCCAAATATGTTCTATTTATATTTTTAGCACATTTTTCTATGTCACGGTATGTGTGTTGTATACAGAATGTGCTATGAACTCGTCGACATGTTGGATCCCTGCTTTATTTATTGTGAAGGATGCTGCGTCAGCAGACTTTACCTGCATGATTCTGGTTCAGTCTGGATCGGTGCTTCTGTCTCATGATGCTACTGAGAGAAAGTTACTGACTGTACTCCTTGTCTTCTAATACTGTTGCATAACACATGGCTTACTACGCTTTTTTTATGATGGCAGAGAGCTCAGAAAACAGGAGCGTCTCCTCAAACTGCTGTCAGGAAAACGTCACATGTTATTTGAATGAGGATGATGAGTTCCATGTGCTGAAGCAGAGACGTTGCAAATCTTTGAAGTCCAGATATTTTCCCTGACAGCATCGCGGTGCTGCTTGTCCGTGGGAGTGGGTGCAATACAGCTCACAGCTTTCCCTCAAACCACAACAAATCAATAACGGTAGAATAAAAACCTGAATGAAGGGCTTTTAATGTTGTTACTCTGGTTGAACTGTTTGCTTTGTAGCATGTGATCTGAAATTTGAAGAAACTGCTGAACATGATTGTAAATAGAGGTGTAATTGATTAAAAGAGATGTTCTGTTCATGTGTTTTGGACTGATTTGATATGAAGAGTCCTTTAAGTGTTTATCGCGGTAAAGACGGGACGATCTAAGCCGAATGAGGCTCGTTATTATTTCCTTAACAATTGTGAGTGAAGCGTGGGAGTGGGACAAGTTTATTCAGGGTCCTGGTGATCGGGTTGAACTCACTGCCACGGCCTGAAAGTCCACCGGATTGCATCTTCAGCACCCGCTCATCTGATCCTGACATCTTTGAATCGCACATGCCTCTCCTTTATTTCCAGTGCAGCAGGAAAGAGTTTACTGAACGCTGCACGCTCATTCATACAGCACATTTAAACACAATGGATTTGATCAAAGAGCAAGCAGCCGGACTCAGCCCGCCAGCACGCCCAGGTTAAAGTTTGAAAACTGCAGAAAAGGCATCAATAATTCTGTTATTGCATAAATGGGTAAAATACTGATGTTTTTTATTTTTTCAGTCACACTACATGTGAAGGGTTTGCACCTTTTTTTTTTTTTAAGATCCACTCAAAATTGGCATTAACATAGTGAATAATAGTAGACTGAGAACTGTGGGAAAATGTTTAGCGTATTATTACTAATACAGGCTGATCGATTATCCTTTGGTTTTTCTGAGATCACAGTGGGCTCTGTGGCCATGAAATGATGGAAGGGCACATTAGTCAGCTTCCTGTGACTTTGTTGAAGCGTACGATGTAACCTGATGTTCGCCTCTCGAGAATGTAACTCCATGTCGGGCCGACGCAGCTCGCGAGCATTGTAATTACTGCGTAGGGTTCAGAGGGGTCCCACAAAGACCCGGTGCTGAATTCTAAATCAGGCCTAAATCACACAGGCCCAGAGACAGCTGGTGACCTGCTGCTGTGCTGCCGCACACCTTCACACCTTTTGCAACCAGTTTTACCTAAAGACATGCAATAGCCTCCAGCAGCCACTTGCCAGCCAGGCAGGGAATACACATTTCCCCTAGCAGCCAGCGGGTAGCTGACCCGTGTGACCGAGGCCCAAGCTGACCTCA
>JAVDPK010002506.1:119138-133742 GCA_034780415.1 Cichlasoma orientale | reverse complement strand
AGCGTTTTGTAGTCAGTGACGCGCCGCCATGTTTGGAACTGCCGAGATTCTGGTGTGTTCTCGCGTTACAGCATAGCGCCCCTGCTTCGGGCTGCCACCTTTGGTCTTGTGGTTAAAGTTCTTGCAGAAGTAAGCATAAAATATCACACTGTGACGCATGGGCTTTCTGAAACGGTGAGACGGGTCTCGATGGATCGGGGTGCTCAGGCGGGACCTCAGGGCAGAGGTCCTGTCTCTGTATTGTTGTGTAAGTTGGCGCCTGTGAGGTGTCTGTTTATCACACTGCAGACACAGAACTGATGCACTGACTGACAGAAGAGTTCAACAGAGCCGGGCTTTCTTCGAGTTAGCTGGCTCAACAAAACCCCACTAAGAGATAATGACTATCAGCTTTCTTTGGGTTCTCTGCTTCAGGCTCTGCCTGCTCACGTAAAGGGGGCGTCGATGCGTCTCTTTCACTCCTCTGCACTAAATGGACCTACGCATTCAAACGAGAGATTATCAGAAAACCTGGTGATTAAGATCTGTGACGATTGTAAAAAATATAGCAGTAAAATTCAAGCTGGTGCTGCCAATAAGAGAGAAGCTGCAGATTATTGTTAATCTTGTGAATTCGTGATCATCACAAATGCACAGAGTGAGTTGTATTAGTTTTACTGCTGCTGTTGATTTCTAACATGCACATTGGAGCTCTGAAGCTTGACATATTTAAACATTAATGTTACTGAGCGTGCTCAGGTCTCACAGAGGACACGTGGAAATACAGACGACCCTCCGACAATTTGTGTTTCAGTGTTGGTGAGATTAATTTTAGTATGTCTCACTGTCAGACTGCTGCATCTGTGCAGTTTGCTAATGAGTGCTAGCTCATGACTTAGCCCCTCCCCCTTTCATTCCCACACGGTCACTCATGGAGGTTTTTGGGAAAAGCCAAAACCAATGGATGACGTCACAGCTGCGTGTATATTGTATGAAGAGTGTTTGATTTTCAGATGAAAAAGTTGAATTAGTAACACTGTGTCATTAAAGCAGGTGGAAAAGTTTTTCTGTATTTGTTCCTTCAGCTCATATTCGCTGTCATTACATTTCAGATCAATTTGTTGCGTAGAATTAAAGATTATTGTGACGTTATGCCAAATTACAGGTTTTAGGGATTAAAGGCTCCGCTGAGCCTGCTTCTCTGCAGTTTATCACTGAGCGGTCTGAGGATGGAGGTGGTTGAGCAGAGGTAAGTTGAGGTTTTCACCTCAGACCTCGTTTTCTGGAACTCTGCGGAACAGAGAAACTACAAAAAGTAAATGAGCTGATTTTTACCGGGTTGCATAATTTCAGATGCTCCTCGTGATAAACATGCAGAGCTGTTTACTGCTGGCGGTTAAAACACAAGGTAGCTCTTTGGAGACGTGCCAGTGCGTTTGGCCCAAGGAGCTCATTGATTCACTGAGGCTGCAGCTAAAATAAAATGAAAACACCCTGTGATATCTGCATGTGTACGCTCGGATCTGTGGCTCAGACAATAACAGGTTTTGTTCACTTCGTGGTTAAACACTGGCACAATGTGAGGCGACAAAGCGAGCAGTGTTTCTGCAGCTCAGTCAGACTCTCAGAGCTTTGCTGCCATCTTCTGGTTTATTTTAGCACCTGCTGCACATCAAGGATGACGCTTCTCTGCGTCCACGTTTCCCTTTCTGCCCTCTTTGCTCTCATCATCATTTACTGCTTTACTGCAAAGTATGACACGTGAAGGTCTCCTTGTTGCCTACATATTGGTTCCAGCCTCATCTTCTAGCCATAAATGGAAATCATTTCACTTTTTAACACTATGTAGCTTATGGCCAGGAACTGGAGCAGCATCATCATCGGGACTGATCATCGTGATCACAGAGGGTCTCAGTTCAGCGGCCTCATACTCGGATCATCTGCGCTGAAGTTTTCACGTGGATTTTTGAGCCCTCGTAATTTAGAGGTACTTAGGAAATTACGAGGGCTCAAAAATGCCGGAAGAATAAAAGTCACGGAAAATCGCAGCCCCGTGTTTTTAATTTGGAAAATATTCACAGATTGAAGGTCCGATTTTGCACGGATGAATTAACTATACTTAAGTTTTTGTTAAAGAAGAATCAGCTGATTCGGGGGGGGGGGGGGGGGCACTGGTTTATTTTCCGTGTAATTACACTTAAAACAGCAGTTTTCCTCAGCTCTTACCTCCATTCTTCATTCTTCCTGCTTCACATCTTTATATCATCTTTTCCTCTGGGTAATCCTGCCCTCCTTTCCTCCTCGTGATTCAGCTGTGCCTTCTCCTACAGAAGGAAGGGTGAGAAAAGAGAAATGATAATAATAAAAAAAGTTTTAGATCTTTGATACAAATGAAGAAAAAAGGCAGTCAGAATGGATGGAATTTGGAAATGGAGGAAGTAAAACTCATAATGAGCTGTAAGGATGAAACATTTCAGCTCTTTCATGAATTTGGCTGATTTCACAGATTCCTCTTTGACTTCCTCGGCCTTCAAAACGTCTCTGAGGTAAATGTGTCGGTCGGCCAGCAGAGGGCGCTGTGGTCTCACACTAAAACTCAGAGGATTTGTTGACGCTCAGTCTCCGATCTCATGATCCAAATAAAATATTTGCACCACTGATTTAAGCCTGAACCTTAACTTTAAACCAGAAAAAAACTTATCACTTAATTACTGGATAGAAATGATGCATGAATGTATTTTGTAGTAGATAATGTAAGTTAACAAATCTCAGTCATGGATCGGCCTCCCTGGAGACCAGACCTGAACATTACTGAAGCAGTGCGGGATCATCCTGACAGAGAACAGAACTGAAGGCAGAAACATCCAAAGAAGCCTGGAGAACGTTTCCTGAAGACAGAAAGCTGCCTCACAGAGTTCTGTCTTTAAAGTTGTGTGCGCTGTTGCAACACACAAAAAGAAAATAGTTCTCCCATAGTTCTCTCATAGTTCCCATGGAGAACAATGGGAGAACTATGGGAGAACTATGAGAGAACTATGAGAGAACTATGAGAGAACTATGGGAGAACTATGGGGAAACTATGAGAGAACTATGGGAGAACTATGAGAGAACTATGAGAGAACTATGGGAGAACTATGGGAGAACTATGAGAGAACTATGGGGAAACTATGGGAGAACTATGAGAGAACTATGGGGAAACTATGGGAGAACTATGAGAGAACTATGGGAGCTTGTTTCTGCCAGCCAAAAAACAAATTTTCATGCACGTCTCAAAATTTTGAGTCAAGTTGAAATTTCGAGTTCTGAGCTAACTCAAAGTTATTTTCTGGAAATTTTGAGCAAAATTTCTGCAAAATTTTGAGATGCTTAACTTGAAATTTTAAAGTTATGGATGGCATTTTTTTAAAGGTGGAAGCAAGCTTCCATATAAAACAGCCCTCTGATCTCTGTAAATACGTTATTGGCTCAGTCAAAGTTTACTTGGCCACGTGGAATCAACTATTCAGTCCATTTTGTAAATTTCAAAAAGGAGTATTATGCAGGTATGCTCTGAAGTTATTTGCCAATGAGTATATTTGCAATCTCACCATCCATCCATCCTTTTCTGTTTATAGGACTGGAGCCCAGTGATTGGTCTGGAGCCTATCCCAGCTGTCATAGGGTGAGAGGCCACTAACTTATTGGGATTAGTGAGGCCAACATGGAAGTACTAAAAACTGCAGTTTCTCTAGCGGCCACTGCCTCCAAAAGCTCCCACAGACTCCAGGGTTAAAATTACCACAGAAAAGCACGTTTTTACTATTGTTGGGCATCTGAGGCGACTTGTTGTGAATGTGTGCTACATAAATAAAATTTAATTAAATTAAAATAGCACAGTAACTAATTTACCCAATCGTAACAGCTGTTTGGGGGTAGGGGTGTGGCCGCTGTGGCCATTTACAGGTGTGCCAACCTGAGTTAGTACAGCTCTGTGTTATTTCTGTGTTCAGTGTAGTTTCAGTTAGTTTCCACAGCAGCTTTTATTGCTGTTCTCACAGGTGAGATTTAAGACAGTAAAATCATGACGCTCACATTAAACACAGACGGCTTCTGACACACTTCCTCTGCAGTTTGGTTTTATTGTACTTCATTCTTTTTGTAAACACACAACACTGTTTCTACAGTCTGCTTATTTATTTTTATTCCAGCTAACTAAAATATTTGATTAGCCTGTTCCCTGCAGTAATTGGCTGGTATGATGTGAAGTAGGTTTAAACTGCGTTTTATGTGGTATTGCATCATCTTAAAAACACGTAAACACATATTTGCATATTTATATGTTTAAAAACTTTATTTTTAAAATATGCACTGCTTCTGTCTACAAAACAATCTTTACATTTGTGTCTGAAAGTTACATCATAAATATAAATGTGTTATATACCTGCTCTGAGCTGATGTTGGAGCTGTTTTGGGTAACGAGATAAATAAACTGTACACTTCTTGCATCGTGGTCCTGAGAGCTGATATAAGATGACAAACTGCCATCAGTGAGGCGGCATGTGCCCACGTTGCGTAATCCAACACCTTCTGGCTTCTCTCTTAAGGCTAAAAATACCAGCAGGATCTGGATCTCCATCTGATACCATCTTTACTGTCTGCATTCGCACGCTTCCGCCTCACACTGGAAGGGAAAAAACAGGACAACAAAAAAAACCATCCCTACCTCTGATTTAATCTCACACTGAGGCGTCACACTGTCTTAGTTTGTGCCAAAACAAGAGAGAAGAGCTGAGCGGGCGGGGTGGGGTCGGTGGGAGAAGCTTCTGTCTGAACAGTTTGGCTGGTAACTCTGATTGGAGGTCAGCTGGAGGGGATCTCAGGGCGGCTGATGTTCAGGCTTTTCTCTGGCTGGTTCTAAGAAGCAGCTCTCAGACTGCTGACTGAAAATACTGCATGTAAACAGCACATGTCACAGCGCTGTGAGCCAAAGGCTCACTTTCAGGACTGCATCACTCTGTGTCGGAAAAACCACTCTCCCTCTTTTATTTTTATATAAATGATGTGCCTAGACCTAACTGAGCAGTTTTATTAAGAAAGCGCATTAAAAAGATCTGTGAAATTATTCATGCCACCATCGACTCCTCCGCGTGCCGACATTTTTCCCCCTGAAAGGTCCAGAATCTTCACTCTCCTGTACGTGAACACAAATTAGCAGATAGATCGTTTATTAATCCCTTGCAGGAAGTTACAGCTTCAACTCTGACATAACACCACCCTAAACAATCTTAGTTTCTAATAAAGTAAATAAATAAAACAGCCAAAAACTAACGTTCAAATCTGTTACTGTGCATTAAACAGTCTCATAGCAGCTGGTGCAGGTTGTAATAGTTTTGGATTATAGTTTAGTTTTGTTTAAATTTTTCCTCAAATTCAGTTTTTATTAGTTTTTTCTTGTTTTGTTTTGTTTAATGCTCAGTTTTAGTTTTACTTTTTTATACTTTGTCAGGTGCAAGATTCAAAGTGCAAGAGTAACTACTGTGTAATAAGACCTCAACAAACTATACCATCAACAACCAGCTGTTCACAGGATGGCAACATTATGTGCTAACTGTGTGTAATATTAAGGACACACACGAACATCACGAGACATCAATGAGATTTCAGCTTTGAGATCCTTCTTCTTCCCGCCGCCTGCTGGAACGTCTCAGCTTCAGCGCCGGCCTCCTCGATGAGTTTGCTTTGTTCCCCTCTGCTGCACGGACACCTCCGGCCCAGCGGACCACAGCAACAAACAGCACCGACCTCCACCGTGCAGCAGACACGGCCCAGCACTGGTTGGCAGATGTTGGATGACCTCAGCCTCCTCAGGAAATCGTCTTTGTCCCCCACTGTAGCACCTGCACGTGGCTCTTCCTGTCCAAGCTGCTGTCGAGCTCACAAACACTAACGAGGGTAGGTGTGAATTATTAAATTAGCTGTTGTGACTATTTCAAGAACTGCACAGAGAGAAGCAATAACTGTCTCTTGATGATTATTGAATACTGATATGGTGTCTAATACACATATAACCATGCTGTAAATCATTGTGTAATTATTCTTTGTTGGTCTTTCTCATGCTTCCACCATTTTTTCATCTTTAGTTTACTTCATTAAAAAAAGATGGCGGCAATAAACAAAGACGGATCACATTAATGGTGACATTTTTTCAATATTTCAGTAGTTACAACAATAATATCATTATCAAGAATTCTTCTGACAGTGATGATATGACACTGTGTCAGCTGTAAGAATTCCGATGTTCCTGACTTCTGGTTTCAGAGGTGCACACGGAGACGAGCCTGAACGGGAGGTCGGAACGATAAACGCAGCAGGAGCTGCTGTGACACCTGCACACTCGATCCAGTGAAGATTCTTCTGTATCTTCATCAGTCCAAGCTTTGAAGTAACAGTTTAATGTGTAAAGCCGGACACGCTGCTGTCTTATGGGAAATGAAAGTTTATTTAAAAGAGACATAAACATTTGAGTCATGAATCAGCAGGTGAAACAGCAACACTTTGATTTGTGATGGCAATAAAAAGTAAGTGGATGTTACCTCGACAATAACGGCGCTGGCTTTAATTCGGTGGATAATTAAAATGTGTTAAGTGTGTTTTTAGTCTACTGGCTGTCACGTAGCATCGCGGCGAGCTGGAGGAAACATCAGTGGGATACTGGAGCACGAATACGCTTCCTGCAGAGCTACAAACACTCTTTCTACACATTCCTTCTCATTAAGTGCTGCAGCTTTTTATACAAACAGCTGGTTTAAATGGCGTGTTTTGCGCTGCTATCTGATTCTCTCAGTGTGTAATCAGATATTTCTTTCACTCTTTTTATTCACTCAGATGTAATTAGCTCCGCAGCAGCTGAGCGTGACCGGGGAGGCGCTCGTCCTGATGAAAAAGAGGTTAGGAGCAAACAGCACACACACATTTCTACATTTCTCCTTTCATCCTTTTCTTCTATTCATGTTGCACTTTTTAATCAACTCCTGTGTTTTGCTTGGCTGTTACAAAAACAGTTTTGATTTTGTACAGTAAAGACAAGAAAAGACGGAGCAATTACAGAACTGTATGGAAGTTCAAAAGTGACAAAAATGTTGACCAAGAGAATTTCAGCAGTATAAAGTTAAGCATGCAGAATTCCAGCCTAAGTTTGCAGATGTGCAACAGGTCGAGGCTGATATAAGGAACGGAAATACTGAACATAAGCTGTATGATTAATTACTGTGAGTTACACACGCGCCTCTGTTCTTTATGGTGACTGGCTGATCGGATATATGAACGAGCTGAAAGCGTAACTGACCGTCACTGGCATAAGCAATAAGCACAAATGCATAAAGAAATATTAAAATTGAACTAAAATTAAAAATATGTTTACATTAGGGAGAAAATGTGATGCAAATGTGAAAATAATAAATACACTAATAAAGTAATTTTTCAAATTTATTTCAAATTTTAAAATAATAAATACATTTAAAAAGTATGATTCACAGCCGCCTCATTTGCTTAAGCAGGCATAAATGTAAAATAAATAAATTTGGCAAAGGGAAGAATAAAATGTGATAATAATTAATCAAAAATAGTAAATTAATAAAGTAGACAGTAGAAGTAAACACAGCAATTAAAAGTGTAAATAAATGTAGAAGCAAGATAATTTTTAAAATTGCCCACATTTATTTTTCTTAAGCTTTTGGCCCTTTCAGTGGCATATCAATTATTAACATTTTAAATATAATATGTTACATTTTGGCAGTTTTTTATTATTATTGAATTATTGAATTGAAAAAAAAATTGTCTGTCTGACAGCAGCAGATAAACTGGTCACACTTTATTATAATCAGCAGTAATAAATGTCAAAATGATAATTTTTACTTATTTACTGTATAATTACTGTATAATTTATTATCATGACATTTATGTAACACAAATGATTGAATAACTTCAAGTGGAATCCGGTGGCGTTGATGCACGTGTCCCTAATGGGGCGGGTCTCATAAGTTGTCGTATTTTAACCAAAAACCACATTTTTTCTTAAACGTAATCAAACAGTTGGAAAAAGCTAAAGTACACAAATAAAAACAAAAGGGCTGACATCATTATGATCTGCCATATTGTCATCTGCCTGCTTATACACACTTAAAAAGACTTATTACGTCATCCGGACGTTATCTGGTTGGTTTTTGTTAAGTTGAGACTTGTTTAGCCAACAGTTTTTGCCATTTAGTAGCCAATACTAATTATACATTCCTTGTTTAACAGTAAATAACTATTGGCTGAAGATAATTAAATATCAATATACAGTTTATTCATGATTTATTCAGGTGTTATTAAAAAAAATCTAAAGAATGATAAATGTGTGCGTTGACATGTAAAATATGTCTTTAAAAGTTGAACACTGGTAACTCCCCATATAAAAATCCAGTGTGCTGTTTCATGAGGATGATAAAATGATTTCTACTCGTATTATCAGGTTTAAAATTCATTTAATAAACTTATTCATGTTTTTATTATAATGGCAAAAAAATAACAGTTGCGTTTGTAATACATCTGTGATGAGATGAAAGGATGCCTGTTGTGTGTTATGTTAATCTTATGTTATATACTTTCGTTGTTAATGAACTTCTGTACAGTGAGAGGCGATGAGTCTGTTACAGCTAACAGGGGTCAAGGTCGTTCGTGATGAGGTTGAAAGCCAAAAGTGAAAATTCAAAGTGTAAATTTTGACCTTAAAAAGTAAAACAGAAAGCCTAAAATTTCCATAAATATTTGTCTTTTGGATTTGTTGTGCTGCAGGAGAAGGAAAATGTGAGTTTACATTCAACACTTCAACAATCTGGATATTACATTATGTGTCACAACATTGTTTCATCCCCTCTGCAGATGCACTGTAGGCACTTTCCATCCCATAATCAGATTACGTGTGCATTCCTGTCTTTTTCATGGCTCCACTGTTCCTGAGTTGAATATTGCTTAAGAAGCTTGCAGTCACCACAAACGTAATAAAATCTGCTTCAAACGTTCTCTTTATTTCTCTCCGTTGTTTTGTTCCCACCAAATTTCAAACATTTTCTTGAAGGACTTTTTTCTGCTCCACACGGACGTTCGTTTGGTTTCAGCAAACTTTGGTGCCTCTCAGCATTAGCTAGCATCTGCAAACTACGAGGTGATGTGCCACACGTGCCGGAAAGCTAATCTGTTGTAGCCAACACGAGTGATATTATTTCCTGGACTCTTTCACACATTGGGGAAGCCATGCTTCAGTCCAGCACGCTGGGAACGTGAACTGGAAACTGCTGAGCTGGTGTCTCCCTGCTACAGTCACAGGGCTGTAAAACTGGACCAACTGGACCAGCAGCACGCTGGAATCAGATCAGAGGGCTTCTTCACCCCCGTTAGCCTTAACGAGGGTGACTCAGAGTTTAGCACCGAGGCTCCTGGTTTCAAACATGGCTGCGACCTTTCTGTGTGATTAATGCTGCCGATATCAGTATCAGCGTAGGGCGCTCAACAGTTTCGCTTCCTGATTAAATAAAGGTTTTAGTTTTTTTTAATTGGATACTTCACTAAACAGAAAGTGTTCAGCGCAGCAGCGATGCAGGTAATGTGTGGGTCAGTTTGATGGGCGTGTTACTGGTTAGCTGCAAATTTAAATACATTTTGCCAAGCACGGATTTTTGTGATACCATGAAATAAATAAATAAATATCAGCCAAAATTTCTTGTCAAAACTCATTTTTCTGCAGCATTTACTAAACTGTACTGTAAACATACTGTGTATATAGATATAGGTATATCATCATTATGATATAACGTTACATATACTGTGATAAAGGCTTTAACCCATAAATATCAAAGAAGCCATTATTATTATAATTCTGAATTTGCATTGATAACAAGCTTGTGCACCTTTTCTTTCAGGAAAAACATTTTAAATCAGCGGTTCCCAACATTCCTGACGTGCTTCAGACAGGAGCGCTGTTTTTGTCTGAGCTGCTCTTTGGAAGGGTCATCTATATGAAATCTTTTAGCTCAAAGAAGGCACTGTCTTTTAAAAGAAGACTCAATGCCTTTGTTCTCATGGCGCGGTCACGTTGTACCTCCAAAACTCGAATGCACTTCGGCATACGAGCCCGACAAGCCTGCAGGGTTTCACGAGGCTCTAATCGGCACCTCCTCGTCCCCCGTGCCCTCCTCGCTGTGACCCTGAAATCAATCTCAGCACTATATCCTTTTATATATCACTATGAAAGAGGCGTAGCACACAGCTGGAGTATGTAGACCACCAAACAACAAACTTCGATTCAGTGTTTCTGCGAGATTAAAAAGAAGGTACGATATCCTGTCACATTACATGATTCAATGCCCTAAATATAAAACATGTCGTGAGCACAGTTACATCTGAGATCATATATTACAGCTTTAGATGCATTCACTTCCCTTCATCGCCTCCTCCGCTCGACTCGCTGGTGGGAGGGACGTGGGGAGAGGAATCGATGAGGTGCAATATGGGAAAATTAGAAAGGGGGATGGAAACGGTCGCCTTCCTCTAGTGGTGTCCCACCTATAGGAATCTTCCACCTGTGATTACATCTCAGTCCTCATTTAGGCCGGGGTGTTTGGGGCTCTAATTTATAAATCAAAAGCTTGCATTTGTGGAAGTCTCCTTATTTGTGTGGAAAGAAGGACGAGGTCAGCTCCAAAGACCTGAAATTTGGATGCGGCTACTATTATGGAAGTCCAGGAGGATCCAAGGATGTCTTTGTTTACCACATTTTTGTACATCTGCACCTTATCCAAGTTTGAAGATTCCTATTGGTGGAATATTCCAGCCTCACATCAGGTAGAAGTCTGCCAGCAAACGCAGATTCGTAGAAAAGAGGCGCCGTTTCCATGAAATCTGTTTAAGTCCCTGACGAAGGCTTCTCATCATCAAACGTGTCCTCGCCATGAGAATAAAAGGCATTTTTAATGTACTTCAGAGAGCGTGCCTCGGAGTGTGTTAGCTTTTAATTTACTTGCAGTGTATTTGAGTAAACATAGAGTGTATGCAGATGCATATGAATGATACACAAAAGGGAGTTCTTCCTTCCCACCGTCACCAAGTTTTCTCTCTAATATTGTAGGTCTTTACAATATACAGTCACTGTTACTGTGAGTTAAATTGAACATATGAATAATTTTGGAGGTGAAATGTTCCAGTTAAGGGGTTAATAATGGTGTTTAAACCTTCTTGTAAAAACGTGCCATGTGACCCCTTATGGGTCCTCAGCCCTTAGATTGGGAACCGCTGATTTAAGCATACGATGGAAAACATGAAGACAGAATGGAAAATTACTACTTCATCTACTATATGCAGTAATGTTAAAATTGGGATTATATACCATCAATATAGCAATACAGTTATAGACAATTTGTAAAATGTATGTAAGTTTTAATATTTATAGATATCATATCTGAGAGTGCTTTAAATACAAACCTACTTCAGTCACTAGTGTATTTACATTCAGAGATTATAAATGTTTGTTGGGTTTTACATATTCAAATCTATTAACATGTTTATATATATATATATGTATATTTAAAAGACACACATCCATATGTACAGATAGTAAATGTCATATTTACATACAGTAGGTCACATTGTTGTGAATGTGCTGATGGCCTGTCTGAGTTCAGCAGCTCCGAGTCGAGCCGCTTTGGGACACGATGAGATTCCCGAAGGCAGCGGGGGTATTGCTTCCTGTTTTATTGACATTTTCTGAGCCAGCTGGGTGAAGCCAAGTCTCGACCGCGGCCTCCTCTTCTCTAAAAACCAGAACCGATCTTGGCAGAGTGTTGCCCGAGGCATCTTCTTCTTCTTCCATATTGCTTTCAATATTGCTGCTGTGGAAGGAGAAGCCCGGGAGAGCCGTGCTGCCGTAAAGCGAAGGCGCCCACAGAGTTTAATAAGGGTGAGGGATTCAGCGGGAGGTTGGAGCGTGCTCCCGTGTCTCGTCTCGGTGCGCTGGCAGGGTCAGAAAAGATCCTGAGGGCCCAGGTGGATGATTATAGGTGTGGCTATGGTCTGCGGCTGGTAATAGGCACTGTCGATGTACAGGCCGCCTGCAGAGAGGAGACATGAGCAATCAGGGTTAGCAGGAATAGAAATAATCATTATCAGCTAATTGAGGGTCTTTTTTCTGTGAGGAGATAAACACAAATCCACTGAGAGCAGAAAGCTGCTGTTCTAAAGAGGAAAAGCAAGCTCCAGGTCAGCCTGCCATCTTGTGGCCACAGTTGGTTACTGTCTCTGGAAGCTAGCTTGACTATTGGCCGTTGAATCTGTCATTTCCGTCATTTTCATGAGTCCGGGTCTGGGTCCTGTCAGCAGAGGCTGGAGCTTCTTATCTTTTTGGATCAGTGTGGTGTTAATCAGGCTGCTCCTGCCTGTAGAGAGTACTGAGACCCCTCTTGTTTCTGCAGCAGTAGCGGTCACGGGGACGGTACGTCCCTCTTTTATGAACAGTCTGTGCTCCCGGCTCCGCTCACACCTGTTACAGCCCATCTCTGCACAGCTGTACGGACACACAGGCAGTAGTTACACCGTGTGCTCATCAGCACGGCCAACATGTTTGATGTAGAGCAGTCGGAGCGTTGATGATGATGATGATGATGAGAGGGGACCATCAGCTCCAACCATGTCAGGCTTCACGAAACAGGAAGTTGACCCAGCAGTATTTTTAGTTTGGAACAGAAAGCCCATTTGATGTGCTAACTTGAAGCAGCCGCTGTTCCAAACAGTGAGTTAGATGAGAGGCTTTAAGCACAGGAAACGCGGCAGCACAACATTTTGAAATGTAAGTTTTAGTCGAGTCTAATTGATGTCACTGGTCCGTTAAAGAGTGGAACTGCTCATTAACGTGGAGGATGAATTGGGGAGCTGCACCGAGGCCCCGTATACAGGAGGAATAAAGGTTATTTAGAGCCGTGAATAATGCAGCTCTCGCAGAGCCGGAGTCTAAATAAAGGAAGCTGGAAATGAGCGTGCTGAGGCCCTTTCTGCTACTGATGTCTGAATATGTTGTAGGTGCTGGAAGTTTCTCTTCCTGAAGGAGTGGAAGCAGCAAAGCTAACTGCACTTTTCACTGTGCTGTAGATGATCAGTAATGCTCAGATATGGGCTCTGAGACCAGCTGTATGCATGAGGAAATGAATCAGAGTGAGAGATTTGCTTCATCTTCAGCAGGTTCACAGGGGAGCATCAGAGAGAAGCTCAGAGTTTTAGGATGAACCTGAATCTATGCGCTCTTCCTGGTACAGAGAAGCCAAAGTTTCCCTCGTCTCAGCTTCATAAACTAAACTCAGTCTCTGGAGCAGACCCCAGAGCATCAAACCTTACAGTCCTGCATTTTTGGTATTTAAATGGTGAAGTTCATCAAAACTGCACCTTATTTTCTTCTTTTTTTAAAACTAAGTATAAACTAGTGGCATCAATTCAGGAAGCAGAGAGCAGGACGCGGCCCCGAACATGCAGGTGCTGCTGTTTTTAGACAGCGTTTTATTGGCTCTCAGGATTGTTAAAGGTCAGAAGAATTAAGTGGATTCAATGCAGCCCTCTTACATTTATTGACCCTCTGAAGGAGAGCAGGGACTGCAGCAGCACCGCAGAGATGTTCGCCTCACACTTTCATAGTCTTCAGTCTCTGTTGTTACTGCGTGCATGTAATTTTACACGGCTAATGATGAGACTGGGGCAGCACGGTGGTTAGCACTGTTGCCTCACAGCAAAGGTCCACGGTTCAAATCCACCATCGGGCCTCCCTGTGTCTGCGTGGGTTTCCCCCCAAAGACGTGCAGTTAATGGGGCTGATGGGTGAAATCAGAGCCACGTGTAGCTGTGAGCTTCATGTGTGTCAACACGCTGCTACATGCTAAAAGCCTGAGGCCAAAATCTGCTTTCCTAAAGTCATCTTCCTCACGGCTTGATGAGCTGTGGCACTCACTGTCATTACTGAAGTGAGTAAACTCGTTAGCTGTGAGACTGCAGCAGATAAATGCAGTTCATTCTTTATATCTACTGAGGATACAAACTATTATTTACAGATGCACGTTAACCCTTTATCATGCACGCAAACACAAAGCCTGACGTTTCTGTTCACGGCTCCTGAGCTTGGGTTAGGGCCGTCTGTGCTTTGACATTATTAAACCTTTGACCCTGATGCATGGCAGACGAGCAGCTGCTCACAGCTGCACTCAAACAGGTTCTGCACAAATTCAGAAATCAGATTTCTTTGAACAACAAAAACACCTAT
Source organism: Cichlasoma orientale (assembly GCA_034780415.1). NCBI lineage: Eukaryota > Metazoa > Chordata > Actinopteri > Cichliformes > Cichlidae > Cichlasoma > Cichlasoma orientale. The sequence goes on along the minus strand of JAVDPK010002506.1, from coordinate 119,452 downwards.
GCACATGAATGTGTTAAATCAATCACTGTAATATAAATTTTTAAAACTGAAATATCAATATGAATCTGTTTTATTCAATTAATTGTTCTGCATGTTCTGCAAGAACTAAAAGCCTGAAAATAATTATCAAGAAAGACGACGTTAAGATACGACTTCTTCTCTGGAGGCACCAGGAGGGCGTCACCTTCTCCTCTGAGCTGGTCACAACTCAGAATGGCATTTTATATATTAAAAATAATAATAAAATTATATATATATATATATATATATATATATATATTTTTTTTTTTTTTTTTTTTTTTTTTTTTTTTTTT
>JAVDPK010002506.1:78997-92335 GCA_034780415.1 Cichlasoma orientale | reverse complement strand
CCCCCCCCCCCCCCCCCCCCCCCCCCCCCCCCCCCCCCCCCCCCCCCCCCCCCCCCCCCCCCCCCCCAACTCATCCTGCTTTTAAGGCTGAGCAGTTTTCTGGGCCGCCATGCTAGTATTTTCACTCTTGCGGGGTCGGTCAGATGTTTATGTTTGAAACGGTCTCTCCACACCGGGTTCCTGTGGGGAGCGCTCCTGCCATGACCGGAGGCCGAGCCATGGGAGAGCGACAGCAGAAGAAGAGTGACAGCAGATGACAACATAAACATCTGAGAGTGAGAACGCCACCCTGGAAAGAAAGTGAAGGCTGTTTGTTCTCGGGAGCAGCTAAGGGGTGCCCACTGTGGGACAGTCAAGCAGACGAACAAAAGGGGGAACAGACTGCAGACCACACTGCAGAGCTCAGTGAAGGCTCGCAGGCTATCTCGTAGCAAATAAATCTAAGAGAGTAAATTGTCTGCAAGCTGAAACATTGTTGCAAATATCAGATATTGGTTGATGCACCATCTCGCTGGAATCGGTGTCATTATGGTTCAAAGCACTCTTCCAATGAGCAGCAGCCAGCAGAGATCAAATTGGGACTAAAGCTGACAGGAGTGCTGACGCAGAGCATTAAAACGCTCCTGCTCATAGAGAGGAAACGGCAGCGTAGCCTCTAAATCCACAAGGATTCAAATCCCAATTCATCCATGTGGCACGGCGGCAGCGGAGGGAGCCGAGGAGCGATGCGTGTGGTTTGGCAGTCTGTTGCTGTAGAGACCGCAGTGACAGCTGAACAGGATGGAAGAGGTGGAAGACAAACGAAGGAGCTGATGAGAGAGACGGGGGGGTTTTCTCCCATGTCACTCCTCCTCCAAGACCACGACCGAGTGAGGACCTTCATGTTCTGCCCCCGGGACTTCTGGCTGCCATTTACCACTTTGGCAGCAAGTCTGCAGCTAATGGAGTGATTTGTTTTAATCCTGCATGTGTGGGCGCTCTCTTTACTCGATGCACGTGGAGACCTCAGAAACAAATGGAAATGTGGAGAGGACCCGACATTAAGAGGCTCTTACTTTGTAGCAATAAACTAAAGACGCAGTACGAAGCAGACAATTGGACACCGGCGTCACACCAACGATCTATAAAGATTAACCACACAAACACTACGGACTGCACAACAGTCAGTGAGTGACGCTGTGCCATGTTTATCATGGCTGCACATTTTTTCAATAAAAATCGATTGAACTTTATTTAAAATGTTAAAAGCATTACAAACTTTTACTGCAGGTCATCCTCTGCTCTAACTGAAAACTATGGAGGCCTAAATGTGCCAGCTTGATGATTTTCTTATTCAGTTTTATTGAAAAGGCAGATAAACACTCCGAGTGAACTCTGCAGAGTCGCGTTGTTACTTTGTTACCATTATTATTGCAGTTATTCTGGCAGCAGAAGGGTGCAGTAGTTAGCACTGCGTCCTCACAGCAAGAACATCCTGGGGCCTTTTTGTGTGGGTTCTGCAGGTTCTCCCTGTGCCAGTGCGGGTTCTCCCGGCTTCTCGCAGTCTAAAGACCCGTCGGGTTTACTGATGATTCTAATTGGCTGTAGGTGTGAATGTGACCGTCTCTCTGCTGTGACAGAACCTGCCCGGCACCTACACCACCTCATGAGTAACGTCAGCTGGGACAGGCTGCAGATCCTCAACTAGATCAGCAGGTAAAAACTGGAACAAATTACCATGGTAACATTACTGCATGCTGTCCCCTCCATTACATTTCCCATCTCTCTCATTATGGCAACAAAATACGTTAGTTTTGCTTATATGCGAGATTCATATCAGCAGCTCCATCTGAGGAGAACGTGGACATGAAGCATCTGAACGACAGTTTGAGTTATTCAACAAAAAACAGCCATCAAATTGACAAAGACGGCTTCTTTATTTTGTGCTCCAAAGAAAGTCTAAAACTCCAACATAATATGAAATATTGAACAGGTGTGGAGCTGTAACAGGTGTTTTCTAAATATCTGATAAGTAATTGTTGGCGACTCAGTTCACTCTGATCCAGCAGCTCCGGCTCCGCTTTGTGTTTAAGTCAGTTCGACACCGACTGTGCGGATTAAAGCATCAGTGCTGGACTTCCTTTTAACCCCGCGCGCTGCGCATGAATTTAAATAAACGATAAATGTCAGTGATTAATTGGCGACAATTAAACCAGAGTCAAATTTAAAACATGCAGACTTGAAAGAAGCCGATGGAGACGCTTAGCTCGTTCCTTGGCTTGGCATTTGTTTTAAATGCTCTGATTAGCTTTCATTTAAAGATGATTATCTGTAATTTAATTCGCAGGCACGCGGAGCACCACCTACAAATTAAATTAGGTCTAAATGACAGCAACAACCAGATTTAGATTGACCAGCTGGTCAGGGATTAAAAACTGAATTATCCTGGCGGCACACTCAAGACTCCACAGGAATGATCATGTACAGCAGAGGGGCTAAAAACACGTTTAGATTTAATCATCCAGGAAAAAAAGAATGAAGAGTTTCCCAGAGGCAGGCCATGAAGGAGGCATCAGTCAGAGGTCAAGACCACATACAAATAAGGACAACCCCCCACTAAATTCTCCTCGACATCATCAGCTTAGGGGAATTTCGATTAGTGACCAGGACATCAGATTAATTCCATTAACACAATTATTCCAGCATGAAATTATGGGATGTCACTCTGAGCCAATAAAAACTGATCAGCAGACGGGGCTCAGCCCCAGTAATTAAAGCAGAGGAAGCACAGATGTGGGCGTGGGCTGCTGGGTAATGTAGTCATTTTGTCCTTTTGGTGTGTGCGCTCTATCAGTGGACATGGACCAGAATTTCATGGAGACCCAGTGAGAAGTCCAGTCGACAGAGGAAGGGGTGGGAGGAGGAGGGGGTAGAGGAGCATGTCAGAGGCAGAGAGTGAGTGGGTTGGTTGGATTTGGTTGTTGGGGAAGCCCCTTGTACCCGGGGTTTCCTGCTGCTGGGTGTGGGGGGTGCCTCGTCAGCAGTGGGGCCGCAGAGATGCGTCAGTCCGCGCGGCGAGGTGACCTGCGGAGCTACGGCAACAAAACCAACAGTCAGTGAGCAGAGGCCAGCTACAGGACTGTCAGGGGTCAGTCACCAGAAAACAAACACTCCCTGTAAGGTAGCACAGATAGGGGGGGGGAGCTGGGTTACTCACAGAGTCATTTCTACAAAACTGCAGTTGCTAAACTTGATTTGATTTGTTACCTTTAATTGGCAAAGAAGGAAGAAACACCTCATTGTAACCTCGTTAATTAAGAAAGAGAATATCCTGTGACGAGTTCTCCGAGGCTGGAAACTGCAGCAAACTCGTTAATTGATGATAAAATGCATCGAGTGTTGATGTAGACCACATGTGATGTGTATATGATGACATACATGCAGGGACAGCGGACTGACCTGAGCTGTATTTGTGGAAAACATCAAATAAGAATCATTTAAGATGAAATAACGCCTTCGGTTACATTTTTAAACACATGTTTTCACTGGCCCGGCCCACTACGACTCAGATTGGACAGTATGTGGCACACAGTGTGACCCCCCCCCCGGCTCTGTAAGGATATGAACAGCAGGTTTGTCCCACGTAGGGGAGGAGAGAAAGGGAATTGTATTTCGATCAATGTTCCATCATCCATGTTCTACCGCTCATCAAGGTCCGGCTCCGAGTCATCCCTGAAACCACACACGGGCCCCGGTACTGAGAGGTGCATGTGAGAATGTCCAGCACAGCTCGTGCTCCACCTGCCAGCTCTCTAGCACAAAGTCTGGAAGTTCAGTTTTCGCTGATGTGCGAATAATGCTGCTAATATTTCGGTGAATTCACAGCTAGCGAGTGGGTGTGATGTCCTGCCAACTGTGGAAAATCTCCAGACCTGATCCTCCTGAAGCTGTGTGTGAAAACAGCTCCAGTCTTTTCTGCTCCCAGGTTTGCAAAGCACTTGGAAGCGTTAAGCTCTCTGGCTGTCTCGAACACCGTTTTTAGGGCTTTCGATAATAATCCGTCCATTTCAACCCTCCAACTATAATTTCTGCCTCTGATCTGCGTCCAGGTCACAGGACAGCAACCTAAGCTGAGATGCCCAGACTTCCATCCCTCTGTCCACCTCCGCTCGCCACCACGCCAGCTGGGACACATCATCCGGCACGTCCTGGTCTGTCCCAGGGCCTCCTCTGCAGTTAGATACACTCAAACCATCTCAGCTCCATTTGAGGAGGAACAGCAGCATCTCTACTCTGAGCTCCCAGACACCACTCAGCAGCTCATATTTATGATCGGTGTTCATACCAGAGCTCGTGGCCACAGGTGAAGGAAGGACTCGATGTTCAACAAAAACATGATAAAATAATCAAAGCCTGGGCAGCTTAAGGAAATTACAGCGTGTTCATTTCTATGTAAATAGACCTGCTGCAGCAGTGAAACATTAAAGGTCATTTCTGCAGAGTTTAGTAATCTGAATGTCACAAAACCTGTGAAGGATGTTAAATTACTGCCATTCAAACAGACTTCCTATGCTTCCTGCTCTACAGACAAATAAAAATGTAAGCAGGCTCACAGATAAACCCTTCAAACCTTTTAGTAACACCTGAAATCCAAGTACCTGCCTGACAGTCTGAGCATGAAGGAACCTGAAACTCACAGTGCATGAAAACACTGTTTAAAGACAGCAAAGCGCCTCCGTGTCGCTTCCACGGAGGAAGTCCAGACAGAGCGGGAAGTCTGCGGGGAACAAATGCAAAGCCGCTCAGTCAGCTCATCACGAAGCCGCACTGAAGTCGATATCTATAGTCTGCAAAGCAGCATCGGCAACAAATGAGTTTAAATGGAGCCATTTGGCCACAATCAGCAAACATACATTTGGAGGGAGAAAATGAGCAGTTTGATGGAAAGAATGAATTTCTGACTGTTAGCACCGGGGAGGAAACATTCTGCTTCGGGTTTGTGGCACAGCAGCATTACAGCGATGGAGACAAAGATGGATCGCACTAAATATCAACTGCATTCAGATGTCCTGCAGTCAGTGAAGAAAACGGAACGGAGATTACTTCCACAACAGGACAAAGACCCAAAGAAGACATCAAAATCCACTTTTAGCGACTATAAGCTGGAGCTTTCACACTTCCCCCTCACAGCCATTTGGGCCGAACATCTGCACTGAGAGGAGAACGACTGCTACCTGACTATAAAAAGATTTGCAAACTGCCGCAGAGGGACTGCTGAGTACTAACTTTGTCGGGCACTTTGCAATTTTCCCAATTACTGTTTATTTTTCTGCACAAGGAATTTAGTTTTCCCTCCTGGGTGCTCCAACGGTACATATGCATGCGTACACATGTTCCTCTCTCACATTAGAGTACGATTAGTACTTCTTACAGTACTTTTCACGTTGTTCCAGATTCTGTTTGTTGGACTGACATTTTCCTCTGAATGCAGCAAAAACAAATCATCCTGCTGGTTACCTAATCAACAGCTTCTATCCTCAGATTCATTCACCAACACTAAACTGCCAAAATACTCCTTGTACAGATGCTGGGGGAGAGGCGGGGGAGTCCTCTGCAGCAGTGCTGCACGTGGCACCGTCAGCTCGGACCCACTCGGACCTGCAGTTCCTCTAATGGCCACATGAAGCTGGCTCCCAAAGTTCAAACGGGCGCCGTTACAGCACAGAGTCATTATTCAGTAACGCCTCTATGAAGAGCTTCCTACAGTCAGAGGTGCGGCTGCTCGGGCAGGCGTCCTGACCCAGGAGGCCAGAGCCCGTCGAGGGCTGCTGGGCCTCGGGTTGTGGTGCTCTCGGTGCCTTTTGGAGGATTTAATCAAACTATCTGACAAATACTGGCGCAGACTGTGTGAGAAGCCTTTTAATCACTGAAGCAAAGTCGTATTTTATTTGTCTGTTACTTGACAATAATTAGCAGCACATCAAATACGGTCATTTCTGGTTCCAAAACACCGACTTGAAGCTTTTATTTACTGCAGCGTTTATCTATGGGTGGTGCCTGGGCCTTCGAGCCCCCACACCCCACATCACCCACTAAACCCCAAATCCACTCACTACTCAGATCACTGGATCTCCTGACTTCCACCCTCCGCTGTTAGCTTAAATCCATGTAGTTTCTTTTTTAAGTAAATCTCTTTCTTGGACTCCTGCTTGTCGCAGCTCTGAAAGTGTAACTGGGAGACTCCAAACGCTGACTCCCAGATTATGCAATAAGCTGACTGACAGCAGACGGCCGAGAGCACAAAAACACTCACGGTGATGCATTAGTGCTGCAGAGTGATTTTTATGTAACAAACAAGCTTCAGCTGAGCCCAGACACCAGCTCAGAGCAGCAGGTTAGCCTTTATAAAGACAGGCCAAAGCATGTTCTTTATGTATCCAGTACATTGATGGCACTGCAGCCAAATATTCTTCTCTTTGGGATTTTTGATGTGTGAATATTAAACAGCTCGTCTGACGTCTCTCTGCCTCCTTCATGTTTCCTGAATGGCTGTTACTGCATTCCGGTTGCGCCGTCTTGGACTGCAGTTGGAGGTCCACGGTGAGCTCCAGGACCCTTGGTCAGGTGGGGGTCACCGAGGCTGCAGATCGGGGCGAGAGCCCCCCTGCAGCTTCAAGTATTCGCTGTTACTACATAAAATGGCATTCAGGGCAGCCCCAAAGATAAACTCGTGTATCCAAGCGCTTTGGAAACCTGGAATCACGTTGCAGTGGCTCAGGTCCCAACCTCACGGCGTTTCTAATAGTTTCACTTCCTTCCAGCATAGAAAACGTGCCAGGTTAGACACACAGAGTGTCTGTGGGCACAGAGTGTCTGTGGGCTCTCAGGAGCCCCGCGTCAGCTTAACTCGAGGTTAATAAAACAAGCGTAATAAAAAGAGGTGTTTAAATGAGGTGTTTCTTCAGTGAGCCGCTCTGTGGTTCACGTGAGTCTATTCAGATCATTTAAATGAAAACAGCACATTCAGTCAGTCCTGTTTGTGGGCTTTCACTCTGATACGAGACAACAGAACCGTGTGTCCTCGTGCGTCCTGACAGGAAGCTGAAGGAAAACCGTTCCTCCTTTCTTGTCGCTCGGCTGTGCTCTGCAGCCGCCTCTCTCCTGTGTGGCTCAATCCATTTTTCTACCTTTCTGTGAAGGCTCAATCTTTCCCACTGGGAGCGAGAACCACTCGCTCGTCTGTAATGGCAGCTCGTCAGCCCTGACTCGCCTATCATTCATTTTTAATTTTCTTCCCATCTGTGGGGGAGAACAAACACTGAAACTGCTGATGGCAAACGCCGGCAGCACGTTTCCCATCAGTTTTTGGTCACCTGAGATGATTTTTTTCCCACAGCTGGTTACATAAGATGAAATGTCTGTGGTGACAGATTGGTTCCCGTGTACAGCCAGTCGTTTAAAATACATCTGTTTAAAAAGAGAAGGCTGAATCTTTCCTTATCAGAGAGGCAGGAATGCAGGAGGATACAGCAGGACGCCTGAGACAGAAATCTCTCCTCTCATCAATCGCAGCCAAACATCCTCTGTGGAAATCATCCTTCTTTGGCTATTTCTACCACACTTGACCCAGATCCATATCATCCTTCTCTCCCCCTGTTTGCCTCTCAGCTTTCAGTCCTCGTGCTGTATCATCCTGCACTGTTTTCCCCAGACTGTCTTTCAGTTTAAGCTCAGGTTTACCTTTACACCCCCCCCCCCTCAGCCCTCTGTTGTGATAAAAAGGTCAAATAAAAACAGCTCCCAAACAGGAGGCACAGGATGAGGGTGGGTGGGCGGCAGGGGGTGGAAGGGGATATAGGAGGAGTCAATACCTTCCTCTGCGGTGCTCTGCTCCTCCCTCATGGCTAAGGAGGAGAGGGTGATCTTCAGCGTGAGTTGGGGGTCTTTGGTGGTGCAGACCTGGATGGCTGCCTCGGGTACGCACGACCGCACCTCATATTTGTCGTCCGTCATCGTCTGCAAAGCAGGACTGCACGATTAATTAAACCACAGTTGTAACACCGACTGTTTACTACACAAAGGCTCCGATTTTATGGTCAAATTAAGAATATAATAATAATAATAATAATAATAATAATAATAATAATAATAATAATAATAGGTAAAAACAGACATGCTTTAATCTGAGGATCAGTTTTCCTTATCTCGTTTTATGAGAGGTCTTAAACTCACGTCACACCCGTGCTGCTGCTTGGAGTGTCTTTATTTTTACGTTGGTGTGTTTTAACAAGCAGTAATCACTGAATTTTGGGTGGGCCGAGCATTGTTTGTCCATAAATGTTATTTCTAATCTATCAAAGGCAAACGCTCAATCCCCTCATTACTGGCCGATCTCCGTGCTCTTATTTTGAAAGGTTTAGTCGTTGGTTGGTTTCTGCTCCGTTTGTCAGCTTGTAGTCTGAGATAAACAGCAGCTACCTTTGGATGAGCTCTTTAAAAGAATCTCATGTTCGGGATGTTTGTCTTGTTTGGTTTCCTGTGTTACGTTACTCCTTTGTGACTGTCTGCTCCGCCCTCATTAGCAGCAGCTGTGTTTGTCTTACGGTGTTCAGGTATCAGTCACCTCAGTATACACACCTCCTGACTTTCACCAGCCACACTCGCTGTTCCTCTGCTCTATGACCTTTTGTACCTTTCATGCTCTTCACCTGGAATGTTTTCCTTCCTGCCTGCTTTACAGTCCATGACCACCGCCTGTTTTTCATTAAGGATTTGGGGGTGACTGTGGCTCAGGAGGTAGAGCGGGTCATCTACTAATTGAAAGGTTGGGGGCTAAGAGGCTGTAGTTAATGACTCTATTAATGGAGACCATGGTTTACAAAATGAGCATCATGTTATATTCAGTAAGACTCGAACCATCAGGAGTGTTTGCTGAGAGCACAGATCCACAGAGAGGTGGAGCAGTTTCCTCATTTTCTGAGCAATCCGATTTCTTTTTTGCAGCCAAAGCAGTCGCCCCCTGCTGGTCATTAAGAAGCGTGCAGGGTTACAGACCCAGGTCAAATGGTGCAATCTCTCCATTTCTGGTTGGAATTTGAATGAAATTATTGTTTACAGGACTGCAAACGAGTAAAACATTTATGAATTATGAGTAAATTAATAAAGAGACTCTGGCCTCTGCTGGTGCCGTTGATCCACTCCTCCCTGCTTATGTAATTTAACAGTTCTGTGCTGATTAGTCTGTGCGGACCTGCTCATCATCTCCGCCTCCCTCGCCGCTCGGCTCCTCCTGTGTCCTGCCTACTGGCAGTCTGATTGGTCCGGCGAGCGGTCTGCCCCGTTCCTCTCTCTCGTTTGCAGTTTGATTAAGATTACCTGACACCTGCTATTTTTGTGAAAATATTAATAGAAAGGCTTTGTGTGCTGCAGGCTTCTCGTCTGCGAGGCTTGTTTCAGTAACCTGCTCATTTTGCTCTCCATTTGTAAAACACCGGGAGGCTGGGTGAGGTGCTAATAGCTCCTCATATTTCCACTCACCGCACCGTTAGATTTCAGGCAGGCCAGTGACCTCAGGATTTAATTTCTTTTCCTTTGGCAGCTTTTACACTTTTATTGCAAGTCGCTGTTTCTTTGTGTGGAGGAGCAGCCGCTCGCACGCCTGCGTGCTGCTTTTATTTGTGAGCTGTGAAACCTGCTCAGGCTGGCTCACTAAACCTTTTGCCTTCTGCTTCACGAACACGGCTCTGCCCTCCCCGGGCGAGCTGCAACAGGACATCGTGAATTTACCTGTTCATGAGTTATAAATTATTATTGAACAGCCTGTGTTTATTTCCTTTATTTAAATAATGGATTATCTTTTTCATAATTTATGGAAATGCATGTAAAATGATGACCTTTAGGCACTGAGAGAAACACTGGCAAAATATATCTCACAGAGAAACGCCACGCAGCCCCATCAAAGCAGCAAAAGGCACAAACAGTCGTGTTTACACGCAGCTTTTCATCTCGAGTTTACACGCCTGTTACTGCCAGCCGGTTCCCAGCATGCCAAACTATCCTGTTTTTATTTCATTTCCCCCTTAAGATTGCTGTTACCTTCAGTGGCATGTTTTCAAGAGCTTCCTCTCTATCACGTCTCTTAGAGAAATGACCCCATCCATCACCCCGCTGCCTGTCAATCTCTCCCACTTTGGCCCAGGAAATGAGCGCTTCAAATGGTTTCCTCCCTTGATGATAAAGCACGCACGGCAGCGATGGCAGGTAATTAACTGAGATGAGGGGAACAGGAAGCAAATATAGGCTCTGTGGATGGCACTGCTGCTTTGTTAGCGATTGCAGTTGCTTTGGGGAAACACTGTGACGGGAGGAGATCTTCTGATGAAATTATTTGTACGACTCAGAGCTGGATTGTTGAAACTCGCTGAGCTCTCGGAGTGTCAGGACACATCATATTCAAGTGAAATGAGCAAAAGAAGGGGAAGTCCCAGCGGTCAGAGGTGCAGGGGTGAGATTACACTCTGGGTTTCAGATGCCTCGAAGAAACAGAATGACAGAGATGAATCAAGCATGGTCTCATCTCCAGCAGCCACTTCCTCACATCATATCCACTTCAAATCATCTCGTCGGTACCCTCTCCCACAGAAAATAATCCTTTCAACCGGCTGAAGAAAAAGGACCCACCATCACTCTGACAGATCCACTGCCACTCTCCTCCGGTGCTTTGTGCTTTTAATATCTTTAAATGTGCTGCTGCATGACTCTTAATGAGAGCTCCAGATAATGATTAAATGATTATTGATATTCCAAGAAAAAAAAACTGTCAATTTTAAACATTAAAGTTAATTAACCTTAATTTTAAAAATGATCAATTAAATTTATGCTTTAAAAAAAATCCAAATGCAAGTGTGCTACACAACTATTTAATAATTCCTAGAACACAGTATTTAAAGCCAATCGGTGAACATATAGGGGAACGGAGACTTGGCAGCGTTGTACGTAATTGCTGTGATCTCATTGGGCGTCAGTCACATAAGCCTAGAGACCAGTCAGCAACCCCCCGGCAACCACCAGCCACTCGGGTCGAATGTGTTTTCCCTGGCCGGGTGGGTGAGGGGGTTGCTGGGTGAAACTGGTCACAGAGAGTGAGGCACAAAAACCTTGTGATTCTCCGGCTGGTAACAGTTTTGTCTGCAAACACTCGTCAATAACTTCCCAAGTGGCAGCGCAACTGTGAAAGTGCAACGCAAACAGAGAACGTTGGCCTTCAAAATAAAGCTGCGCCTTACCTTTGCAACCAATACGTTTTAAAAGGCCGGACTTTTACTTTGAAGGCGAACAAACCGCAGGTGACCTCAGCAACCTGCAGCAACCAGCAACCTGCAGCAACCAGCAACCACTCTCCAACCAGTGAATACACAGTTTTCCTCGGGGCCAGAGGGTTCCATTCCACAGGCCTGTGTGACCGAAGCCTTACAATGACTGCAGTAATCACACTGCAACTGCAATTATGTTACTTTCCTCACTCAAGTTCTTCATCTGCATATTGATAAAATTAATCTTTATTTCCTGCACAATCAGCCAGCTTCAGTTTGTGTGCAGTGAGAAGGAAAACAAAGCAGCGATCTGCAGCTCAGCAGCCTGACCTTCAGCAGGTAACAGACTCAGTCAGGTGTGCAGCCTCTGCTTCTATGCATGGATTTTTGAGTAATGACACCAACACTGCACATGACAGTAAAATGAATCTTTTTGGGATTTTGAACTGTTGGACAGATAAAACAGCAAATCTGAGGTCTGGTTGCCCACCTGACCCCTGCACCGCACTGTTTACCTGTGGAAGTTAACGGCTTACTTTTTAGAGCCAATTATAATCTATTGTTATTTTTTATTTAGTCATACTGCCTCCACGTTACACTTTGTTAGGTCTGTTATGTCAATGAACTGGTTTTACATCATTGCTGATAAACACAGTTAAAAATGATTCTTTTTAAAACTTTTTATTACCTTAATAAATGAAAACTAAGATCAAAATGATGTTGCACATTTACACCGTTTAAAACAAGCTCACAGTTCAGTGTAAATACAACAGTGCAATAATATTACAATATTTGATGCTTCTCTGTTGGGCTGCTTATCGGGCATTTCATAAACTCGTCATTTTAAGAAGCTAAAAAAGGAAATAAGTAGAATAAACGGCGCTTATTAAGTATTACTTTAGAAGGCCTTTAATTCAACTGCAATCAAACGGCACAGTGATCAATCAAAATATTAAAAATCTAAAAAAATGACTCTAGTAATTATGATATGGTCCTATTACACGCTGCAGATATGAGCTGAAAAACCCACTTTGGAAAAGTTGGACTGTTTATTGTTGTCAACATTAAAATGAAACATCAAAGTTTTGCCTTTAAAGACGCTGAAGTTACACAGTTATTTAAAATGATATTTAAAAGTCACACTGACATCCTGATGATCCTGCTGATGTGCAGCATGTTCATTAGTCAGAATGATCTCAGCAGTCCTTTGAATGGATGTTGGGAAGATTGAAACTGTGTATGTATATTTATGAGAATGTGGAGAAGCTGCCCTGATGACAGACCACTGTAGTAATGTGATAAATAATCAGTGTTTCCCTCTGAGCATCCATCTCTGCACATTCAATAAAATATAAACTTTATTTTGATAAGAACATTTTTAATTAATTTAAACTTTTTTTAAGGGACAGGGCTCAGTATTCATTGCAGATGCTATAATCACTCCATCTGATGGGTTTTACACAATGTAACTGTCTGTATGTAAATATAGTTCTGTATACCTTCCATTACCTGTCCCATTGAGACACATGAGAGCTCCACTATTATTTTTATCATCATGGTAAATGGGCTGGTTCTTATATAGCGCGTTTCTATACTTTGAGCACTCAAAGCGCTTACACATGTTTACATTCACCCATTCATACAAGCACTTCCATATGTAATTAAGCTAAGTGCTTATTGTCTTCACACACATTCATACTCAGAGAGCAATTTGGGGTTCAGTATCTTGCCCAAGGATACTTTGGCATGCAGCCAGGAATCAAACTGCCAACCTTCTGATTAGTAGGTGACCTGCTCTACCTCCTGAGCCACAGCCACCATCATCACGTCTGTTCTCCAGTGTCACCGCACACACTCCTGGGAGTGTTGTTCCACCGAAGCCTGGATCATGAATGCTTTTTAAAGCCGTGTGGCTCAGTTTGAATGCAGACTGCTGAACACCGCAGCGCTGCAGGTGTTGCTGAACATACCTCAGTTCCATAGATGACACAGGTCAGAAACAATATAAACACAAACAAACGTGAGAGTGACAGACGAGCAGCCACAC
>JAVDPK010002506.1:64521-78040 GCA_034780415.1 Cichlasoma orientale | reverse complement strand
AAATAAAAATTGTCTACCTCATTTTAAGTTATCGTACGATTAATTGATTTATTGTTTATCGCGACAGGCCTAGTTGTCCCCACAGCAGTGAAACAATTAAACCGCAATGACACGTTTTATTTGCACCCAGTGTTTTAAGCAAAAAGTATAAAAGCAGAACAGAAGCTGAGGCCACTTTCTCAGATTTCAGTGCAGCAGTACAGTATTTTTACAGCCAGGTGACTCACCCCCTGCTGCCCAGTAAAAAGAATGCAGCTTTAAGGCTTTGCTTTTTGGCATCTTTTATACCGTCTGTGGTTTAAAGTGAAACAAAGTAACTACATTCAGGTTTCCTCCACGTTTCTGGAAGGAAACAAAACTCTTTGGGTTACATAATTTAAAAAAAAAAGATGATACAGAATGTACGTAAAGTAGTGTTTATACTACAAAGTGTGACAGTGTGCTTCACATACAGTCGGTGTACACACACACACACACACACACTTGCAGAGGTCACTGAGGAGAGGGGCAGACACCACATGCATATCAAAAAGCTCCTTTAGGACGGCTAAAAAGTAACACGAGAAAACCCTTTTTTATAATATGGATAGAAAAAAAAAATAACTTTTTGAGCTAAAATCACGAGTGATGAGAAAGATGTTTTTCTCTTACCGTCCTGGCTGCCTTTGATTTATATGAAACCAGCTCTGTATTCATACAGGTGCTTTGCTAATAGAGAAGCTCTGTGTGGATGTTTGGGCTACAGGCCAAATGCTGTGAATTTATGACCGCTGTGCGTGTTTAATTACACAGTCATCACACCGTACTAGCTGATGAAGATATACAACAGTTTTATGACATAAGCGAGTGATGCACAGCAAACAGCTGCAGTAAAATACTGCAATAAAATAAAAGCACTGTAATGATCGTGGTACAAACACTGAAGAACACCTGCTGCTGGACCTACTTTTTCTCAGCAGCGTCTTCCTCCACTGTGTCGTCCCCGGCCTCATCATCGGTGGTTGTCTTTCCTGAGGATTTGCTGAGGTCATCCATCCAATCAGAGACTTTTTTGAGGGCTCCCTCCACAGTGGACACCAACATCTGGACAGCCTCCAGCTCCTCGGGGGCCGGATAGACGCTGGCGTGCTTGGCCATGACGTGGCGGTCGTCGTTTGCAAACGATCTAAACGACCTCTGAGGTCAGATGAGGGGAGAGAGAGAGAGAGAGAGAGAGAGAGAGAGAGAGAGAGAGAGAGAGAGAGAGAGACATCAGGCATGAATCACAGAGAGAGCAGGTGGAGGGTCAGAGTGACACATGCACACAGGAAGTATCTTCACTAATGGACTCAAACCTGTGGCCTCTGAGATGCCCACTTGCTTTATGATGACATAATGAAAAACAATCAAAGGTACAGTGTGAAACATGTACGAGAGTTTCCCATTTAAAACGGTAGAGTATGGTTTGAGCACAGCTCACTGACTGGGCCCAGATGTTTCTATTCTTTTTTGTATTCACCAAATCTGACAGATAAAATTAGCGCCTAGCTAACAGAGAGACACCCATCCCTGCAGGCAGTGTTGGGGAGTGATGAACCTCACGGTACCAACTAGCCCTGCGGTGGCTGAAAGCTGCTGAGAGCCAAAACGCTGGGCAGCGAGCAGGCTAGGAGGGAAACCTGAGAGGTGAAAGGTCACCATTATCTCATAACAATAATGTTAAAAAACTTCCTAGGGCAGGTATTTCAGGCACTTACTGGGAAGAGAACCTGTGCAGACACAGAATGCTGGAAAGATTACCTACATAATCCGCCTCACTCCTTACCAGCCTGCGCTGAGTATTTTTGTTCAGGAAACCAACTTCATTAAGATGACAGGTTTCTTCCTTTAACGTTTTCCATCTGTGAGCAATCGTGTTAGCTAATGGTGATGTGAACGTGATTTTTGCTCTAATCGAGTAGCCTGAACAGTGCAATCTACAACAAAGAACGAGACTATAAAGAGCGAACTGTGCCAGAGACAAAGCCTGAATGGGAAGATTACATCGAGGACACAAAATCTGCACCAAATCAAACATGCACATCCATCCACTGTGGAAATGAGGTAGCAGCCCAAAGGACCTGTATCTGATAGCCACATTAGCTGTCTGCTAAGTTATCATTAAGGTACCAGTTAGTGGCTATGGCTAATAATAAAGTGATAACATGAATGTGGGAGCTAGAGAGCAAATGTCATCAGTCCCGCCTGTAACGTTAATTTAACAGGATAATACGATTATTTGTGTCTAAAAAGCAGAAACAGCCGAGCTCACCAAGTCCACGTGGAGCCAAACCTCAGACAGCTAACAGTGCCGTCTTAGCTGCACTACCGAGAGAATCCTAAAATATGTCAAATATACACACCTCAGATTATGTAACATATATTTTTGCACAGCTTAAAAATAGTGCTGTCATTTATGTTAATGTGGTATTGAAAATGGCATTGAGTATTTTCCTGGTATCGGTATCAAATATCCCGACAACCCCCAGTTAACAGCATATATATGATAACCAAGCTCGGGACCTATGATGCTAACACAGAGCCGGCAGCAGGGAGCCCTCGGGGATGCTCCAGCTGACTGCATGCAGACCCTGACCGAGACGCCAAAGCTTCATTTTCAACAGGTGATAAAAGCAGAGGTCAACGGTCCTGTAGGGCTGTGCACTTCTACGGCGGAGTCAGCGACACCACAGGAGCTTCCTGTGAAGTGCTCTTACACCTGCAGCCTTGCTGACAGCTTTTACAGGCTACTAAAAGCCTCTTTTTATGCGCGCTCTCCTGATTAGGACAGGGATTTGTAGAGATGTGGAAATTTGAAAAGTTTCGTTTTATACCGGTAACCGGGAGGCATACAGCTGAGCATCACAAAAGTAATGTCATGATGAACAAGTTACTTTCTACAGGGAACAGTAAGTAAGACGAAGCATTCATTTTTAAGCAGTAATGAGCGATAACCCCAATCCTGCGACAACAACAGGCTCTGTCACGACAGCTGAGTTAGAGGAGAAACAACCCTGGGAATCGAGGTTCTCATAACTCATCAGCACTGATGATTTGGATCGTCACCGGGCTGTCAGCGGGGTGATGATTCAAACCACGAATCTCTGTTCGTTACTCCTTCGAGCTCATTTTGAGTTCGTGAGGTGTCCATAAATAAAACATTCAATGAGCGATTATTGATGCAGCTTAGATAAAATGTGAGGCCGGTCCACACAGTTTTTTGTTTTTTTTACTAGTCCAAACCTGCTTCCCAAACAAGTAAAATCAAAATGATGAAGGCTGCAGTGATGCAACTGCAGGAACTTTGGATCTATTAGCCAATTTACAAAACACCAAACACACAACATGATGAATGACCAGTAATTTCATCTGAATCAGATTTTGGGGGGAGGGATGGCCTTACACGGTCATCGCAGCCCTGTGCTGTGCAAACCTTCTGTTTGCATGGGGCAGCCAATCAGAGTGATCTTAAGTGATAGGGGGGTGGAGCTAAAATGACTTCCAGATGGAGGATGAACTGAGCGGCTGCATCAGTTTTTAAAAGAGGGCTTCTTTTGAACTGTGAGTCATGCAAAGCTCCTCTAGCAGAGTCCAAAAATATAGACCTGAACATAACAGGCCACCTTTGATTATCCATCTTAGCTCCTTTTTTTGACAGAGTGCTGGAAGGTAGAGAACAAGTCCGGACCCACAGCGTGCACAAAAAAAAACAAAAAAAGCACATTGATTTACAATATTTTTATATGTATATATCAGTATTTATCTTTTCAGTATCAGAGATATTGTGACAACTCTGCCTTCATGATTATTTCCACATGTAGGAAGGGTCTGCCCAGAAGCCTGGAGGCTGTTAAAGAAGCGCATTTATTACGTGTCCATTTTTTAATGGTCATGTTACTGAAATGCCAAATTTGATCAATGATTAAAACAGATTTCACACACATGCAGATAATCACAGCCATGATTTAAAGGTCATCAACACCAAAATACCAGAAAACTGGTTTGATGGTTGAAACGCGGATTATCATCATCATCATCATCATCATCATCATCGCCGTTACTCAAACACCATCATCAAAGCAGGCTGAAGATGCTGCTGGAGGAAGAGGAGTAAACCCAAATGGTTTTCTTTGAAGTCGAACGCGCCGGTTCTGCTCCGATGCCCGGCCTCGTGTGCAGCAACTTCTGCTGTCACGGCCGCAAACGCTCTGAAAGATTCCTCACGGTCAGCACGATGACAGCAACACACCTGAAGCAGCCAGTCTGTGCGTGGCCTACATTCAGCCGCTGTTACTTAACATTAACATTTATGGCATGTGCTTAGGGATGGAGTCCATCTCTCTGAGGGGGAGATGAAAAAGGGCTGATGTGCAAAGCGCTCACTTTTACAAGCCCGAGTGCATCCGTACGCCGGTCGAACATCGCGGCAGGCTTTCAGTCCAAGGTCAAACTGCTACCTCTCTCAATCATCTCTTTCTCTCCTGCTCCAATCCTCCCCTCTCTCCTCTCCTCCTGTTCTCCCTGCCTGCAGTGTGTAAGCACCCCTCATTACGGTGAGTTATTTATGACGGTGCTTTAATAATTCATGGCCACGAATCTCGAGGGCTTGTGCCGGAGTTGCGGGGGTCATTCATCACGACCTAGCTAATCTCTCGCTGAACTGCCACGGGGCATTCCAGGCTGTGTAGCGGCAAGTGTGGGCAGCGTCGACAACCATAACACACAAACATTAACAAGATCTACATGAAAGATTAAGAGTTTCGCGGCATCGGCGCCGATTTGGATCCCGGCCTGGCTTCACATCAGGCTGGTTCCTACGAGTCAGCTGAGAGCTCAGCCCCGCACTGCAATTAGAACATAATCAAATTCGCCGCTTTAATTAATTACATCGTGGGGTTTGTCAGAGGATCCCTGTCCTTAAATCTGACACACAAATCAAAGGTAAGGTTTTCACGGTGGCATCCCTCAGAAAAACCTGACCAACTGTATACAGAGGCTCGCTTGTGCAAAACTATAAATAAATAAAATAATAATGATGATAATAACATGAGCAGAATTGCCAACAATTTGCATCAACACTACAATAACTAGTTCGGTCCACTTAAAGCCGGCTCCGGTCTATGACCCCTCCCCTGAACCCGCTCTCAGTGTCAGCATTCAGAACCCTGACAAATCTGCAGACATGCGCCAAATGAAGCCGGAGATGCAGAACCTTTGATGGACCTTGTGGCATTAAAAAGAAAAATAGAGTACACAATTAAACCCACTGTGGAAACTTTAACCATCACATAAGGAAAATATTCATTTTGTATTTGTTTATAGAAGCCATATTTTTGATAAAGACAGCAGTGCTTTTTTTTTAATATTTAGCATTCACAAAATGTATATAGAAAAGAGAAGATGGTGATCTCGCCATGGGCATCATTCCAGCTATTCTGTTTCAGCAGCCTGACAATGGTTCAGGCTGCTGAAGCTTTAAGCTTTAGACCAGGAAGGGGAAAAGAACCGTACAATCCTTCTGCCCGACTAACCTGCCCGACTAACCTGCCCGACCAACCTGCCCGATTAACCTGCCAGTACGCGCCAAACTATTGATTATGGTACAGCAACAAAAATGTTGGTCTATGGCGTCTGTTTGGCTGAAACCTTTTAAGGCTCACACATACAGGATGATACTTGCTGCTGATGGTAAAAGGTGGTGGCTGTCTGACTGTCTTCAGTCCATGTTTACTGTGTGAGAGTGTACAAACTGCTGACTTTAAGAGAACTCAGTGGTTTAAAAGCCTGACAGGTGAGAGTGAGACTCAGGCTTTATGACTGTATTTCATGTTACAGAGAATGGCCTAAAACAGACAATATGCAGTCACCAACAGATCTCTGGGCCTTGTAGATATCTGAGGAGAATGGGCAGATAGGAAGGCAACAGTAGCTCAAATAACCACTCGTTACAACCAAGGTAAGCAGAAGAGCATCTCTGAACCCACAGCGTGTCAAACCTTGAAGCAGACGGGCAGCAGCAGCAGCAGAAGACCACACTGGGTGCCACTCCTGTCAGCTAACAACAGGAACATGAGGCTACATTTGGCATGGGCTCGCCAAAATAAGACGACAGGTCACACCTACTACGTTTCCACCGCAGCACAGAGGTAAACACAGACAGCGATTACGAGCAAGACGACAAGTACGCACTTTGTGTCCTTTTATCTGCGATACGAACTGATACAAAGCAGCAAGTTCAGCCTCAGAGCCCAACCTGATTCACAGCCGTGAAAATCGCATCGCTTTTCTCCTGTAATACACACCACGCAGTGAAAGTCTGAGTCACGTCCTTCTGCTGCTTTCGTCACACGTTCTTGCTACCAGACCAGAGCTGAACCCGTTTTTCAGCAGAGTACCGAGTGCGTTCACAGTGGAAAAAAAGCTGAACAGTTCAAATATTGGCACCGGCACCCGGTCAGGGGAAAAAGGTCCTCAGTCACCAGATCTCATTCCAGCAGAGCACCTTTGGGATACAGTGAGATTCTGGGATGGCATTTTCTGGGTTTCAAGAGGGCCGCAGCACTCTTGACTTTGGGGATGGCCGCGTTAGACAATTCCATTGAAAATGTTTCAAAGGGCACCATCAGCACCAGCATGTTTGAGATGTCCAGCTAGTGGGGGTGAGGTCCAACAGAACACTATCAGCTACAGCGGCCCGCATCCAGCTCTAAATCAAAGCAGCCATACCCCTAACCCTAAGCCTCAGCACTAGTGAAGTTCTAAAACATAATCCACCATAAAGCTGATATGAAGAGGGGAAAGCCACAGAGCCGGGAACCATTTTTATGGGTGGGCAGATCGATCACAGTCTGGGTTAAAACCCGGCCTGTTACAACACGTCCCAACATTTATCACAACGTTTACATCACAGATTTTCACGCACTTCTTCACACAACCACTAGATCTCTGAATAATCTGGTCTGCACTGTTGATCAGTGATTACAGTGGATGGTGAGAGTCTACGGAGCCAATAAAAGGCATGGGGAAGGAGCCCACCGAGGATACATGTGGGACTGAAACCCACTAATAACGGCTAATGATTGGGCGTATAAACAAATCAGAGGGCGTTAAAGTGGTTCATATTGTCCAATCAGCTCAAGAACAGGATTTGGAAAAGCGGAGCGACTCATTATCAGGTCGTCATCCCACATTTGGGAAAATCCAGTATTTACTTTCAAATGGATTTTTCCTCTTCCTGAAAATCATTATGATCAGTGTTCACAGTACAGCCCAATAAACACAGTAATGACAACTACAAGTACACAACATAAGCAAACAGCAGGTGCGATCCTGAGGCTCACCATGTCCAGGCTTTAGGGGAGGTCCAGAGTCCCGTCACTCGGCCTCCTCATGCAGTCCAGCACCTCTCGGCTCCTCGGTCAGAGTCTCTCTGCACAGAAGGAAACAAAGATCGACTCCCTCCATTAACCTTTGTTCCACCCACACATTCAGAGAGACCAGCTTATTCATGTATTGCATTGCTTTAATCTTTGTATTTGTACAGTTTGTTGCTTATAATGTGGGTGAACCAGGATTTAAAGCTTATTCTAAGCCGCTCTAAATAAACATCAGCTACATGCTATAAATGTGAAGCTGCATTATCGAGACTTAAATTATAATCCCAAATGTCACATTTCCGGCCATTGTACTACATGCCAATATTTGTGAAGCTTTGTTTATCCTTGAATAAAACACAAGAAACTGAGAAAGTCAGATAACTTTCAGAATGAGGCAAACACTCATCTTTGAACAAACATCATCACTTTATGTGATGGCAGGACATGTAAACCTGACACGGCTGGTTTCAGTCGCCTCGAGGTGCTTTATGTCCTAAGACCCTACAATAATACAGAGAACACCCAACAATCAAAACAGCCCCTGTGAGCAGCACTTGGCGACAGTGGGAAGGAAAAACTCCCCTTTAACAGGAAGAGACCTCCAGCAGAACCAGGCTCGGGGGGGGGGGGGGGCCCCCTCTGGTTGGGGATGAGGGGAGAGACACAGTTCCTATACTTAACTTGCACTGTTTAAGCTAGCCATCATACTTTTTTTTTTTTTTACTGAATAAACTTTCTTCATTTTGCTCAACAGTTCCCTCGGGTCATAGACTGTAAGCTTATATCATAACTAAGAGTAAGTACTTTGCCCACATTAATCTAGTGACTGACCCACTGATGGTGCTTTATGTTTAATATGGCTGATTTCAAAAATGCACTCCCCATTATGAATAAAAATAAACCAGCCATTAACCATTTGAAACAGAGCGCTTTGATTGTGATGCTGCTGTGAAATTGTTTTAATGTTATCTGACCAGAGACTCACACTAAAGCATTAAATTACCCTGAATATAGCCTCACCATTAAATGCATTAGATGAAGCTGCAGCTTTTGCCCACGCTGTCAAATGCTAATGAGATGTGAACCGGAGCTTGCGGTGCAACCACGTGACCGCGCCGGTGCGGGAGGGTGAGTGAGCAGCGCTGCTGTAAAACATCCCAGGGGAGCCGGCGGGGTCAAGCCGAGCACCAATTAGATTCTCCGTCACCTTGACCTTGTTTTCAATGACAGAGCAGGTTGATGCTGCAGCAGCAGCTCTGCCTTCTTTTGCTTTATGTGGAGCTACAGTTTTTACCACCCAGTAAAAAGAGAAAACAGAGCAACAGTGTGCAGAGAAATATCAGGAAAAAGGATTTTGATCAATACAACACAATAACTAGCTGAGATTTCTGCCTTTCAAAGCCTCGCGTCCCCACTCCTACTCTCTTTTGGAGCACGAACTCCCCAAACAGCACAACTTCAAAGCATTTACGACTGCTCAATAATGGAGGATGTTGCTACGTGTGAGAGACCAGGAACGCAACACATGAATGCTAACGAGCCTCCGTCTCACACTAAGAGCAGAGACAGAGCTGCAGGATTCAGGCCTCCTCGCTCCACTTTCCTGCTGCATCTCTGCTCTAATCTGGTTTACGCGTCTCTGATATGAAAATGCGACTTGACTGAGTGTCAGTGATGGATTACTGAGGAGGGAGAGGATGGAGGACACAGTAAGGTGATGTGTTACAACTTCTTTTGCTGGCAGACAGACAGATTGGCAGGCCACGGGTTCCTTTGCACTCATTTAAGTGACACATCTGCAGACATGTGGAAGTGAACACACCGAGCCACAGAAATGAAATCTCACTGCTGCGGGCCATGTAACCTGATCATATACAATATTTTTGTACCTCTTTTTGCCTATAAAATAACTAAAGCTACTGGAAGAGGGGAAATTGTGAGCTTTGGAAAATATCTTCACATCCTGTCTGAGCTGCCTGCCAACTAATGACCCACAAACTAGGCCAGCCTCATTTTCTGACCAAAAGCTTGATTTGGACCTTAATTGGGCTATTTAGGCTGTGCAGGTATATTTTGAAATTCCTTTTACTTTTTCCAATAGCGCACTTCAGTGAACAATCCCCAAGTCACTGCTAACCAGCTTCCTGTCTCCTCATTCCCTCCCGGCGGGCTGACCAGGTCACTGATCTTGGGGTCTTTAATGTCTTTCAACTGCCTCCTAAGAGAGTCCCTCACCCAGGCAGAGCCCAGCTCCACCACCGTGAGCAGTAGCTGATGACAGTAATCCTTGTTCTGCTCTGGAGATCCACTGCACGATAACAGGCCACTCCAACCAGGACCTGCAGCAGGTGGAGGACAGCTTCATGTGCGGCTACGCCGATCTCACCAAAGCTGCAGAGCATAACGAACTGCAGTCCAAGATGCCGGAGCTGATTATTGTGCCCTTTTTTCATAGTCACAGCATTATTCATTACACTCGTTAAGAGAAGCTGAGCCTCCTTTTGGACGTAATCACATGTTTCATCAGTGCATGTGTCTCTCTGATTAAAATCTAAATTCTCTCATTGACTATCTCGTTTCCCTAAATCTAAATTTTACGAGGAGAAGTGGAATTGATCGGAACGGCAGAACGAGCTAAAATCAATCACAGTCCAAAAACTCTCCGGTGGCGTGTCCAAACAAACAGGACCTGACACACACAAACAAGTCACGCAGAACCGATGCACACGCAGCCAGAGGAAGAAGCCAAGTGTGACGGATGTCGCTTCAGCCATAAAAAAGGGGATCACGTGGCACAAGGACAACAGGACCTACATCGCCATCCGTGCCTGTGTATACTCGCATCCAGAGTTGTGCTCCAGTTTTAATAAAATCCCCGTGTGGGCTCATTTTCTAATAACCTTTCATCTCCCTGAAGAGGGAAGGCGATTAAAGCGAGATAATTAAGAATACAGCAATGACTTTTTAAGGACGTTGACGGTGCTGCAGCAGTGGCAGATGGTGAGCTCAGCGTGTGACAAAAAGACAATGATGATTAAAAAAATAAAAAGCAGGCCGGGGAGTGAGCACGAGCGAGCGAGACTGTCACAAACACACTTTCTGCACAACTTTTATCATCGGGCTGACGCGCTTCACACCGAAAAGCCTCCGTAATAAATAATCGGTACGTTAAATGCATCCGCTCTCTTTGAGTCAGGTTTATTTGCATAAACCTTAATCACAGTTAGAGTCTCAAAGGGCTTCAAAACGCCCACATTGTGGGACAATAAATTAAAACGCACTCTCCAATCTCAGAGCCTGGGTAAGAACAAAAACTCTGCGAGTGCATTTCATTTGATTCCAGCAAACAGCCATTAACATCATTAAACTCCTGCCAAAGACAAATGTTTGCAAGAATTAAGCAACAAAAGCAGAATTAGTTTCACTGCGGTTCAGTGACGTGGTACAAATGTTGTGCGCGTTGTGAGCAGAGCACAAATAACCTCGGTTGCTTATGAAGACTGGTTATTTATAAGAGAGGAGGGTCGAGCCAGGCGACAACGCCGCAGCGCACACAGGTCGACTTCGCTGCGAGGACGGGCACGGAGCCGGGATCCGTTACACGGCGGGATCTTACATGTCTCTAATTAGATAACGAGGACCACAAAGATACCACAATCCTGACCCCGGCTTTTAATATAGAGTATCTGCCAACCAGTGTGACAGGACACTTTATTATATCTGGCTGATGTGTAACAGACCTGTGTGGAGCGTTCTTTAATTACTGCAACTTACATGAAAAACAAAGCAAATTATGTGTGTTTAAAATATGTTAAAATGTTTTTAAAACCAACAATAAGAATTAAGATGAAGTGAGCTGCAGTCTAGATTTACACTGCCTGAAATCTAAATGAGACCTGTGGAAAGTAGAGGCGTCAAACCGAAGCTGCCTTCCCGTGTCGTGACCATCCCACCACCACTGCTGTTCAGCTCTCACTACGTCACCAACAGGGGTGTCAAAGGATTGTAAACATGGATGCGCATGGATGTAAAAGCACGTACGCCAGGAGAGGGCGGGGCTAAATGAGGGGATCCTTAATCACTGCAGCTATAAGTGCAAGGACAGCACGGCTGTGTTAGGCATGCTTTGTGGTGAACGGCAGTGCAACTTTGTGTTGGTGTAAACAGCATGTGTGTGACTACAGGATACCTAATCTTGGGTTGCTCGTCCTTCATAACAGCGCTCATATTCTGCAGCGGCACGGCGCAGACACCTCTGAGGACGTCCCGCGTCTACCACAGGAAGCGTTGTGTTTTAAACGTTGCTGTCACAAACTGGTTGGTTATCATAGTTTAAACTGCACCTCTTCAAAACAGTAACACTGAAAAATTAGACTCACCCACTGCTTGTAAATATGACACCAAGGTGTCTTTTAAGTGTCCCTATGTGAGGAGTTAAACTGAGCTTACAAATAAAATTTTAATTTTAATTTAAATAAAAAACCCAGCTGATGCCAGAGGACACCCTGTAAATATGGTCAGTATCTGACGCCTCTGCAGCGAGAATGGCCTGAACGACAGTATTTTCCAGATCACATTTTCAGACGTGTTTATTTTGTATTGTGCTGTTCTGTGGAATACGGCCGTCTACAGAAAGCCAGCAAATAGCTGCAGGAGACCTGAGGAGATGCAGTAAACCCGGTGGCAACCAGAAGATTGGAAACTAGAAACAACCGGCAGGATAGAAGATGTTGTAAGAGATTGCTGGGATTGCGTGAGCCACAGTAGGTGACTGAGGTATGAATGAATGATGCATTCAGACAAACAAACAGCTTCACAGCTCAACATATATTCAGAAATCTGATTCTAACAGGCAGCCCTCCACAGACAGATTAGCAACTGTGCGACAGCGTGTGCAGGAAGTGTTGCTGGTTCCATTCCCAGTGGGACTGAAACACCACCAACACTACCAGAGTCACAGGTCAGACTGTAGCCTGGCTAAAAACGCAACCACTCACGCTGCTGTAATGCACTCTGGACAACTACATCCACCAAATAGCTGCATTCTGCCACTACAAACCCATCCCGTGCTCAGGTACTCGGTCCCTAATGCCTCTTCTAGCCTCTCCTGTCCCCGTCCTCCACTCTGAGGAAAGGTTAGATGAACCTGGGGAGAGATTTATTTCAGGGCTGTGTTTATTTAGGTCGTTTTCACTGCAGGGAACTTTTATGAGCAGGCTTTTATGTTCATACAAGACTTCAAATAATGCCCTGCGCAATCCTGTGAGCCTGCACCAGGCGGGATGGGAAAAAGGAAAAAAGGGTTGTTCTCTCATACAAAGCTTTTCTAACATTTGATCTGCTGACAAAAGGCAATGCAGACTCTCATAATAATCCAAGTGCTGGGGGTGACACGGTTTCCAGCACTTGGGACTGAGTTCTGAAGTGATGTGTGCAAACTAAAGTGAAACAGCTCAAAAACTAATGACAATAAAAACCATGAGTTCAGTTTTTATTTTCTAACCAGGAATACACAGAAAGTGATGAAGTTAAGAAGATGCTGCAAAATAAGGCATTTGTCTGGTCATGTGACACTGAGTGCTGTAAAGCTGAACCTATGCAGATAAGGATAAGGACTGGATTATTACATTATAATGAGCGACTGGATTATATAAAACCGCGTATCACAGTACAGATCATCTCTGTTTGACAGACAAAGCTGAATGACCTTCAGGTAACGAGACGCTCCCCTAAAATAAAATTACCAACTTTATCTGCAGCGTGACAGCGCCTCACCTTCCACATGAAAGCTCTACACGATGAGGATGAGTACAAATATGAGCGTGGCCTTCCTGAGTGCTAAACGCAGAGGATGCGTTTCATTGTGTGCAGATCTCACTAAATTAGATGTTAATGCAGCAGAGCTGCCTGTGTGTCACACTTATGCAGAGCGAGGTGTGCTGTTGGGTGTAGGTGAGGTATAGAGTCAGTAGGCCTGTCACGATAACAAATTTTGCTAATCGATTAATTATCTCAGAAATTATTGCGATTAACGATAGTATTGTTTGCACATAAGGGGTCATATTTGACTTTGACCACATATCCAAAGTGGCAGATTAAAATGGGATGTCTGATCTCCTTAAGTA
>JAVDPK010002506.1:42903-55839 GCA_034780415.1 Cichlasoma orientale | reverse complement strand
AGAACACCTTTGGGATGAATTAGAGCGGAGACTGTGAGCCAGGCCTTCTCTCCAACATCAGTGTCTGACCTCACAGAGGTGCTATTAAACCCTGTGGATTAAGAACGGGATGTCACTCAAGTTCATAAGTGTTTGAAGGCAGATGAGCGAATACTTTGGCAGTGTAGTGTGGAAGAGATCAACAATCTGTTTTGAGGAAGTAAAACTAACAAGGTTTCTGTAGGTGGAACTGCAGCGAGATCATTAATGGCTGCAGACCACAGTGTCTCACTTGGTCTGCTTTTGGAGGCAGATCACAGTTAGCGGTTGGCTTTGATGTTCTGTCGCTCACTCCGTAGCTGCCATAGAAGGATCTAAAACTCCCTACTGGACAACCTTGTGTCTCCCACTTCGTTTCCATTTAAATTATATTAAAGGTCAAGAAAATCCCCTGTAAAATGACGTGTTTTTAAGTTCAATAACTGCATGGTATTTGAGTGAATAACTACATTAAATAATAAAGATCACAATACAAAAAAAAAATTATAATTGTGAACTTTGCAATATTTGAGCAGCGTTACACCAGAGTAGTTTTGGATGATCTACAGTTCAAGATAACCGTTATTCATGTCGTGCTGATGGTGTTGCAGCCCCTCTCATTGCTTGAGGAATCGCTTCCTTTGAGGCAACTTTCTACTGACTGGCTCAAAGCGGTTTACTTGTGCACAAGACGACTTTATTATTGGAAATTATGACTATATGTAAGAGCATCCACCACTGCAACCGTGTATATGAGGGAACGCACAAAAATAACCTGACAGTGACAACTCCGGCTATATGCTAACCCTGTTAGGGAGCTGCTTTGAGCAGTCCCACTGTAAACACAGACATCAAAATAATCCGGCAGAAGTTCCCATGAGACGAGAGAGCCCAGAGAAACCTCTCCTTCCTCCAAGTCCACATTAACTGCAGATGTTCCCTTAGCTGTCAGCTCACAACAACACAGACTGTAATAAGGATCCAACCTGTTCGGCCTCAAACAATGACCGAATCAGACCGCTCCGCAGAGGACTCATTAAACAATAACAAATAAGCCGGCGAGCACACGTTCGTATACGTGCAGCTGTAAAACACCTCCCGCATACAATTTCAGCACATTGCACTGGCCGCAACCAATCAGACGACAGCGTCAAATGAAGCGAGTCGCCCGCAGCGAGTACAAGCAGCAGGTGGTATATGAGCGCGCGTGTGGCAGGCGGCATGTCCGCCTCTCAGCCAGGTAATGGAGACATCATGTGGCCACGCATGGCTGACCACTCACAGCTCAGCAGAGCGGAGCTCAGAGGACAGAGAGCACGGACACGTCTGCTTTCCCGTTTCCTCCCAAAACGATTCGACACATCGACGCGTTTCTGAACGATTTTATATATCTGGGTAAACGGCTGTGGAGCTATTCCTTAAAGTAACAAGCTGACACTCAGCAGGCTGTTAGATGAAGTGCAGATTTCCATTTAGCAAGAACAAAGCCACATGAACTCAAAGTGCTGGAGTTCGGGAAAAGAGTAACTTCAGGGCAGTTCATCGTGATAATTCCCCAAATGTATTATTTAGCTATAAATTGTTAAGTCTGCATATAATTATTTGAGCTTTCAGTTCACACAAGAACTGATAAATATTTGGCTCATTCACTAATGAGCCCAAAACAGTTTATTTCAATCTTTCCCTGTCTCATGCGTAGGGATCCCTTTCTTATTTTAGTGCAGCCATTGTGTATTTTTAAGGGTGTGGACAGAATGGATTCCTTTCCCAGACTTCCCTGGGAGCCCTGTGAGAGCCCTGAATAAGTTCCAGTGTAAGAAGCTAATTATAATACGCAGCAGCGTAGTATTGGGCTCCAGTCCAGGCAGCCTTCATGGACTGAGCCCAATTCAGTGCAGCCATTCACCCCATGCAGTCCAGCGGCGCCTGGGAGAGAGTTATCTCCCCGCCAGACTTTTCACCTTGCAGCGCTCCAGCAGACCTGCTGCCACTACACCTGAGGAATCAAATAAAGCTGTGAACTACACTCTGAAATCCACTTTCAAAGTTTGGGGCAGTCACACAGGGATGAACCGACAGTCTGTGCAGGGGTGTAGGGGCTGCTTCTGTCCTGATATTCCACTATTTTTAATCATTTGTTGTTGTTTAACATTTGCAGGTTTGGCATCAAGAGGCACGACTGATGAAGCAGCCCTGAAATTTGGGATTTTTGAAATTTAAACCACTATTATTTGTAATTTTGCAACCGTTTCAAAACTGCTGGATAATAGAAAATGTGCAAACAGTTCACTCCTTTCATAAAAAGACTTTGTGGAAATACTGAGTTACTCCAATACAAAAACATGCATTCTGCTTGTGAAGCTCAGTGCATGCCTGCCAGTTTTGAAACCTTGAATCCAATTCTACTACAACACATAAAATGTAACAAATCCTTCTTTAAATATCCTATTGAGGGGGTTCCAGCACCTGCCCAATATCAAGTATTAGGAGTCCCCCCCCTACCGTCTAGCTGGCTCAGTAGGCTGTTGCCATTACGAGGTGGTGATGTCGTGGTTGTGAAGAAATGTTGTGTTAGGCTTTGGAAGATGTTCCTAGTCTTGCCAAAGAATGTATTTTGATCTTTTCCCACAGTCGAGTACACTGGGTCTCTAAACCTAGCAGAGTGGACTACCTTTGCTCTCTCACAGTGTGAAACTAAAAGTAAACTAAAAGATTTTCATGGCTGAGATGGGGCGACATTTTTTTATTTTAGTTATAATTTTAGCTTTCATTGACTATGAAAACAAAATGAATAGGTCTGCAATCATAACAGCAGGGTGCAAGATGCTAGCAGGCAGGGCATACATGGAGCACCATAACCAAGTGGCCGGCATAGAATACAGGAACACCTGTGCTGAGTATGACCTGGAAGTCCCAAGGTCAAAATGGGACACGCCCCCAAAGGGGGTTGAGAATGACTGAATTAAGATCCTGTGGGACTTCCAGACAGAGACGGACAAACTGGGGATGGATAACCAACAGAACATACAGTACCAGTCAGAAGTGTGTTTAGTAAGAAGTGTTCCATCTTCCTGACGGCAACGTCAGGAAGAAGGAACACGAGAAGCTCGATAAACACCGAGGGCTCAGAGGGGAGCCAGAGAGGATGTGGAAGGTGAAGGTAACGGTGGTCCCCGTGGCAATCGGAACACTTGGGTTTATGTCAACTGGACCCAAACGGGTCATAGCGAACACGCGGACACTAACATCTGTTTAAAAGCTGGAACTCATTCACTGTTCAGTTCAGCTCGAGCCAAGAGGACTAGTTTAGTTTAAAATGCCCCGTTAGCTGCAGCAGGAGCTGTTCTTCCTGCAGTCACGCAAAAATAAGAGAGTCAAAAAGCTCTTTTTGCCCGTCTCCTGAGGCCATCTGGGACCCTGCACACACAGGGACGGCATGCCAGCAGGAAACCAGCAGTTTTCCCACCAGGATTAACTTTAAAAGTCAAAAAAAGTTTGTGCTCAAGCTTCATTTTTTCTTTTGCTCCTTTGAAGCCCTTATAATATGGAATAAAGTTTTATTATTATAAAAACAGCCCCTAATCAGAGACTTTGTTTTAGAGATAGGAGTTTTTTATAAAGGGGCTGCAATAAAGCCCAGCAGTAGATAAATGAATCATAACTGTGAATCATACAAAGC
Source organism: Cichlasoma orientale (assembly GCA_034780415.1). Lineage (NCBI taxonomy): Eukaryota > Metazoa > Chordata > Actinopteri > Cichliformes > Cichlidae > Cichlasoma > Cichlasoma orientale. The sequence goes on along the minus strand of JAVDPK010002506.1, from coordinate 52,142 downwards.
CACTCTGGTGGCGTCTATGAATAAACATTTACAGCATGTGCATTCATTTTAAAGTGAATGCACATTTTTGACATATAAAGAGCATTTTCAGATCCAGGCAGCTTGTTGTTGCTGTACTTTCCACCAGCTGGGCCATCTGAGCAGCCTGAAACAAAGTCTGAGGCCGGAGCCAAACCTACTCACTATCAGAACATAAATACACCATGAAAAACACAAAGAAAATTGAGCTTTCATGTTCCGAGCTGTGAAGATGAAAGCTTGAGCCTTGGCAGCTTTTGAGGGCCATGATGCAATTCCCGTACTGGATCGCGCTCAGGTGAAGCTGTGGGAGAGTCTTATCTGAAGTAGTTCAGTCCACTAATGGCTTTCATTAGCGAGCCTCTTGACTCCACCTCATCACACTCACAGCTCACATACCCTGCACATCGCTCCTGCTGTGGGAAATAAAAGAGGTAAAAGGAAGGTGAGCGGGTGCCAACGCTCGGTGTTTGGATTCGTAACGGGGGGTGCAGTTACAGTAAAATCAGTGAACAAGTGTGTGAAGCTTGATGGGTCTAGCTTGAACAGTATTGCATCTATAGTGTGATTTTGGACATCCTAGGTCACGTGGTTCTCGAGTTATGGCCAACGCCACGGCTGTGACAATGGCGAGCTAAAAATAAAATCAGCCATCCTTGCAGCATCAGATGACCTCAGCTTTGACTTCATATGCACACCAACAGGTGTTTTTATTTTCCTCCAGATTACACCTGGGTACGGGTGTGCGATACTGGCAAAAAATGATATCTCAATATTTTCTGTAATTTTGTCGATAACGATAATAAACGATATTCTGCATTATTTAACATGCACGTCTCTGAACTGAGGGAGGAAACCGGAGCACCTGGAAGAAACCCACGCAAGCACGGGGAGAACATGCAAACTCCACACAGATCGGCCCGGACCGGGATTCGAACCTGGATCGTCTTGTTGTGAGTGAAGATGGTTCTCGCCTAGGAATTAAATCGTAGACTGCGAGGCTGGCGATGTCTGAATTTCTTCCCCTGGCGCAGTGTGCTCTCTCATTTCCAGCTTTAGGTGTGTTTTTTAGGCTGCAGCTATGCTAGCACACAGCCTGCGCTAACGCATGAAGCAGTGAACGCGTGGAGCCGAGCCGTTTTGATACTCGATAACATCAGCTTGCACATCGTTAACACGGCAATTAAGATATTATCGTAGGTGATATATATCGCACACGCCTACACCTGGGCTTAATGATTGTACTCCACTCAATCCAGTATTGCCTATTCTATTATTGGCCTCAGGTTGGGCTGAGGGCCAAAAAAAAGGATATCCATAGCTTAATTATATTTATGGTGATAAAAGCTTTCATCCAAACCATCCAGGTCTACTTCAGACATTTCTTGAGCCAAAAATACAGACAGCGTATTGCAGAGTCTGAGTGGACCAGAAGCTGAAACTCTCCACTGACATCACACTAGTGAAATTTCCCTTTACTTCCTTTAACGGAGAAGCTCGGCCATGTTTCTAGATATGAGAGCTGCACCGTCCAAATGCACGTCTCTCTTAATCAGCCCAGGTTTCCCCGCAACGTTTCCTAATTATCTTTGCAGCCCACATCGTTTGCTGGACACCAACGGGACAGCCGGATGATATGTAGTCAAACATGTCATATTCACTTCAGAGGAACCCGCAAAGTTTGACATTGTTTTGGCACAATTACACTTCAATTCAGCATTAATTTCAGTTCCCTTCAATTGTCCTAATTGGGTGCCAGCACGAGCTGAAAAAACTAAAACAGACATCAACACTGTCACCAACAGATAACTGATCATCTTTCCTGCTGATCGAATGTAAGAAAAAAGTATCACTGAAGGAGTCAGAGCGAGGTTCTCTGTCTTCATGCTGTGTTTAAGGATCATTGGCTGCTGCGGTCATGATGCTGAATTAAAGGCCAGTTTCAGCCTAACGTGGCAGTGTCACCTGAAATCCATATTTTTATTTCTCATTCAGTATACGAGCTCCGCCCTTCACTTGTGGGAAGCTGGCTGAATGTGAATGCAAAGAGGTGGAAGTAAAGAGCATGCGTTCATGCTGCCTTTCTCTGTGCGCCTTCTCCAGCAACCCTCAAACAAGCAGTGGTTCATCCTAAAAAGTCTCTTTTTAAATGGCCTAGAGGCTGATTGGCAATCACTGATCACAAGAAAAAACAGCATTCCCCACTAACTGCTCGCTAAGCGTTAGCCAAACGGTGACGAGGGTGACAGTCTGAGAATATTCGTCTTTAAAGCAAACGCTGGATTTTGTGAAACATGCTGGTTTCCGGGTTAAGACCGTTTTTACTCTGAAGGCGAATGCTCACCGTTTCTGGTTTGTGTCAAACTTTTTCAGCTTTCATTACCATTTGGCAGCAGTTGCCCAGTGCTGCAGACACCTAAACCTGCGTCACGCTGATGCAAAATCAGCTGCTGAGACGCAACGCTCCGCAGGCGTCTGCAGGCGTCCGCGAGTGTCCGCCTGCCTTATGTTTGGCTGCGGACACAGTGGACAGTTGCAGACAGGAGCGCACGTGATGAGCACGTGTTCAGTCCGCTAACAGTCCTCCGCAGTCAGGCTGATGCTGCAGGCTTCAGGAAAATGGTGAAGATATCTTGGGTAGGGCCTTTTTTATAGCGACCATCCGGGATGATTTTTGGCACAGACGACCCAACCCGGCCATACATCCCTGAGAGGCTTCCATCACCACAGATAACTATAGAACTGGAGTTTGTGTGGAGGAGCTAGGCTGTTTTACAGTGTCAGTGCTTAATGCGGAGGTTTTTGTAGTTTGTTTGTGGACCTTGTGCATACAACTTGGTAAAGGATTGGTCTAAGTGCTGGATCCTTGCAGAGTTGATTGGTTAACTGGTCACTGGTAACTCAGCATTTACCAGTGACCCACTGCACGTTAATGTAACCATGATAATCATAATCATCGAGGCCTCATTTGACTTCCTTTTTCCCAGCTGACTGTAAACGCATCACAACTAAATTGGATCCTGACAGCTGATCAGGAAGCTGAGCCAGTGTAATACAGTATACCTCAGTGCCCATTCAAGTTCAGCACATAGTGACTTTAAATATTAATAACACATTCTCCAAGTGTTCTACTGCATCTTCATTTATGAATCAGACAGCACCGCGGGAGCGCCGACCGGTTCATCTGTCGCTGACTCTTAAAGCTCCACTAATCAATATTCTTACATCAGGAATTACATTAGAAAACGCTGAGCATTTAAGCATAACAGGAGTTGCTTAAAGTGATTAAGTGACAGATTTATTAGAACCCTGCAGTTCCTCTGAGTACCGTTGTTTTGGCTCTGCCATCTGAGACTGCACCGTTTTAATTCGAGCAGAAACAGGAGCTCTAAAACGATGCTCACCTCCCCCGCTCGTCTTCACAGCATCATATCAGGTATTGCCAATCTTGCAGGGTGATGTTGGGACAATCAGTTTATGAGGAACAGTTTTTCCCACAGATTTAACCTGCATCTGTGGCAGGAATTAATATGCAAAAAGAGCTTGGCACCCCTCCCCGTGGAGATTTTGGTCTTCCCCCAAAGTCAAATGACTAGGGATGCAATAAAAATATATTTTAAAGTGGGCTTTGATTTAGGGTTCAAACCTATAAACCTATAACTATACATTAGCTAATCGTGTTTACACGTGCTATCAGTACGTCATGCCAAAAAGTGCATTTTGAGTCAGGAAATCCCCGATACGTGCGCGCACGCGCACACACACACACACACACACACACGCGGCTGCAGTGAGGATGGATGCACTCGCTTTCCTCGGCGGCAGTAACCTGGCCAGTGGGCCAGCACAGAGAGGAAGGCTGATTTCTAAGATCAGCCTCTTTCTTTGTGTCGGAGCGAATTGGATGCACAAAACTACCATTGAGCTCTTACTAAACTGCAGCTTTTATTTCATGCAGAATGCACGGACCGTTGGTGCTCATGTGGATGTGTTTTCTAGTAAACTGCAGTTAGTTTAACTTTTTTTTAATGCTGGTATATACCTGTGCTCTCAGCAGTCCTAGCCTCTTTGTGGTTCAGAGGCTATAAAAGCTTTGACAAAGGAATTCTTGTATTGCACACACAGGTGAGTCGTGCTTTGAAAACTCTTTAAAGAGAATTTCTGTGGTTTGTGATATTCAACCATAAACATAATACATTTACAAATATAAATGCATTTTGCTTGGTAACAGCTTGGCAACAATTAAAAACTTAAAAGTAGGGCCTCATCAACATCTCACCCTCTCATCAGCTGACAGTCACTCTGTCCTCTTGGAAAAAAAAAGTTTGGCTACATCATCTCCCAGTGCCCTCTTTTTTCTTTTAATCTGACATGTTTACCTCTTTCTGACCTTTTCTTTATTTTCATCACGTTCAGTGGGACTTATTGATGCACAGGTGGCACATCCATGCATTTGTTTATCACCATTAAGAGGCTGCGGTGCAGCATCACTGTTATAAATAGTTAAACTGTTAAACATTAACTATAGTTCAGCCCACCACCAACAGCCCGACTCCAGAGAGGCCCTGCCAGGAACTACCTGGTTAGCAGTGACTGAACTTTCAAAATAAGAGCGAGGTGACTGATTACTTACTGTATGCAAAACAAAAATAACATGAGTCGCCAGACACACTTGATATGGCATTAATATAGCTGGGACGCCCACAGAAACACTGGAGATCGTCCAATGCAATCATTAGAGCAAAATTCAGTTCAGATCAATCACAGTGAGCTGCTGAAGAGTGCCACAGCAGCATTATCACACTTCAACACATTTAAAAAAGTTAAATAGGAAATGAAAAAATACTTCAAGGGGAAAGGTCTAGCTTTTGATGCATGCCATTGAGGAATTGGGTGTAAATGTAAGTTAGCAGTGCTGTGATGAAAGTCCATGCAGGGTTTGGTAAACAAGTGCTGGTGCTGGCAGAAATAAACTGACTGGCAGCTAGCACAATTCAAACATCCAGAGTGCTGCAGGGTTTCTGTTTTCAGAGCACATCAAACAGCTCGGGAGAAGAGATGTCCTCAGGGACTCTCTGGAAAAAGTAAAAAAGAAAGAAAAAAAAAACTCGGTGTCTCAGATGATGAGATATTCATTTCAGCCTAGCAAAGCCAAAGAGACGCCAGATTGGATTCTGTCATCATCAGGGCTCTAAAGCAAGGTTACTCTGAGGTTTGTAATGCAGGACGAGCCGGGCTCTCTGGGCTGGTGAAATAAGGGCGAAGCATGAGCTGAAATAAGAGAAGATGGAGCTGATGGTGGTAGGAAAGTCTCCACTCGGGTTTCACAGTTTTACCTCAACAGCTCTGTTCAGTTACACCGAGGACAAGAACCGTCTGCAGCCCGGCCAGTCCAAGAGCTCAAACGGGAGTCTGCTGATCAATGCTGGCAGCGGGTCAAGTAAACAATATGCTGATGTAGTTATCATTAAATATTCGTTTCAATTCATAATTTATGTGGTTACATGAGCGCAGCTTCCCTGTCAAAAGGTACAACCTTAATCTGATTCATTGGCTGTCGTCTAAATCCTGTTTGGATGTTAACAAGTTTCAGGATAAAAAAAAAAAAATCAGTTTGAATTGCAGAGGCCATAGAAGCCGAATACAAAGTTATCAGTGTTTAAAAACAGGCTCAATCAGCGGTCTGTAATCATGCATTACTGAAGCTCCCATCTCCCTTATTTGTGTTCGATCTTTGTAAATAATCACGTTTATTAGCGGTTTCATAAACTGCAGCAGCGCAGTGGTGCACGTTAGGTTCCTCTGAATCACGCAGTTATGGACCAAACACTGACAGGTCTCCGATGTGTTGGTCTCTGATCAGCTGCTTCCTCAGACAGCTTCTCGTCCCGCAGTCGGATCAACTCTGCTGTGGACGGCGGCCGGCGATGCAAGTTCTTCTACTCTGTAGCTCTGCGACTCACTGAGGCGACAGAGCTACAGAGCTGTAGTCCCACAGCGGGGTCTAGTCCACTGGATGAGAACCTCACTTAAACGGAAGCTGGTTATTGCTGTTTTTATTCTCACAGGATAAAAGCACCAAACCCGAGTTTGACCCGCGCTCTTCAAGGAAGCTCGCAGCTTTAAGAGGCGCAGAGATAGTTCAAGGTCAAAAACAAGAGACCTTCATCACTAGGCGCTCTTTGGCAGTTTGTGTTTGTACAAGGGGCGACCAGGATAATCATTTAAAAAATGAAAAATTTATTGTCTTTATTATATTTTCCATTGTTTTTAGCAGCACCTGCTATGATGTAATGATGTGTGAAAAGGCTGTTTGCCACCACCAACAATAAAAAAATATGTTACCAGAGCAGTGAACTGTGAGCGGTGACATCGCACAAAGAAACAACCAAAGCAAAAATAACCACACCCTTAAAAAACTGCCAGTCAATCCTGAACACTATTTTTTGGCTTGGAATCCCGTTTTTAGCGACTTAATTCTGATTCTGATCCATCGTGTACCATTCATGCATGTAGTTACTAAATAAGTGCGGCGGGTCCGTCTGGGTTACAGAAGACTTTGTGGTTTCCATGGAGAGCTTCACGCGATCTTCGAAATGTGTTTTCAAACCTTTCCAGGCTGAAAAAATAAAGCCAAGCTCAGTATATGTTATTCATGAAAATGAAAGATCAACGGGGAATATGAAAACACCCTGAGATATTCACTTAGTGCAGACAGCTCTGCCATAAAGACGCTGTGTGCTGCTGCAGAGAGGGGAAATCAAAAGGACAGCATCACTGCCTTCCCCTGCATGGAGCCTGAAGTGACCCGCAGCAGCAGCCGGGGATTATTCAGAAACACACACACACACACACACACACACACTACGCAGCGCTGCTCCAGAACTGCCCGTCACAACAGACGTGTTGGGAAAAGACGGAGCAAGGTGAGTTTAGAAAGCTGAACCGCCGGGATGTCCGACACACAGCCCACCAAAGGGTCCGATCTGGTACACCGGATGGCTTTCCACAAAAGGACGACCGTCCTTAAGAATCAACCATGTCCACAGAGTCTGAACTATTCCTTTTTATTTGAGCCAGATGTGTGGATTGTTGTTGGTTTCAGTCTTAACAACAAGGTTATCGCCCACAGCCTGCCATCCTACACCGAAGTAAAGGTTTACTGTCAGTACTCCATGAAAAACAGGAAGTCTCCCAGTGTTTAACTACAGATAAACCAGTGCATGAATTTCATGGCAATGACTAACAGTCCTGTTCATAGAGTGGTTCGGCCCAAGGAGCTGTGCCGATGGGTTCCTTTGATTTACTGCAGCCGCATGTCGATATAACATGGAACCAGAACGTCAGTGAAGGAACGGCTCATCCAGCTAACGATCCATCACAGTTCACAGCTTATTGGCCATAAAACAACAAATATGAGCACAGTTTGCTTGAAGACCCATCAGATGATGTTATCTGTGGGTTTGGTTCTGACCAATAGGAGCAATCCGTGGACAGGCGGGCAGACACCCCGCCATGCGATCAGCCCATTGGTCCTCGGGCTGCATGAGCCACAGAATGAGACGCACGGTTAAAGTTCCCTCTCGTCTCGATAGTTCGTCATCAGTTTTATAAATGCGTGGTTCATTAGGGGGAAGCCATTTTTTCAGGGTTATTATCCAACAGTTTCAGTTCAAACCTGGATTAACTGTTGCTTGCTGGAGCTACCATTTGTTAGCATGCTCTCACTTCCTAATAAATAACACAGTGCACAGCTAGGCCTGAGATGTCTGCAGATATTTAAGGCCTCATTTATGAGAACGTTTACAGGTGAAAAGTTTTGTTGCGTTTTGGCCGTTTGTTTACACGACAACGGCGTTTCCCTGAAAACGGGTTCCAGAGCGGAGCATTTTCAGAACGCTCCGCTCTCCGTGTAAACGGATAAAACACTACTCTTTGAAAACGGGAGGTACTGGCACACGCGCACTATGGCTGCAACTTTGATACCCACACTGCCACTGCCAGGAAAATAGAAAAACGATACTGTTTCCACTGGACCGTTCTCATGTAAACAGGGAGTCACTGTCCCCGTGGACTCAATACTTACAGCAGGGACGTTCCTGTGCTCATCTGGGCTGGAACTCACACATCAATGATAACAGTGTGGCAGGTTGTAACATTTTAATAACCTAGAGGAGTGTATTACAGCAGATTTTTTACATAAAAAAAAAAAAACACAATAAGGGAACTTTGCATATCGTTGTGAAAGCCTGTAGGTCTCCAGAATGAATGAGGTCATCGGAAGCAGCCGCCCCAAAATGTAAGTTTTATGGAGTAAACACTTTTTTTCTGGGAATTTCTATTGTGATTTTAATAAAAGCGTGCAGACAATAGACACAATGTGACTGTAGTAAAAACACCTGTGTGAGTCATGTGTCAGAGCATCAGCCATTTAGATTTCAAGCCTGAAACGAGCAGCAGAGAATTTCCATTTCCTGCTTACAGATGAAAATAAGCTTCTATGACTGAACCTGTCACTTTTATGTGAAGGACCCAAGTGTTCATATTAAATAATGTGCACTGCCCACATTTAAAGAAAACAAACAGCAGAGCGACAGGTGTGACAGCCTCAGAGCGTCACATGACCCTCTTCTCCTGCCGTCATGTTCATTACCCTTTGTTCTCTCAGTCCTCGACTGGCACGCCATCCGCCACGAAGAACATCTTACAGCTGTTACAGTTTTCCAGCAGCAATGCTGCACGTTTTCCATGAGGGTCAGCTTGAACTCTGACCTTTTTTCCTAATTTGTGCCGATGGTTTGGACTTCCTTGTTCACTTTATGGAAGATGGGTGTCTTTGCTAGAGGAAGCCACCTGTCAGAGTGGGTTCCACTGTTAGCCTCAGCCTGTGTTTCACTGCACGCTCCTGTGAAGTAGCTCATTAACTATGAGGATATCTTCGAACCACAGCTCTGCCAGCTCACCGGAGCTTCTTCAGACTGAACTCAGTCTGTACTCAGCAGTGATAGGCTTTCGTTTGTCACATGACCGGTTATGTGTCGCAAGTAAAAGACTATCAGACAGTAGGCAGGTCATTGCTCTACTCCACAGAGAGGTGATTGAAAAGAGTGACAGATGGGGCGTTTCCATTTGGGACTGCTCGGCGCGGGCCGCGTCGCCTCATGGCGGCTTGACGGCGTTTCCACTAGTAACGGTTACAAGTTTGCAGATACCTTCAGATA
>JAVDPK010002506.1:24388-36941 GCA_034780415.1 Cichlasoma orientale | reverse complement strand
ACAACAGCAGCACAAATACAAGCAAGAATTGCCCCACAGACCAACTGGTCCACATATTTCTGACACTGCCCCCTGGTGACAGCACACAGCTACAACATGCAGTCAACAGTCTGCCCTGCTGGCAGCGGATCCCACCTTCAGCAATAGTTTCCCCCTCTGCTGTGGGTGGACTATAAATGCACAGCATCTGAAAACTTCTCGCAGTTTGTCCTACTGATATTTGTTTTTGGGAACTCATATTCCAGGAGGGCCCGGAACCCCCTCAATGCCCCCCTCTGGACACGCCTCAGAGTGGCATGAATACTAAGGCTCTTTGTCCAAAAATCCATATTTCAGCCTTTTCCAGCAGAGCGCTTGATATTTAGAGCAGTACTGGGAGGCAGTGCACCACATTAAACATGCAGCACTAACAAGGCTGCAAAGTAGCGATGCTGTTAAGTGGAAACCCGCAGGGTAATGCGTGATGAATCAATCAGGGTGCAGGTGCATCTGCGCTATGCGGGCCTACCTGAGACAAACAGGTGCTCTTTCTCCGCTGGTCAGCGCCACAAACGGATGGCAGCGAAAACTTCATTTGGCACTTACTAACAGGTAGTACATGCACTACCTCCAGCTGCAGGCTTATACCCTAATGGGAAGCGGGAACGGTGAAACAGTTTTCCTGAAAGCCGCGTTCAGGACGGTTGGCTGGTCTCCACGCGGTGCGGACGGAGGAAAACTTCCCGTTTGACTGGCCGTCTCGTTAACAAGCAGTTGGCTCTCACACATTCAAGCAAAAGACAGAGTCCCGAAGCTGAGCTGAAGCCAGGCTGAAGTTAAACGAGGCGGCCGCGCGGCAGCAGCCGCCCGCTCATCCCGAAAACTGTCACAAAAAGCGGACACTTACCTCCACCGACTGTCCGCTGACGACCGGGAGGAGGACGGGAGAGGAGAAAGCTCAGCCGGTCAGCGAGTCCAAAGCCTCCGAAACACTTTGCTGCTGTTTCTTTCCTTTCGCTGAATTTAAGTCCCGCTCTGGTGTCACTTTGTATCCGGACGGCAGCTCACAACGTGGAGTGGAAGCGGCAAAAACAACGGCGGCAGCAGCAGCGACGGTCTCCGGCCAGCCTGCTGCCTGTCAGCGCTCAGTGCAGGGGGGGCGCGGAGACTGAGGCCGCGCATGCGCACGACGACCGCTACTGCAAAAACGGAGATCGTCTAATGAGAAGATGATGCGCTCGAGCAGCTCCAGTCCAGTTCAGTGTCTATAACTGGTGTTTGTGGCCTGGTCAGTCCGTCTTTAGAGCACAAGGACGAGAATAATTAAAAGGCACGAATGTTTTAAGAATTCAGACAAGAAACAAAGACACGTTCTTACACGCTGTAATTTTCTGCCTTTGGGATGCACTGTTACATTTTTAGATAAACAGGATTATATGATTTAAAAGTTGCAGTTCCGGAAAAAACAGCATTTTCATATAAATCAGTTTGGTTCTGGAACCAGTCTCAGAGAATTAACCTCTACAGGAGCCCAACGAACTTTAACCTTTAAGATTTTATCATCCAGGTTCTTATAAGAAATGTAATCAGAATAGTTTATCTAGTTTTTAACCTCTAGAATCTTTCTGATTATTTTTAACCACATAAACAAGTGCAACTTATAATTCTGTAATTATATCGGTCCAAAATGTCAAATCTTTTCTGAATGCAGGTTTGTTTCTTACTTAAACTCATTCCACTAAATGGAAAGTTAATTATTTTTGATCAGGCACTGAAAAGACTAATTGCTCATATTTTGGTCGTCTACAGCACTTAATCCCACAGGATTATCTCACAGGATAAGATGCACCTTTATGGGGTGAATCAAGTAAAACTTTTGGTTGAATTCCTTTGTGATTTTGTAGAAATCCTAAAATGATTAAATCTATTAAAATCATATATGTGAAAGTGTTATCTTTAGGATAAATCCACTGGGATTGCTTCATGTAGGAAATTCCTGCTGAAAAAAGTTTCACAAGTTGTGTTTTATCTAATCGAGTTTTGTGTTTTTCTCAAGTAATGAACACAGAAAAGATTGTGTTATTCTATCACAGAGCTGCACCCACCAGCTATCTGTACCATAAAACATATAAAATGTGTGAAAATGCCCTTTATTTACCTTAAACTCGAGCATTTTATTGGGGGGTCAGTAGGCGCCCGACATTTTTGTCCCTTTAGGAGGTTAATCGAGCCCACCGTCAGATTCTTTATTGGAAAATAAAATAAAATGATACCTTAAAATAACCTGATTGAGCTAATCTAATGTTAGTGAGGGGAAAGGTACCAAGCTCTCCAACACTTTATGGTTCACTCTGCATTAATGTACAAATGAAGCCCAAACCAAATGCGCTGAGACGTTGGTTTATGGCAGCCAGCATCTACGAAGCCGTGTGTACAACTGAGAACTGTTTTTATTGTTAGTTATTGATGCTAGTTGATGATTGGGGATGATAATGATGATGATTGCAGATTATTAACACCAGGAAATGAATATTTCTCTTTCACAGAGCAGATTCAGACTTGTTTAAGTATTTTTCTCACAGTAACAGTGGTTGGTAGAGGCACCACGTTCACGTAGCTCTTTGTGGGTCTGTAGTTACTCACCCGTTCACGGAGCCGCTATGGGAGATGCTGGTGCATCTGGATCAGTTCTACCTGAGCCATAATTGGTGGATAATTTTCTGTTGATGAACTTCTTATTGATCAGCTATTCTTCAGGTCCTCAGATGTTTAGCTTGTTTCAGCTACTGCACCTACATTTGCAGTAAACCATGCGCTCATTTTCACTCATCCATGGAGGTTTAACAGACCTTCCACTCTCAGGCTCAGATTTGCTGTACAGTACAGCGTAACCTGTGCTTCTCTGCCTTTGAGATGCAGTGTGGACTCTGTGAGATGTGCAGCCTGCACAGGGTGAGGTGTAAAGGCTGAAGTTCCCTGCAGAAGAGAACACAGCTGTGCTAAAAATAGAGCTCAAAATTACAACTTTAATGTAACCGCATCAGGAGGCTGGTCTCTGCTGGGTTTCAGATTAGTGGACGACCATCCACGGCTATTCTTACCGTGCATGCACGCCCTCCATTCATCTGTTTCAATGTTCCAGCCACAGCCTCTAATTTGAAAACTATCACGCCGTGCTTTGGTTCTCTGTTTACCTTTAAGCTGTGTGCAGGTCGCTGCAGAACAGCCACTCAGGCCTCTGTGGCGGTCGGCGTGCGCCTCAGTCTGGCTGCTTGTAATGCAATATTCTCAAAGCTAATTTGACTTCAGCCCACAACAAAGTCACTCCCTGCACTTACCAGTTACTGTGAATCACTGCTGCTGAATTATCCACAGAAAATGTGACGCAACTGTACAGTTCATGCAGCGTGTCCCTGAACTGCACACCAGCTTTCAAAGGCATCAATTCAACACTTTGAATAAAATACAATATGTAGCATGTATCACAACATTTGTGGCATTAAATAAGTCATTCTTTCAATTAAGAACCATCTCAAGAATCAAAGCAATGCCCTCACACTCAAACTCACTTCTTTTCTGGAGCCTTGACTTCCATAATTCCCTCCATTCTGCAGTAAAGGGAGAGGCACTCTCTCCCCTCACACTTGGCTGTTAGTAGTTTTGCAGATGGCATCATCACCTCATCCAGTTCCTGGCTTCCTGTTCATTTCATCACTGATTTGAAGATTCTACTGAGAGCTTTTGAAGCCCGTCTGGGTCTGGCCCCGAGCTACGTAGCAGCCATACCTCTTCTCCTCTTTGCGGCCCTTCTCGCTGTTTCAGGGCTGAGGACTAAGATTGCATGAACACTGTGTTCATTTTCAAAATGCTTTTTCTAAATGTAAAAATCCTGCCAGATGAGTGTTTGGGCAACAGACTTGCGTGCATAAGTAGAGGGTTGGCTGCACGTAGAAAATAACACAAGTGAAGAACAGCAGAAAGAGCGGAGCAGAAAACATCGGTGCTGCCAGTCAAATGTGCCGCGGCATGGGCCAGCGCCCACATATGAAGGCTGAAATCACAAAAGGAATGTGAGCCTATCTGAAATGTGTTGTGGCCTGATTTCTGTGGCTGATAAGTCACGCTAACAGGTAAATATGGGCGCCTACATCATCATTTCCAAAAGACTTTCTGCTAGTCTGGACCAAACACCAACTCAGAGGGCTTATAAAACGCTGCAGTCTCGTGGACACTGGACATTTTTGTAGTTTTAAAATGAAAACACCTTGCTACTTAATTCACCTTAATTTTATTCGGGCGGCTGTTCCGGGCATGTCCTACCAGGAGGAGGCCCGGGGCAGACCCGGGACAGGCTGGAGAGATTATATCTCTCGGCTGGTCTGGGAACGCCTCCGCGGTCCCCCAGATAAGCTGGAGGAGGCGAGTGGGTTTCTCTGCTTAGGCTGCTGCCCCCGTGCCCCGGCCCTGGATATGTGGAAGAAGAAGGATGGATGGATTTTATTTGATGTAGCCATTCTTTCTGTTTAAATTGACCTTCTGAGTATACTTCTTGTTCTCTGTTTGTAAAGGTGACTCATACTGTAAACCAGTACAAAGTTATTGTTGTGTTTAGTACTGCAGCGGCGTGCTGGTGCAGTGGTTAGCAATGCAGCCTCACAGCAAGAAGCCTCAGGTCACCTTTACTGTCATTCTTCTATACACTGGATGCAAGTGAACAACATATGATCCATATGGACCAAGGTGCATAAACAATACAGCAAACAGCCAGCCACATACATTTAACAATGAACAGCACAACCAGGCAGACAACAGACTCACAAGTGACAATACAACACTGAAGTCACCAGAAGGCTGTAAATTACATACCAGGAGGAAGTGCAATTAGATAACATCCTTAAAAACAAAGAGAAAAGAGAAAAAAGGTGATGGTTCGAACCTGTTTGTCAGCTGCAGCCTCTGCGTCTTCCTCTTTACTCCATTTCCACTCACCTGGTGACGGTGCCCGATCTAGGAGCAGTTTGATAACTTTGTGCCCAAAAAAGAGCTGCTGCTGGCACCAGAGTAGCATACCACAAGGTTCAGGAACTCACCGGTGATTGGCAGCCATCAGCCATGATTCTGCTTCTCACAGAAATGACCTCAGCTTCTAATCCTAATAGCACATAAACCAGTTCTTACACCTGTAGACGTGTGGTTCTCGAAAGGCTCCAAAGCAGAGCAGAACTGTGCTCAGGCAGTCCAAACACATGCCTTTAGCTAACTGTTGATTGTAAATGGGCTTGAAGTGTGGATGGGTGTGTCAGCACTGTGATGGCCGTTCCAGCGTGTATCCTGCCTTCAACCACCGACACCAGGACAGCCCCAGATGGAAACAGGCTGCCCCTGCAAAGGAGGTGTTTTTCCACCGATAGCTGCAGGTACCATGAATTGTCTGCCTCCAGGCCAGGCGTGCAGCCTCTGTCCTGTAACTGATGAAATCCAGCAGAAGAGCTCTTCATTTTTCCTGCTGCGTTCACGTGGAGCTCATTTAAATACGAGAGCGGGACAGTGGGATCTGTGTGAAGATTCACAGCAAAGGTGTGAAGATTGTTAAAGTTTCAATTTCACAGCAATGCAACTCTTACATGTCTTTGTAAATTAGAGAGGGAGGAGGGGAAGCATGTGTTCTGTGAGCAGGCTGACGGGCAAGCATGCAGTGCAGCCTCTCTGCTCACTGACCACCTTTCCCTGGCAGTCTGGGTGCTCTCTGTGGAAGGACGACTATGAAGAGGACTTTCAGATGTCACTGTTGTGGGGGTGTGGCCAGCAGGGCGCATGGCGGGTGTGTTCCAGTAACCATATTAGCATGCCATTTAGGATGCCAGAAGAAGATTTGGTATGTCCCAAATAGAGGATGTCTAAAATTCCCCGGTTGTCTCAGAACACCTTTTGAAAGCCAGCTTCCAACCATTCCCACCAACCCTGTGCCCGATTCACGCCCAGCACAGTTCAACCCATGATTTCACTTATAGTGCAGATTAAATCTACATGGACAGTTTGCCCTCACGTCTGAGACTGCTGCGGCTTCTTCTGTTGGACTGAAGCTGTGAGGAACATCAGCGCAGACGTGAGTCATGCCTGAGTGATGTCATTTTAACCGCTGGATGAAACCAGCGATGATCCCACGTCTGAAAAAAAGCTTTTTTGTGCCCGAGGCCGATCAAAGGGCATCAGGGTATATTCATCTGCACAAAATAGCTTTCAGGACACCTGCATGTCCCGAGGGCAGTACTGACAGCTGTTTTCTGGCATCTGGACATCTAACTTCACAGCTCCTTGCTGTCTGTGGTTCCGGTCCTGCTCTCTCAGGGATGTCTGAGGGCTGAAGCCACACACCGAAAGCTTTCAGGATACTTTTTACTGGCAGCTTTTTATTCCCCGGTTTATTTGTGGTTTGCTCCATCTTTCCCATTACTAACCTCCTCAATATCAGACACGACCTTTGATGTGTCTCACTTCCATCATTTATCTGGAAATTGCCCTTGACGGAAGTTTTTAAAGGATTTTTTTTCCTCCGGTGGAGACGAGTGACTTCATAACTCTTTGAGCAGTCTGATAGTAATAAAGTACAGCTGTCACCAAGTTCTATGGCACACCTGGGCATGCCTCACAACACCCCGTATGAGAACCACTGGGCTCTACTACATGTAGTCAAGTCAGTTTATTTCTATACACGTCATATATTTGTGTATATTAAACAAAGTGCTGCACAGCAAGCAAACCACCAACAAACAGAACTTTGTAGTGATGCTAATAATGTCGATATTTGCTGATTATCTAAAGAAATGATTTGCTGGTGAATCGCACTGTGAAACTAACCTGAGATTGCCGAGGTGAGTGTGAAGAGATGCGTGTTCAGCTGGGGTCTGAATGCACTCAGTGAGGTGGATGATTTAATCTGTAATGAAAAGCAACTCCAGAATTTTGGAGCTGTAACCGGGAACACCGGGAACTGTAAGAGCCACCTGGGAAAAGCGAGCAGCATGGGGCATTATCAAAGACAGATAATGTGGAGCATGTCCATGCAAGTGCTTATACAGTTTATCTGGAGGTATAGATATATCTCTGTTTACTTACATCCCTCCATCCAGCCATCCATGCTGTCCCAGCCTATCCCAGCTGACACTGGGAGAAGCTGGGCTACACCCTGGGCCATGGGTGACCTCTCTCCTTACACCTCAAACAGCGTTGTGTCCATGCTCTCTGTCATCTTGAAGTTGCAGCTGGCTGCTGTCTCTGGATCGAGCTCGACTCTGAGCCCCTGATGATCGGTGGGTGTGTCCATTTACAAAGCGTAAGCGTTTCTGGTTGTTTGCAAGTCTGAATTGTGGATCACCCTCTGGTCTTTGATGGGCGCCTGACAGGAGACCAGCATGCAGATAAGCTACTCCTGACTCTGCTTTGACTGCCCTGAGATCAGTTATGATCCGAGTGTTAGATATGTGGAAACAGAGGCAGCGGTGGCAGCTAAACGAATAATTACTCTGATTTCTTCACACGTGCGTTTCTGTTGCTAATCGCCTCCGGCTGCATGTTTGAGTCTGACTGCAGTCTGAAGACATTTTCCTCCCTCACAGATAATTCTGATCAGGTTTCCACATGTGTGTGTTTGACACGCGACGCAGCTGCAGGTTTCATTAATGAGAAATCACTTAGTTGTACAGATGTGCTAAACAGCTGTTTCGCTAACGCACGTCCTGATTTATTTTTTTATTTATTTTTTAGATTTCCCGTTAATTTTGTCAAACCTTCTGATTCAGCTGTGATATTTTCTTACATTAATCTGAACTCTGACCTCTAAAATGACCTCACCCATGAACATCTGCAGCAGTGATATCAATCCATCTCCAACATTTTTCAGCAAAACAAATACTTTTACTGTGATACTTTAAGTTTTTCCTGTAGTGTGGCGCCACCACGTTTAGCAAAGGAGCAGTTTTAAATCTTCCTCCACACCAGCCATCGTCAGTTAATGATAGATATCCTGACCACCATAGAAGTAATAATATATTATTATCCTTACAGATATGACACTTTGTGTCCACAAATCCGAACAGCTGGGTTGCGTTTTTGTGACTATCTCACCGAGCTGTCAGTGTGATGTTTGAATTCTCACAAAGGTTTCCCGTCTATGACGCCGTACTTTGGAAACTTTGGGCCGGCGCTGACCCGGAGAGGCGTGCAGCCACAGCCCAACACGTTACTGTGCGGTGCTGTCAAGGCCAGTTTTGTTTTAAAGCCTCTCAGGAAACCAAGAATGTCACGTCCTTGGTCTGCTTCCAGTTTTCTGGGGTAGCCCTTCCTGAATTTTACACCACACAGGTCACTGGTCCATCACAGGGAACAAGCACATCCGAACCCGAGGCCAGCTCTGCTGTGTAGATGCCTCCCTGCTGCTGCATTAGTGGTGCCAGTCCTGTCCTGACAATAACTGTGATACTTATAAATGAAAAATCGATATTATGGCAATAATACACACATATTATGGTATTATTACTTCACGATCTATGTTGACGTGTTTTTGGTCCCCAGAATCTCCGGCAGAGTAGAGCATCTCACTTTTGGATTTGATCTCAGGTGCAATAGCAAAAAGCTCTCTGGCAGCAGAAGGCGAGGCGACTCAGGTAACCCTAAGTAATCCTGTTGGTGAGTCACCACCACCATGCAGATTAATATGCAGCATACGCATATACATCACATGTTATCCCAATGAGCAGTTGATTTTATGACTTTATGCCCTGTCGTGTTGGAAACAACAGCAATTGCAGCAATTTCCACGCTTAGTTGGCTGTTCTTTAATTAATAATCACGCTCAGGTTTAGCTGAGAGTTGGAGCTGATGAAGATGATGCTGGAGCTGATGAAGATGATGTTGGAGCTGATGAAGATGATGTTGGAGCTGATGAAGATGACATGTGGCAGCTGATCATTCAGGCTCCTGTGGTCTGAACCGATGTGTGCGCACCATTGTTGTGTTTGCCGCGTCTCACGTTGCAGCAAAGACACGCTCACTGTTTTCCTGCTCTCCTTCTCCTACTCTATTTTTCTTCTCACATGCAAACCCAACTCTCTCTTTCACACACACAATCTCACATTCACACACACACACTCACACACACAAAGCTGACTCCCTCCATCTGGTGTGCGCTTAACGCCACAGACGTCAGGTCCCCCACGTCCGCCTGTAACGGTGTGCATCAGCAGCCGTCTCAGCCCTTCGAGTGGAGAGAAGGACGAGGCTTATCTGTCATGTTGTACCGCTCTCAAGTAACACTGTTTAGATGGAGAGACACGCTGGCTGTTGTACTGCTGCATCAGCAAAGTGCTGGGTTACAGGGGTGAGCGTGTGTGTGTGTGTGTGTGTGTGCGCGTGTGCAGCCCTATCTGCGTCACTTAACAGCAGGTGGACTGTGGAGTGAGAGATCCTCCCTCACTGCTGCAGCCCTACAGCCTGTTTTCATACAAACACACACACGTTTGGATTGTTCCACTCTTGGCAGCGCTGCTCTGGTTTCACACTTATTACAGGCCTGTGGATTTATGCAAGTCCAAAACTTTTGAGGAGCTATCCTGATATTTAGGCTTCCGTTCCTGCTACATTGTGCAGTCTGACTACTTTTTAGGCCACGCTCAGATTCAGAACAGCAGCGCGAGTAAAGAATCTTGGTTCTCACTGATTTCAATAGAACGAGGTTCAGATGTGGAAGAGAACCCTCACTGTTTAAAAACTCAGTTCAGTTCAGTCTACATGGTGCCAGATCACAACAGATGATTTATCCTGTAACATCAGAGAGAGGATCCCATAGATAACCCCCTATGAGCAGCACTTGGCAACAGTGGGGAGGAAGAACTCCTTTTTAACAGAACCAGGCTCAGGGAGGGGCCGCCACCTGCTGCGACCGGTTTGGGGGGTGAGGTGGAAAAAAGAAATCAGAAAAGAGGCGCACAGAGCCGGGTCCAGGCCTGATTAAAGGGCCTCCTGGATCCAAACTGGGAGCTGGTTTCAGGGGTCAGATGGCTCGAGGCGCTGCCATTTCAGAAACTCTGAGAACCACAAGTGAGTCTGCAGCCTGAGCACGAAGCGCTCTGTTGGGGAAATACAACACTAATAGGTCTTGAAGATACGGCGGGTCCTGATCATTCAGGACTTTGTGAGCAGAATCATTTAACGGAGATCAGTGAGGAGAAGCGAATATGGGAGAAGTGTGATCTCTCCTTCTAGTCCCTGTTTTAAGAACAGCAGAGAATTACAGGAGTCCAGCCTGCAAGTAACAAACGCAGGAACCAGTTTCTCAGCATCACTCTGAGGCGGGAAGTTTGATAATATTGCCCAGATGAAATAATTAGGTCCTACAGATTTGTGTAATGTGCAAGCTAAAGGACACGCGCTGGACAAAAAAGACCTCCAAGGTCCAGGAGTGCATTCTGGATGCTGAACGATGCTGTAGTGGGATTTGAATGTAGAGTATATGAGGCAGGGAGGGGGGGCAGCAAATAACCCACTCTGAGAACCTGAATGCTCCGAGAAATTAAACACGTTAAGCTGTGTAAAGTTTTTGCTTTGCGTTTCCATGTTATACAGGTCCTCAACCCATCACGGGACCAGCATCTGCTCCTTTGTCTGAGGAAGAGCAGGAGGAGCACTGCAGAGCTACAAAATGACCTCCAGCAGAGAAACAGACTTCAGGAGAACGTTATGCTGCCTGTAACATGGT
The DNA here is from genome assembly GCA_034780415.1 of Cichlasoma orientale. NCBI lineage: Eukaryota > Metazoa > Chordata > Actinopteri > Cichliformes > Cichlidae > Cichlasoma > Cichlasoma orientale. Next base: position 26,209 of record JAVDPK010002506.1, on the reverse strand, counting down.
TCAGCATGACCGGTTTGGTGGTGGGTCAGTGATGGTCTGGGGAGGCAGATCCATGGAGGAACACACAGACCTCTGGCTGGGCAACGACACCCTGACTGCCATCAGGTATCAGGATGAAGTCCTTGGACCCACCTGCGGTCTCATTAGGAGCCCCGACGTTGTCAGGAATGCACACAAACTACTGAGGACCACTCTGAGCTGCTGCAGCTAAACGTTCCAGCCTGCTGCATCATTTTTCACTGCAGGGCGTCTCTGAGTTCAGCATCTGTTGATTGTTTTCATTTCCATCAAACCATGTGGAATCCTTTCACTCCTGACACGTCACCAGCCCGTATATCAGTACCGACATCCAGCACAACTTTGAGATCTGATGTGTTTTCAAAGAGTTTCTTTAACTTTTTTGCTCCCGTTGAACTGCCTGCCTGCAGAAACAAACACGCGGATGATAAATCCACGGCCTGATCGACATTTTCTGGATGCACACGTCACTCAGCCGTCAATCACAGCGGGATGCGAGCGGTGTTAAAGCCTGAGAAGCGCTGAGGTTCGCCGCTGTTTGACACGCGAGCTGATGATCAGAAAACTGTGACGAGGCAGAAAGAGCAGATTTTACTCAGCGCGCTCTGAAGCAGTGAAACGCGGCGGCTGACAGTGGGAGTGTTCACGTGTTCAGGTCCACAGTACTTAATTGCAAAATTTAATCAGTTTTTGAGTTTGAGTCCTGGCCTGGAATTAAATAGTGTTGAGCTATTAATCTGATTTTCAGGGGCATTTTGCAGCGGTTATTAATCACGTGTAGCATTAAGGTTTTTTCTCCTACTGCTAAATGCAAATCACAAACCTTCCAGGAGCCTTTCTGCCCTCAGTAACATCAGACAGTCATAATTTCTAAAAATCATCTTTTATGCACATAAGTCCAGATTTACCTGAACACGTGCTGAAGATTCCCTTTGTTTTTCTTATTTATTCCTGTTGGACATTTTATTCACTAAATAAATAAAATCTCACCTTTTGTCCTCTACAATTAAACCCTGAGAATCTGAAGCAGTAATATCCTCTCAAACTCCGAGTGCTGTACAAGTCAGTAAATAGTGAACGTAGTGTACTACACAGAGGGGCGCTAATGGAAGCATCCAGATTGAGACGCACGTACATGATCAGCTTTACACATACGTGAGACCCCAGCAGTGAGCGCTGGTGTCAGATAGAGGAGAGAGGAGCTGAGAGGCATAACAACAGTATCACCTTCCACACAGGGCAGATCACAGGAGGGGTAATGGTTTTACTGCAAGAGGAGGGAACATAATAATGACAGACTGGAGTCACACGCCCAGCAGTGATCCCAAGGACAAAGAAAATTCACGGAGCACTTTATAAAGGAAACAGTGCATCTACTTATTGGGGAAATGGATTTAGCAGCCGTGCAGCTGCAGTGCAACACAGAAACAAGAACGCTAAAGTAACTCAGATCATCTCTGTTCTCAAACATGGCTGAGCAGAAAGAATACCAATGCATCCAGTCTGAGGTGGATAAACTCCAATAATACAGCATCAAGTCAAATTTAAGCCCTGTTAGCCGGGAAGAGAAATCTGCAGTGTGCAAAGGCTCAGCCAGAAGCTGCTGCTGGTGAACCAACAGGCATTTGTTTTTCTGCTGCTTAACACCAACGATTGGATTGATTATCAGAGTATTCGAGTACGAGTGCTGACCGCATGCATCCCCAACATAATGCACCATGTCACAAATCAATCAATCAATCAATCAATCAATCAATCAATCTATCTATCTATCTATCTATCTATCTATCTATCTATCTATCT
>JAVDPK010002505.1:242618-252629 GCA_034780415.1 Cichlasoma orientale | reverse complement strand
ACATTTTACCTCGTGAAGCATCCTTCATTGTTGTTGTGGTTGTTTCTGATTTTGTGCTGCTTTCAGTTTTTCTGCTTAGATAGATGTTAGAATTTATTGGTTGCAATAAACTGATTTAAATTTTAACATTTTTGAGTGACTACCTTGTGAAGTATCCTTCATTGTTGTGGTTGGTTTCATTGTTGATTTTGTGTGACCTAAATAAATGAAAAACACACACAAAAATATATTTTTTGGTTTTCATCTGTTTAAATGAATGAAAAACAACATTCTTCTTAAGCATCTGAAATGCATCAAATAAATGTTTTAGGTGATTTTAGTCATCATAAACAGTTGATGATGATCTCACCTGTTTCCTCACTTGAGGGCTGAGGGCTGAAGGTAAACAGCTGCACTCTTCCTGTGTCAGTATCAGTCACTTCACACTTCACTGTGGTATAGCTCGATGAGTATGAGTAGTGAGAATCCAGGAAGGTCACAGCGGTGGAGCAGTCAGTCTGTGAAGTCACCATTTGTTTATTTTTGTCCACATCTCGACCTTTAATCAGCCACTTGACTGTGTGATGACACTTTTCAAGTGCCAACACAGAGCAGCTTAAATTCACCTCATCATTGTCCTTGTGTTCAGTCACTGGTGAAAATAATGTGATAATGTGAGACAAAGACAGCACAAATTAGAAAATATTGTAAAAAGAGTTGATGTAAATACTCACAGGAAATAACAGAGAGCTCAGCCGCAGAGTGATAAACCGGAGTGTAATGAGTTTGTGTTTCTCCTACTTTGTATTGTACACAGTGATAATGACCAACATCCTCGACTGTGAGCTTCTTTATAACCAGAGAACAGTTCGCTGTAACATTCAGTCTGTCTGATATAGTTTTGGCTTCTTCACTGATTTGTCCAAATGTGATCAGCTCTGCTGTTGATTTGTTTCTTGGAGCAAAGATCCACATAGTAGCATCACAGTTATTCTGGCCATCTATCACGTTTAAACAAGGCAGAGTGACGTCATCTCCAACTTTCACAAAAATGGATGTTTCATTTTCAGATACTGTTGAGAAGATTGAAGAGAAATATGAAAATTAAATTAGAATACAGCACTTTAAAAAAAAAAAATCATTTTAGACACAAGTTTATAAACATGTCCCATGCTGCCCTAAAACCACAGAGCATGCTCAGCTGTCTTATTTACTGTAAAGGTTACTGATTGTAATAATATTGATAACATTTAGTTTTCCTGCTATTAAAATGTTTCCTGTATCCTTACCTGCACTCTGAATCATCAGCATCAGACATAAAAACATTTGAATCCATCTGAATTCATCCATCGCGCTTCTCTGTCTCACTTCTTTCTGGTTCTCGATCTCGACTGTCAGTCTGTGAACTGACTGATTATACTTCCTGTCATCAGTGACACTTCCTCACCACAATTCTTTTTCTTTTTTGTTACTATTAATATTTCATAGGTGGAGTATGTTATATTTTCACATCTCTGAAATTCATGAAGGCATTTTTTTATAAAGCAAATTATTGAAAAGAGAAATAATAATATGGCTCAGCAGGTGCACATTGTGTCCTTCCCATCGTGTATCCCTGACAATAACATGTTTGACACTATGAAAAACGATGACCAATGAAGCTGAATGAGTCATGGTTTTTTGGCAAAGGTGAAATATGCTAGACTGATGAAGCAGTCTGCGCCATCACAATTTGTGTGGAATGATTTTGGGAGTTGGAGGGAAACTTTGACACTGTCAAGAGGGCAAGTACTCATCTGGGTTCCAACACTGAAGCCGCCATGGGAGAAAGAGACATGCGGGAAATCGAAGCGATGCAATGTGAGACTGCTGCTAATGTTTTGGAGCACAAAATTGGTGTCCACACATGATACTTACCCAAATAAAAATCTAAACACACAATACTTACCCGAATAACAGTCTGAACACACGATACTTTCCCAAAATATTCACGTTTTTCTGGGAGTCTGTTGAACCATCAGCTTCTAGGATAATTTACTGGACCAAGGCGCAGAGGGAAGCATATGAAACACTCAGTCCTCTCCGCAAGCTACTCCTCATTGATGAATGTTTCCTGTTTATTTGCCACATTACTGCTGGACTCAAGGAACAAGCTTTGGCGTCAATGTTCAGGATCAATTTGCCAGCTGTTAGCTACATCATATCATCAAAACATTCACCAGTTACTTTTACCTTGTTTTGGGCTCTCAACCTTCATGGATGACTCAAAAGCAGGTGGAACCTACTATGCCTGAAAACTTTTTGCGAGTCCTGCCCAGAGGTACATGTGCTGATTGACAACATCACTTACCTTACAGTCTGAAAGTTTCTCAAATTTTAAAAATCACATAACTTTCAAAGGACCGATTGGGGTCGCGCCCTCTGATGTCATCACATTTGTTTCAAAGCTTTACACCAGATCCATCTCAGATCAGGAGATTAGGTCTAACTCTTTTCAAGAAGTCTGCTCAATATGGCAAGGAAGATGCAGAGAAGACACGAGCAATAGCACATCTGGTGGAGGGTAATCCGCAGCGTGAACGAGTACCACATCTGGGATCGGCTTGTTCCGCTTTCCCTCACAGGCTCTGTCAACCGACTTTGGACCATCTGTTGCTTGATGTCAAACTACCAGGGTTCCATGAACATCAAGGAGGATTAACCTGTTAAAAATCTACGGTAAATTTTAAAGGTGTAATTAATGAATCATTTTCGGGTTTTAGAAATTCTCCATTCGTATTCATGAATTTTTAATCACCTCTGTCTATGTCTCCGTTCTGGTTTCCACCCTCAAACTAATGGTCAGACAGAGAGGTTAAATCAAGAGCTCAAGGCTGCTGTGTGGCTTAAAGTAATCCTTTAACATGGAGTTCTTAGTTACCTTGTATAGAGTATAACACTCCCACCTCCCTTCGAGGCCTCCTTAGGATATCAGCCGCCCCTGTTTACAGAACTGGAATCAGAGTCGGCTGTTCCCTCTGTGCAAAGGAATGACCGGGTGTGGAATGAGACCAGGTCAGCTCTCCTCTACACCAGGGACCAAAACTGCCACTTGGCAGACCATTGGAGGACCTTGGCCCCTAAGTATGTTCACGGGCAGAAGGTTTGGTTATCTTCTAAAGACATTCCTTTGAGATCTCTCTCCAAGAAGTTGGCCCCTTAGACCCTATGAGACTGTAATTAGTCCATCAGCTGTTAAATTAAAATTGCCACAGATTATTGTCACAGATTAAGCCTGCTCTGTCCAGTCCTCTGTTGGTACCATGACTCAAAGTTACTCCGAGAACACAAGTTTGTTACCATCAAACTGAGAACATTTTATGTTTGAATGAGTCAGTTTGAGACCTAAAAATATGAAAGTTTAAAACCAGTTTCATCATTTATCGAACCATAAAATATTTAGGCATGTTACATGTTCTTTATGTGTTTTATTGCTAAATTAAAACAAAATGTGGTCAAACAAGAGAAAAGACTCAAACTCAAACAAGTTGTGAATAATTTTACAACAAGCAAAAACACAGCTCGTGAAGTTTAGAGAAAGTGGGCGGAACCAGAGAACAGGTACACAGAGGAAAGCTGATCGGAAAACAAAACCTTTCTCATTTCTTGGTTGGTCCTCTCCTTCCATCGTAGTCCCTCCAAAGACGTGAGTGGAGGAGGTGAGCAAGAAACATAAGGAGAGAGGAATCAAGGCAACAAAATGAGACATCCTTCCTTTGGAACCTCATTTTAAAATAAAAGATTTTAAAATCGACTGGTTAATTTTATGCTCACTGATTTAACAGTGATCCTTTTTTACTGCTACTTTTGATGACAGAATATATAATTATATATTCCAGCCTTGTGTGTCAGTGGACGTAAAACTTTCTTCAATAGGGACACCTATTCAACCACTGATTGGAGCAAGCTTCCTCCCTCCTCTGTCCTAAAGATGCTTTTTCAGAATTATGATATCCCTCATCATGGTGTACTGAGATTAATTTCTGTGTCACAGACAGGAGGATGGAGGACAGGGGAGAGAGAAAAGGCTTGGGAGAAGAACAGGTGACTGAGGACCTCTGGTGGATAGAAGAGGTAACACTGGATAGGAAAGCATTTTATTTTCAGATTACTCTAAATGACAACAAAGAGGATACTGTTACAAATTCTGTTTAAAGATCCTTAAAGACATGTTATAAATCTCATATTGCGCTTTCTTAATACAGTTTAGACTAAAGAGAAAATAACTTGAAATGCAACCAGTTATATCTTTATATATCTATAAAGATTTAACATGTAAAACTAAATGAGAGATGCTGGGTTGATGTGGTTAATCAGTGGAGTCTGACAGAAGCTGCAGACTCTCCAATATTTTCATAGTTTATTGAAACATCATCTTCATCTTCATCATATTGTACCTGTGGGAAAGACATGAACAAAATAAAATATTGTAAGGTGGTGTTTTGGTTTGTGTTTTCTCTTCTTTTCTTTTGCTTTCTCCTTTTCCTTTTCTCTGTGTGTTCCCCTAATTTACTCTCTCTTTGTTCCTTCACTGGATTTTGTTGCTCTTTGTTTTGTGTCTGTGTTTCTGACTTTTCTGTGCAGCCATTTTTCTTTATTTGTAATTTCTAGTTCAAATTCTTTTGCTCTGCCACCTGTCGGTCTGCTTCAAGTGCGTCAGCTGTTGGGTCCAACTTAACAACTCCACCACAAGTGTGACATTAATATAATTTCAGCAATAATTTAAAGGACAGCATCGATCGTCCACTTTCCCAAAGCAAACTGTCACATGTGGCTTCTCAGGGATTCAAACCAACAACCTTACAGTTATAAACCTTTGACTCTCAGTCCTCTGCTGAACCACATTTAGTTCAAGAAATCCAAAATAATCTCATGAACATCATCTACAGTTATTAGTAAGTACCAAATATCAGAAACACGACCTTCAGATTTTTGAATATTGGATTACTGAGTTTTGTACTTACTGTGGTTTTATCCATCTGTGCTTTGTTCACTAAAATAAGAGAAAAAAGTAAATTTTTGTTTCAAATAAAAATTGAAAATCATTCAAACTTCTCATCATTAAATTTACCTTTAATTCTTGCCCATATGTTGACTGTCACAGCAGTTATTAGAAGCGCTGCTAAACCCACAGAGACAATAATGAACCTCAAAGACACAGAAAAATCTGTAAAAAGAATAAAAACTTCTAATTATTAAAATGACTTGGTTACAGTTTAAATTCCTTTACTTTAAAGAGATTTTTAACTTTCAAAAATGTTTTAAAATATTCTGATGCTGCAGTTGATAAATGTGTGCATTACTGTGATATAAGTGTGTTTGTCTTTAAATGGAAAGCTCTCACTAAATTTAATCATCTGAACTTTGGGGAAGCATATTATTTAATATTTTATGAAATGAAAGATTTTTTCATTTTTTCTCCTTATGGAGTCATTATTTAGGTTCCCCATTTCTCGAGTCTGACACATTTAAATCTAAAGTGCCAGTTTCAGTCACAAGTAAAAAAGGATTACTGGTACATGATGCAAGGATACATTTTGAGTGAGTACCTTGCAAAGCATATTTTATTGTTGTTTCTGATTTTGTGCTGCTTTCAGTTTTTCCGGTTGGTTTCTTTGTTGAGTTTGTGTCACCTGAATGGATGAAAATACAAAACCAGAAACTTGTTCATGTTTTTTCATCTGTTGTATACGCTAGAAACACTTCTTAAAAATGTGAAATGTATCAAATAAATGTTTTAGGGGATTTTATTTTTCTCTTAAACGGTTGATCATGATCTCACCTTTTTCTTGGAATGAAGGCTGAGGGCTGAAGGTAAACAGCTGGACAATTTCTGTGTCAGCATCAGTCACTTCACACTTCACTGTGTTATATCTCGATGAGTATAAATAGTGATCCTCTGGGAAAGACACAGTGATGGAGCAGGAGGTCTGTGAAGTCACTATTTGTTTGTTATCTTGCTCAATTTGACTTTTTAGCAGCCATCTCAGTGTGTGATGACACACGCCATAGGTCAACACAGAGCAGTTTAAAACCACCTTATCATTGTCCTTATGTTCAGTCACTGGAAAACATGATAATGTGAGACAAAGTGCAATTTAGTCAAGTTGTCTTGATTACTGTAATTAGAATTGTTGTGTTTCCAGTTCTTGTTCTAAAAGAAGTTTGAAATACTCACAGGTAATAACAGAGAGATGAGCCACAGACTGATGAACCCAAGTGTGTTGAGCTTGTGCATCTAATGATTTGTATTGTTGACAGTAATAAAGACCAGCATCCTCGACTGTGAGCTTCTTTATATCCAGAGAGCAGTTCGCTGTAACACTCAGTCTGTCTGATTTAGATTTGACTTTTTCACCAATCTGTCCAAGTCTGATCAGCTTTACCGTGGGTTTGTTTCTTGAACCAAAGATCCACGTCGTCCCATCACAGTTATTCTGGTCATCTGTCACATTTAGACAAGGCAGAGTGACGTCATCTCCAACTTTCATAAAAATGGACGTTTCATTTACGGATACTGTTGAGACGATTGAAGAGAAATATGAAAAATAAATTAGAATACATCACTTTTTACAATCAGAGTGAAGATAAACATGTCCCACGCTGCCCTGAAACAGCAGAGCATGCTCAGTTGTCTCTCTCACAGTCTTAGGACTGAGCAGCAAGTATCACAAATAACTTTCAGCATGTTTTATTCTCTTTAAATGTTTTTTAGGAACAACTTTTCAAATGAAGTGTTATCTTGGACAGATTGCAGAGGGCTATGCACAATCAATGTAATAAAATTTAGTTATATAGCAACTGTCAAGATGAAAATCATCCAAAAAAAAAAAAAAAGACTCTAAGCAGCAAACATGCGTGTGTGGGACCACAGTGGGTAGATGTGGGTGAACTGTGGGGTTGTGTGTGCAGGACAAACCCACACTCATTCCACAAGAGGCCCCAAGTGGGTGTGCCCAAACAGTTTTTCACTTTGGGAATTCCCCAGGAACATCACAGTGGGCTTGCCCACAGAATACCCACGTGGGCCCATAGCAGTTTTGCCCCTTTTGTGCCTCTAAGGCAGAATTCTGTGGGTAGCCCACTGTGGGCTCCTCATAGAAAACCCACATCAGCCCAGTGTGAGTTAGGCCATGCAGCTCCCACAGTAGTTTTACCCCTAGTGGTCCCTGTGGCGATTTTTTTGTGAGAAACCAATAGTGGTTTTAACCATAGAATGATGAATAAGTCGTAAAAAGGAAGGTTTATGTTGTTATCTGGTAATTGTGACACTGCGTTTCAGGATATTTTATCGAACGAGAATGCAAAGTAATGAGTAGTGTAACGATTTCTACTCTCTCCAGCAAGTAATTAAATAATGCACTCCGAGTAATAGGCTAATATTTTTTTTAGTAACAATTCCAACACTGGTCATAATATTGATAACATTTAGTTTTCCTGTTGTTAAAATGTTTCCTGTATCCTTACCTGCAGTCGGAATCATCATCATCAGACAGAAAAACATTTGAGTCCATCTGAATTCATCCATCGTGCTTCTCTGTCTCACTTCTTTCCTGTTCTCAATCTGAGCTGTCACAATCTCTGAAGTGATGACGCTTTAAACTTGTGTTTCCTGGGAACACTGCGATGTCACTTCCTCACGATAACTTGAGCAGTTTTTCAGTTCCTTTTTTTTCCTGATGTTAACACACAGACACAGTATGCCACCTTTTCTCCAAAATTAATGAATGCATTTTGTGCAAAGGGAAATTATTGTAAGGAGAAATTATATTAAGATTGAGGTGCACACTGTGCCCATTCCCACAGTGCATTTGTGACAATGATGTCTCTGACACTGTGAAATAAAAAAGATAACTGAGGAAGTTGAATGTGCCAAGACTGGTCGTTAAGACAAATATTTCCATTGATACGTTCCTCTTTCTTTTGGACGTTAGAAAACAGACGGCACAAATGAGCAGACAGTTGAAGGGTCAAACTCCTCGCCCAGCACAGTTTGACTCGTGATGTATAAGAGATATAGCTGCAGCTATCGGAAAGACAGCAGATATTTTAGTGGTTTTAATAATGTTCCTCTTTATTAATTTTAAGTCATTTCTTTTTTGGAAACTTTTCAAAAGAATATAAATTTGTGCCATAAAGCTAGACGAGTGTATTGTTCTGATGAGTGATTCCTATCACTGCTTCTTCAGGTTCGTTCTGCTGTATTCACACTGCAGACTTGATCAGGTGGTTGTTTAATGTAGTCTGAGATACATCTGTATTTAAATTAGAGTCATATTCACAACATATATAACATTAACATTATTTTGTCACCTACAGTAGGTGCTTATTTCTGCCTGTAGCTTTTATTCAATCTGTTTTCTTTATTAAAATGCGTTTAGAGATGTATTTTTTGTCCAGTGTCACGAAAGCTGTGCAGCTCAGCAGAGGTAAAGTTTATGACTTGAGGTAAGAGAACAGGGAGTTGTGTGGTGAAAAAAGCCAAAGTTGCGGTTTTAATCTTTGGTAGTGAAGAAATGCTCACTCGAAATGGTGAAATTAGAGTTTATAGTCCAACAGTTCAACACAAATAACACTGCAGATACATCATAACTACATTATTCATGTTGAGCAGCTGATTGAACACAGTCAGTCTTTGAGTCACAGGCCTGTTAATAGCATTGTTTATTTATAGTTATTTAGGCAGGACAAGAAATAATGAACAATCTATCAAGATCAAGATCCACAAAGACACAGTCCAGCTCCCTCTGACCATCACTTCACCATCAACTCTCAAAGCAAACATCACAACTTTTGTGCTCTTTCTCAGCATGAAGCCATACTGCTGCTCACTGATCATCACTTCTTCTTTTTTTTGTTGTTGCATTTTCTGCCACAGCAGCTTTTATCAGCAGTGTAGAGGGGACAGGAAATGGGGGAAAGACACGGGACAAATTGGCAACAAGCTGGGACTCGAACTTGCGCCGCCCTCACCACAAAGCAGAAAATGAACGTCATCGCCTGCTCCACCCCTGAGCCACCCAGGCGCCCATAACCTCTCGTCTTAATCTAGCTTCACCATCTCTTTCCAACATCTTCACGGTATGGATTATTCAACTTTAGCCCTCTGTAGTTATTACAGCTCTGCACCTCACCAGTACCAGTGCACTTCTTCTCCATTCCTCAGGCAGCCTCTCAATTTGCAGGATTGTGTTATACAATCAGATTTAAAAGTCCACTCTCCTAGACATCTCCATACCTAATCACGTTTGTCATCTGGACCGACCGCCTTTCCACTATTCATCCTCTTCATAGGTGCCCTCAATTCCACCTTCCTAATCTTCTCTTCCTGATTCACCTACTGTCCTCCTCTCCCTCTCTCATTTTCTACATTCAGAAAATGAGAGAGTACTCCTTCCATCTTCTCAACACACTCTCTTCACCTGTTAACAGATTTCCATCCCTACCCTTAATAAGTCAAACCTGCTTCCTATCCTTTTCAGTTTGATCTCTCTGCATAGCCAGCTGATACAAGCCCTGTTCTCCGTCCACAGCAGTGGTTTCCAAATTCCAAAGAGTGCTGCGGCCCACTTAAAAACCAGAAAATCCCATCCCAACACAGGCTGTTGGCTATAAATTGCTAATACTACCCAGTCATATGTCAAGTGCTAATGGGACACAAACTTCAATACAAAAGCAGTAGATTTAACTCAGAGTAATGAGTAATATCACAAACTAACCAACTCCTATTACCAGTTTTAATTCACTTTTTAAATAAATAAATACATTTATATTTGCATACTTGTTTTATGAGTAATTTCAGTGATGATCGGGCCCGAAGCACCCGGCGCGCGTCGACCCGTGGCGCGCGTCGACCCGTGGCGCACGTTGACCCGCTGCTCACTCGACCCGTGGCTATTTTGTTAATCAGCATCACGTACAGAATGTCTGTAAAGACTTTGTTACATTTCTGTGAAACTAAATCTCTTGCTCTCCATATAATCCCAATGCAGT